>CALYLW010000143.1:9923-367423 GCA_944989445.1 Ampullaceana balthica | reverse complement strand
AGTCGGCACCAATAGTTTGTTTCATGCCATTTTGAACAAGGTGCTCCAAGGTAACTTCGTTTAGCATCCATTAGGCAGGATCGTCACTTTAAGAAGAATTAGATTCAGGATTTTCTAAATAATCTGTTTTTGTGCCTGTTTTTTTTAATTGAAGTCAGACATCGTGACATCGGTAATTTCTATTACGAATATACAAGAGAGGGTCATTTAAACAATAGAGCTTTCTTTAATTATTTTGAAAAATGATTTTATGTTTCAATTTTTCTATTTGATCAAGACAATTTCGGTTTTGCTCAAATTTTCATACGACAAGACTTTTTCTCTTGGTTAAAGTAAATCTTTTTTGAGCTTATGTAAAGATTCCACCACCGGGGCCCCTAGGCTGGCCTTGTAAGCCTAGGCAGAAATCCGGCCCTGCCTGTAAGGAGAAGCAAAAAGACGCAACATTTCAAATAAACATTTTGAAAAGAAAGTTTTTTTGTGTTCAAAAGACACTTGCGGTATATGAGCCTAAAGACACTTGAAGTATATGAGCCTAAAGACACTTGAGGTATAATGACCTATAGACACCTAAGCTATAATGAGAGTAAATAGACACTTGAAGTATATGAGCGAAGTTGGTTCATTTGTGGCATCTTTTTTTCCAGCAAAATATTTAGGTCTCTTTTGTTACCATCATTGCGCTGTCAGACATTTAGAAATAAAAGCCCAGGTCACTCATTCTGTAATGCTAAGGGACATAAGCAGCATATTTTTTAAATTGAAAATATAGACGTAAAGTCATAATCATTTTGGTTTCGAGATTAACATCCGTAGTATTCCAACTACCAAGTCCTTCAAGACTGCACTTAAAACGCATCTTTTCAAAATGTATTTACAAAATTAATGAAACAACATTTGTTTTTAATGATTAGCGTAGCTTATGTGTAATGTACTGTCCTTTATGTTGTTATTATGGTATGATTAATAGTATGAATGGTTATTTAATTATTATATGTATGTTATGATCTCCATGTAAAGTGCTGTGAGCCCGGTTCCTTAATGGGATACAGCGCTATATAAATTATCAATTATTATTATTATTATTATAACAGAGCGTGTTGTGTTTCTCGCCGTAAAATATTATATGACGTCATTGTTTGAGCTTATATTTTAATTTTGGAAAAGGGATATACTGAGAAATTTTATGAAAAATAAATCATTCTAATGAACTAAAATTTAATTATTCATTCTTTTTATTGAACTCATTCACATACAAATCTTTGGTTGTCGGACACACTGATTCGAACGCATGCAATAACATTCAAGTAAGTTGGTTGGACTTGGGCTTTTGAAAAAAGTGGGCGCCGTAGGCGCCACAGAACAACCTAGTTTAGAAATAATTGCATGTGTTTATTTATTTTTTGTTTAAAGAGACAAAGAAAGGGTAAAAGCAGATGCTGGAGCTTATGTACGCTGTGGTGTCTTAATAACAATAGCCATGAAATATAGTGGAACAATTAAATAATTTATAATATGGGATATAAACATGCAGAATAATTCATAGTATAGAACCCAGCATTTTTCTAGACCATAAATTAATTGACTGATGACCAAATTGACTGATGACCAAATTGACTGATGACCAAATTGACTGATGACCAAATTGACTGATGACCAAATTGACTGATGACCAAATTGACTGATGACCAAATTGACTGATGACCAAATTGACTGATGACCAAATTGACTGATGACCAAATTGACTGATGACCAAATTGACTGATGACCAAATTGACTGATGACCAAATTGACTGATGACCAAATTGACTGATGACCAAATTGCATCCTGGGCACCGTGGACCCAGCAGAGATTGACTCGCCCTGAGAGGTTAGCAGTGCCAGAATGACCAGAGGTCAAGCAGGGACTTAGGGGCTCCTCTACACGGAAATCTATATATCTTAAACTATTTTAATGACGATATGTGCACTCCCATACACAACCAGTCTTAGTATCAGTGTAATAAATAAACTAAATGTAACACAGAAGCATTAACTTTCTCTAAGACTAACGCTGGGTTTTCGTAAAGCGAAGTAAATTTTCAGGTGAAAAAGCGTCCTAAATTGATGTTTTTAAAATTTAAAAAATTTAAATTAAAAAAAAATTTTAATAAAAAAAAAGACAAACAAACAAAAAACACCACAAAAAAACACAAACAAGGCAACTCAGCTTCGGTTACATCAATGGGGATATTTCTTTTCCGATGAGATTAAGAGCACTGAAAAAGTTCGACTGTCTAATAGTGTCTTCCTAAAACTTCTTACTGTCCTGGCTTTAGTTTATGTTATGTTCTTTTAAGAAAAAACAAAACAATTTTTGCTCATTATGAACAGGTGAATATTTCTTTGAAGCGTTAAAAATAGCTCTGCAACCAACATGTTTAAGCAATTTTAAAAGTATTTTTGAATCGTACATAAATTTGAAGGACTCGGTAACTGATGTATATTTCACACGCTATTGCTATCCAGAAAAGTATGGTGTCTTTATCAAATGCTGTTACTTTTATAGTACTTTCTTCTTATTTTTTCATCGTTAATAATACGTGTCTCCTAATTAACTAAGAGATTTTTTTTCATATTTGACCCTGTCTGAACACCGTAGTTCCCAGATTGAAATCTCTACCCCGCGTAACCGCCATCTTGCCACGTGCCACTGTGGGTTAAATTAATGCGCCATGCACTCATTATTGTCACAGAGCGCGTTTGTCTAATCACCGCTTCTAGGGCCCGGAGCGACCATGAATACATCATCAGTGCTGCTTCCACCCCAATCAACCCCTCCACCCTCTACTGGCCGCCACCTTTTTTTTTCCCTCTCCACAGACCTTCGGGTCGTTAATCTACAAGTGAGCCATCAGACGAGCGTTACTGCTTTGTTTTATTTCGTGATTTTACTTTTGTTTTTAATTTTAATTATTTTTTTTGTTTGTAATATTTTAATGAAATGAATGAGAAAACGATCAATGACTGTCAAAAAAAAACAACAACAACAACAAAAAAAAATACAACAACCTAGGCTCAAGGAAGCAGTGGCGTCACCAGGGGTGTGTTGGGTGTGGGCCGCCCCGGGTGACACCATCGAGGGGGGGGGGATGCCAAAATCTAAAATGTTACTGCGTACGATTTTATGTCCCAAAAAAAAGAGACGAAAAAATTTTTAACCTAGGAAAAAAAACGAAATAAATGAAATACGTTAAACGCGAAAACTTATTAGTAATATGATATTAGTTAATTAATATGCAATAATCAAACAGTTCCAAAATTTACGATAAAACAAATTAGGGGAAAAAAAGAAAAGAAACAGCCACACCGGATAGAGCCTGAAAAAGGCTGGACGTGAAAGAGGCTGTGTCTTTTGTTTTAAATGAAATAAAGCCAACTGGGCTTTGACATACCGACACCATGGTGAGACGAACCCCACCTCACTACTCCCTACAATACAGTTGAGGGGGGGGGGATAAGATTTTTCTCAAAAAATAAATAAATCAAAAGATGGGTTTTCTTAGGTGTTTTTTTTTAAAGAGGGAAATTCTGTATTAAATGTCTTTGAGTTAATTTTTTTTTGTTTCTATTTACTAAAGGCTTGCAAACATGTTTATCTATGATAACATAATTTACTCTAAGAAATTTAATTTTCTTGAGTAAAGGTACTTTTTTTTGTAATATCCTTTTAAAACATATATTTTCACACGAAAACATTTCAGTCTTGTCAATTTCGTATGAAAAGATTTTCACTGATAGATCGCTTGATGCGTACGTTCGGCAGCCGAAATAAAGTTGATTTCGAACGACGTGGATCAGAACCGTACGTGCGCAACTGCAGCGATGATTTTTTATAATGTGAAAAACGCCTGGTCTGATCTTTATATAGCATATTATGGAAGATATAATCTGTTATATTCAAGCATTTTGTATACAATTCATAATTGCACATTCTTGCAGCAGTAAAGGTAAGCAAGTGAATCCATTATAAAATTTTGATAAAAGCGGGAAAGATAATGTGAATTTACTAGAATTATTTTTGAGTCAAAATGTAACGTTAGGGGCCATCCGTAAATTACGTCACTCGATTTTGGCCAATTTTTCACCCCCCCCCCTCGTCACGCGTCGTCACAAAAAACTTAGACACCCCCCCCCTCCAATATGACGTAAGAAAGCTTTATTTTCTAATTGAAAAAGAGCGTTTTAAAATCACATTTTTGTCATTTAAGTACGTAATTAGTGTAAGGTTGCACTCTAATATCGTAACACGCGCGAAGCAATATAAAACGTCATAAAGTAAATTGTAAGGAAATCAAATATTTAACAGGAACTTTTATGTAAATGAACGAGTTTTGCTGTGACGTCACATTTCTCGACGACCCCCCCCCCTTCGTTACACATCGTCACAAATGTTTGGACGGCCCCTTATACCTTTTCCGACTTAAATATATCTTTAATAATAATTTACTTTAATTTTGAAAGTTACAAAAGTAAGCCAATTTACACTTACATTTTGGTACGTTCAAAAGTTAGATGAATTTTTTTTTAAATTAATAAATGTTCTTAAAGTTTGACAGACAAGACTTAAACTTTAAAAATAGTATTCAATTAATTAATAAACTTTTTTTTTGTTTAATGCTTGTCTGACATATGTTGGAAACACTTTTCCATTTTTAAATTGTTTTCACATGTCATTAAAGAGCGCATGATGAAAGTGTGATGACGAATGGGCGCAAACATAAGAGCGCTCTATATCTCGTTGGTAGTCCATCTTGAAACTTTAGTACTATATATTAGAACAATCGCCTCCAATCTTCATCTGCGCTCTTTTGTTGTGTGCTATTTTACTGCTCACGAAATTAATTGGTAAGTTACACTAAGACAAATTAGAAAATGTGTCGCGTTTACATGGGTGCGGACCGCACCAGGTGACACCATCATAAGGGGTGACACCAAAATGTAAAATTCTGTTTGTTCGCGTTATTTGGCACTGGAAGACTCAGGGGAGTTCTATGGGTTAAGTCGTGAGTGGTGACACCATGAGCTACCGCCCCGGGTGACTCCAACCCTAGTGACAAATAACGTGACGCATTAACATTCTCTTTTCCTTTTTTCCTGCTGCAGATGTACACTTGATGGTGTAAATAGATACAATTAAATGTGTAAACTGTTATATTAAATTGTGTACATAGATACAATGAAAGGATGTAGCTTGTTGTCATCGTTTGTTTTCGGTTAATTTGTTCTTAATGTATTTGTTTCATAACCATTTCTTCAAGTCATAATTTTATCAAAATTTGTGTATGGAATTTGAAGCTTTTATAAGAGGTGCCTCTAGAAGCAGCGGTATTTTCAGACTGCTCTGGACTCTGGAAGCGCAAAATTATTATTATTTATTATTATTATTATTTTTATCATCTTCATATTCACCATCATTACCAGGTTAGCCAAGGTAACTGAGATGTGTTTGAATTATATTGTCCGCTCCATGCAATGAGATTCGTTTCAAATATCAATGCAAGTCTATTTCAAGAACAATCATTAAAAGCATGTACTTTTATCATCCAGATGTTCTATTTGGTGCGTTCGTGATCAGGCGCCCTACGCATGAAGCACAGTAGGAAAGCGAAAAATTGGAGACAAAATTAAATTTTATGTTATAAGAATGTGATCATATATATTTTAGAATTAACTTTATTATTGTTGCACATAACACGCATGTCATGCAGCGAATAGCGGAAATCTACATTTAAAAAAAATATTATTTCTATCACGTCTTTTTTAAACACACTTTAAAATGTATTGATTTTTTAATTTGTTCACTGCCAATATATATTTTTTTTAAAAACAATCAAACAAACAAACAAAATTAAAATATTTAAAAAGCAACCTTAAGTCGTTTATATGAAACAAATATTGTATGAGTTCACTAACTTAAACCAATGCTTCGGAGGTATTTTTCGGCTATCCGAGAAATCTGTCATCATCCGAACCAAGCAAACATCATTTAAACACGTCAATCCTGTACACTCAATCATCCGAACCAAGCAAACATCATTTAAACACGTCAATCCTGTACACTCAATCATCCGAACCAAGCAAACATCATTTAAACACGTCAATCCTGTACACTCAATCATCCGAACCAAGCAAACATCATTTAATAAACACGTCAATCCTGTACACTCAATCATCCGAACCAAGCAAACATCATTTAAACACGTCAATCCTGTACACTCAATCATCCGAACCAAGCAAACATCATTTAAACACGTCAATCCTGTACACTCAATCATCCGAACCAAGCAAACATCATTTAAACACGTCAATCCTGTACACTCAATCATCCGAACCAAGCAAACATCATTTAAACACGTCAATCCTGTACACTCAATCATCCGAACCAAGCAAACATCATTTAAACACGTCAATCCTGTACACTCAATCATCCGAACCAAGCAAACATCATTTAATAAACACGTCAATCCTGTACACTCAATCATCCGAACCAAGCAAACATCATTTAAACACGTCAATCCTGTACACTCAATCATCCGAACCAAGCAAACATCATTTAAACACGTCAATCCTGTACACTCAATCATCCGAACCAAGCAAACATCATTTAAACACGTCAATCCTGTACACTCAATCATCCGAACCAAGCAAACATCATTTAAACACGTCAATCCTGTACACTCAATCATCCGAACCAAGCAAACATCATTTAAACACGTCAATCCTGTACACTCAATCATCCGAACCAAGCAAACATCATTTAATAAACACGTCAATCCTGTACACTCAATCATCCGAACCAAGCAAACATCATTTAAACACGTCAATCCTGTACACTCAATCATCCGAACCAAGCAAACATCATTTAAACACGTCAATCCTGTACACTCAATCATCCGAACCAAGCAAACATCATTTAAACACGTCAATCCTGTACACTCAATCATCCGAACCAAGCAAACATCATTTAAACACGTCAATCCTGTACACTCAATCATCCGAACCAAGCAAACATCATTTAAACACGTCAATCCTGTACACTCAATCATCCGAACCAAGCAAACATCATTTAAACACGTCAATCCTGTACACTCAATCATCCGAACCAACCAAACATCATTTAAACACGCCAATCCTGCACACTCAATCATCCGAACCAACCAAACATCATTTAAACACGCCAATCCTGTACACTCAATCATCCGAACCAAGCAAACATCTTTAAACACGTCAATCCTGCACACTCAATCATCCGAACCAAGCAAACATCATTTAAACACGTCAATCCTGCACACTCAATCATCCGAACCAACCAAACATCATTTAAACACGTCAATCCTGTACACTCAATACGTTCTCAATTATTTCTAAGCAAGGAACTGATGGAGTGACAGAAAGCTTGAAATTGACATTAATCGCAATTTCCCCAACGTATTTGATGGCTGTTCTAGTTCCATTGATACACCCGTAATGTCTGTCGCTACGATTTACGAGGTAGATATTTGCATAACAGAATAATAAATTCGGCCACATGGGGCTTGCAGGGCGCGTGCTTGGAACCCTGCTTTCCCTTATACGGCGACTTAAGATGTGTCATAAGGTCGCGGTGAGATTCTACAAGGATTAGAACGTCCCCGGGGCAACAATCACAGCTTTCAAGGGTCTTTTTTTCAACCGCCGGTAAGGGGAAAGCACTATGCCACAACCATAAATAAAGTAGCAACTGTTTTGGGGGGGGGGAGGGGGGTGGAGGACAGAGTCCTACCGTCATGACCTACATCAGACCTGAGAGAGGACCCGATTGTGTCACAGCTTGGAGGGAGATAACCGCGGCTCCTCCTTCTGATTTACACGCGCCTTGCCGCCCTTGGAGCGGGTGTCACTTGTTCGCTGTCACCCACCAGATGTCCCCAGCGGTCTCGGGTTTTACGCCCAGTTGCGTTGACATGTGTGATTTGCATATAGGTTCCTGCACGGGCCCCGGGCCATAGATTACCATCGTCGGCGACTGGCACTGACAGAAATGAGGGTGTCTTCTAGTCCATTGTCGAACATTACACCAAGAACGGGATGATTTGTTGTTCACTTCCTCAACGGCTTTATCGTCCGGGGAGGGAGGGGAAGTGGCTGGAAATGGGGAACTTAGTGGCCAAGGTTTTTTTTTAAAAATGAAGAAGTTTTTGGGGCAGTTAATTCAATGCATTTTATTTTCTATAAAAACTTTCTTTATCGGTGTTGAATGTGATTTCAAATGACAATAGTCACGTGACTTGTCCTTTCGTTTCTTAAAGAAGGATAGCGAGGAAACGTGACGTAGAATCGAAGCTTCTACAACAACAAAATTGCATTGAATGGAACAAAGGGATAAAAAAAAAGTGTTTACATTTATCATAATTTATGCTTTATAAAAAGGCTATACACTTGGCATCACTAACAATCCGGGGGAATAAAGAACTATCGTTATTATTTTGGCAATTATTTCACTGAAGTGAAATATAAAACCGACATCAAATAACAACACAAATACACAGAATCTGAAACTTACTACTCGTTACTTTTTATTTAATCTTGACTCGAGGCTCTCCTGAGTTTTCGTTGAGCTGTTCACAACGAATTGATCATTTTGGAACCAGCCAAGAAGTTCAGATTTTTAAAGAAATTTTGCTGCATAGGTTTCTTTCCATCCCCTCCCCCTCCCTTCATTTTTTATATAGAATAATCTAAAGAAAAACTCAAGCCGACGTCTATCATGCTGTGAGCTTTTATCCCCAGGAATCCCGAGCTTTTATCCCCAGGAATCCCGAGCTTTTATCCCCAGGAATCCCGAGCTTTTATCCCCAGGAATCCCTACAAGTGAAAACTCAAAGTCACTCGCTCCGGTGAGGTTAGGGGGAGGATTTTAGCTCATTACTTCAGCGTTCATATATACCTGCCACACATTCCATGAACAAAATGTGGATGAGACTGCAATCAGGCTTATATATAAGTAGATGGATAACATGCAAACAACGCTGTTATTTTGTTTCGTCTTGTCAGGCTATTAACTACCCTGTTTGCATGTTAAACATCTACCACACATTTCATGGCAGGTCGTTTGTTTCCTCTAGTCACTCTAGTGGATACGATAATCCAAGCAAGGGTTTAACCGTGTCCAGACCCGAGTCGCCCCCCCCCCACAACAAAAGAGCCCCCTATAATAGTGCTACAGTCTACAGGCAGATGCACCAACCAGGCTATAGGTGTGAACGTGCTTAAAACACGTCACATTCCAGGGCTTGTGGACACTTGTGGATGTGACAGTCTGTGACAAGTGAAGAGTTTTTTTTGCAAATTATGTCAAATGCCCTTTTGTTCGTGGTCTTTTTGAAATGGGCCTTTTTTATTGCAAATGCTTTAAAGTCGAGGTAGGGGAAGGGTGGGAGCACATTTGCTTAGCTGCTAAGGGTGAATTTTCGGAAGCCAATTTGACTGGGCACTTTGATCTCCTGTACTGAATGAACAACGTGTCTGATTGAAGTCACTGCAAGTTGCACAACTTTCTACATCTCCAAGTAGGACCTTATGTCCATCAGGTGGCATGTGATGGTACATTACATTGATGGATTATAGTAAACTAAATACGATTTTATCTCATTGTTTTTTATTTTTATTTTGAGTTAATTGTGAGTTATTATGATATTATGATAATTAATAAATCACACTCCCACACATTTCATCCTAGCCACTACTCCCACACATTTCATCCTAGCCACTACTCTCACACATTTCATCCTAGCCACTACTCCCACACATTTCATCCTAGCCACTACTCCCACACATTTCATCCTAGCCACTACTCCCTCACATTTCATCTTAGCCACTACTCCCACACATTTCATCCTAGCCACTACTCCCACACATTTCATCCTAGCCACTACTCCCTCACATTTCATCCTTGCCACTACTCCCACACATTTCATCCTAGCCACTACTCCCACACATTTCATCTTAGCCACTACTCCCACACATTTCATCCTAGCCACTACTCCCACACATTTCATCCTAGCCACTACTCCCACACATTTCATCCTAGCCACTACTCCCACACATTTCATCCTAGCCACTACTCCCACACATTTCATCCTAGCCACTACTCCCACACATTTCATCCTAGCCACTACTCCCACACATTTCATCCTAGCCACTACTCCCACACATTTCATCCTAGCCACTACTCCCACACATTTCATCCTAGCCACTACTCCCTCACATTTCATCCTAGCCACTACTCCCACACATTTCATCCTAGCCACTACTCCCACACATTTCATCCTAGTCACTACTCCCACACATTTCATCCTAGCCACTACTCCCACACATTTCATCCTAGCCACTACTCCCACACATTTCATCCTAGCCACTACTCCCACACATTTCATCTTAGCCACTAATCCCACACATTTCATCCTAGCCACTACTCCCACACATTTCATCTTAGCCACTACTCCCACACATTTCATCCTAGCCACTACTCCCACACATTTCATCTTAGCCACTACTCCCACACATTTCATCCTAGCCACTACTCCCACACATTTCATCCTAGCCACTACTCCCACACATTTCATCTTAGCCACTACTCCCTCACATTTCATCCTAGCCACTACTCCCACACATTTCATCCTAGCCACTACTCCCACACATTTCATCCTAGCCACTACTCCCACACATTTCATCCTAGCCACTACTCCCACACATTTCATCCTAGCCACTACTCCCACACATTTCATCCTAGCCACTACTCCCACACATTTCATCTTAGCCACTACTCCCACACATTTCATCCTAGCCACTACTCCCACACATTTCATCTTAGCCACTACTCCCACACATTTCATCCTAGCCACTACTCCCACACATTTCATCTTAGCCACTACTCCCACACATTTCATCCTAGCCACTACTCCCACACATTTCATCCTAGCCACTACTCCCACACATTTCATCTTAGCCACTACTCCCTCACATTTCATCCTAGCCACTACTCCCACACATTTCATCCTAGCCACTACTCCCACACATTTCATCCTAGCCACTACTCCCACACATTTCATCTTAGCCACTACTCCCACACATTTCATCCTAGCCACTACTCCCACACATTTCATCCTAGCCACTACTCCCACACATTTCATCCTAGCCACTACTCCCACACATTTCATCCTAGCCACTACTCCCCCACATTTCATCCTAGCCACTACTCCCACACATTTCATCTTAGCCACTACTCCCACACATTTCATCCTAGCCACTACTCCCACACGTTTCATCTTAGCCACTACTCCCACACGTTTCATCCTAGCCACTACTCTCACACATTTCATCCTAGCCACTACTCCCACACATTTCATCCTAGCCACTACTCCCACACATTTCATCCTAGCCACTACTCCCACACATTTCATCTTAGCCACTACTCCCACACATTTCATCCTAGCCACTAGCCACTACTCCCACACATTTCATCTTAGCCACTACTCCCACACATTTCATCCTAGCCACTACTCTCACACATTTCATCCTAGCCACTACTCCCACACATTTCATCTTAGCCACTACTCTCACACATTTCATCCTAGCCACTACTCCCACACATTTCATCTTAGCCACTACTCTCACACATTTCATCCTAGCCACTACTCCCACACATTTCATCTTAGCCACTACTCTCACACATTTCATCTTAGCCACTACTCCCTCACATTTCATCCTAGCCACTACTCCCAAACATTTCATCCTAGCCACTACTCCCACACATTTCATCCTAGCCACTACTCCCACACATTTCATCTTCGCCACTACTCCCTCACATTTCATCCTAGCCACTACTCCCACACATTTCATCCTAGCCACTACTCCCACACATTTCATCCTAGCCACTACTCCCACACATTTCATCCTAGCCACTACTCCCACACATTTCATCTTAGCCACTACTCCCTCACATTTCATCCTAGCCACTACTCCCACACATTTCATCCTAGCCACTACTCCCACACATTTCATCCTAGCCACTACTCCCACACATTTCATCTTAGCCACTACTCCCACACATTTCATCCTAGCCACTACTCCCACACATTTCATCCTAGCCACTACTCCCACACATTTCATCCTAGCCACTACTCCCACACATTTCATCCTAGCCACTACTCCCACACATTTCATCCTAGCCACTACTCCCACACATTTCATCCTAGCCACTACTCCCACACATTTCATCTTAGCCACTACTCCCACACATTTCATCCTAGCCACTACTCCCACACATTTCATCCTAGCCACTACTCCCACACATTTCATCTTAGCCACTACTCCCACACATTTCATCCTAGCCACTAATCCCACACATTTCATCCTAGCCACTACTCCCACACATTTCATCCTAGCCACTACTCCCACACATTTCATCTTAGCAACTACTCCCACACATTTCATCCTAGCCACTACTCTCACACATTTCATCCTAGCCACTACTCCCACACATTTCATCCTTGCCACTACTCCCACACATTTCATCCTAGCCACTACTCCCACACATTTCATCCTAGCCACTACTACCACACATTTCATCCTAGCCACTACTCCCACACATTTCATCCTAGCCACTACTCCCACACATTTCATCTTAGCCACTACTCTCACACATTTCATCTTAGCCACTACTCCCACACATTTCATCCTAGCCACTACTCTCACACATTTCATCCTAGCCACTACTCCCACACATTTCATCCTAGCCACTACTCCCACACATTTCATCCTAGCCACTACTCCCACACATTTCATCTTAGCCACTACTCCCACACATTTCATCCTAGCCACTACTCCCACACATTTCATCCTAGCCACTACTCCCACACATTTCATCTTAGCCACTACTCCCACACATTTCATCCTAGCCACTACTCCCACACATTTCATCCTAGCCACTACTCTCACACATTTCATCCTAGCCACTACTCCCACACATTTCATCCTAGCCACTACTCCCACACATTTCATTTTAGCCACTACTCCCACACATTTCATCCTAGCCACTACCTCTAAACATTTCACCACCACCACCATCGGGCACCACCCATCGTTTCCTAGTTCCTCGACCAGCAACACACATCACCTTGACAACATTGTCAAATCTCCATCCCTGGTCACCCCCTGGTGACTTCTGGTCAGTGTCTTACATAACCATCGCCCACCCCCAGTCCCTTTCTCCGGCCATAATCTCCCACTTTTGACGCACCATCGGTTCTAAGCCAGTTTTGTCCCTGGGACCTAACGAGCCGTAAAACCACAGACAAAAGGTCCGACAGAGTGACCTAAATGGCCACATCTGGCCACAATTTCTGTGCCGCAGAATTTCGGTCGAGGAAAAAAAAGCAATCATTTAAAGACTATTATTACTGAGATTGTATTTTGTTGGTTGACTGCGGGAGAAAATTGGGCAGGAAAGTTAGGATTAAAGGTACGGATTTATTTTTTTTATATTTCAATTTTGCCTTGGGATTTTTGGGGCTTAAATATTCACTTCTGTCGACGTCAAAAATATGAATGAATATAGACATAGCCGGGGAGGTTAGGGAGGCACGTAAAGACAATGTTATATGACACTGCTCAGCAGATGAAGCAGGTCGCCCAGGTATTAGCCAAGGCCTTGTCTAAGTCTCAGGCCAAAAGAATGTGTTGAAGAAGAATGAACAATGTAGCGTATATTTCACAGCCAAAATTTGACCTAATCAATGATATGTAATTTAAGGTTCGTCTAGTACCCTAAACATGCTATACTGTAAACATATTCTCCATAAAATATTTTGCAAACAAAAGGCAACGTTTACCACGCCCCACCCCCCTTTCCAACTCAATTACACCGAGAAAGTTTTTTGTCGTTGGCCGAAATGCCTCCCCTCCGCTTTTGGCTGACTGCCCCAATTGCCCCAATTTCACACCCCCCCTCGCCGCTAGTTAATAAGCCATCCACCCCACCCCTGTCCCGGATATCTTGTAAATCCATGTAATTTGATTTATTTGCTGGTCATAATGCAGCTCCACTTGTTTGCAGAGCACCCTATAAACTTTACTCTCTTTATCCTGCTGACCAAATAACTCAATAAAATGATGTTCGTTGTTACCTGGCCCTGCAAGAAACAAACTCCTTGATATTTAATCATCTTTACCTGCCCTACCTGTACCAAGTGTGTGTGTGTGTGGGGGGGGGGTACCCTGCACGTGTTATAACAATATTTCCCTCCGACATTACAAACACTCAGCAGGTGATGTCCACTATGAGTGGCCAGGATTGACCACTAGCAGTGACCAGCACTCTATCAACGCCAAATATGGCAATTAGCCTGACCATCACGTTGTCTTCGGTTTCCCCAGGCCGAGAAATTGAATCCCGCGTGGAGAGAGTCAATAGAAAAGCCATCGGTCGACCCCGCGGGCCGGGGGCTGGACGCAGGTGAAGATGAGAAATAAATAGAATGACGACAGATAAAGAATCAACTCTGAGACGGCCTAAAAGATTACCGATTACCCCCCCCCACCGAGCTCCCCCCTACCTTGTTATGTGTCCAGTGGCCACGGGGTGTCATCATTATTCGCAGCGGGGGTGCAGGGAGTGGTGCTCGTGGGGGGGGGGAGGGAGCTTGTTAGTCAGTCTGGTTTACCACTTGGGAGGGAGGGGGCAGACTCTAAGAAGCAGCTAATTCTTTCTAGATGATTTCTGTGGGGGTGGGGGGAGGTGAGTGTGTGTGTGTGGGGAGGTAAGTGTGTGTGGGTGGGGGGTGAGTGTGTGTGGGTGGGGGGAGGTGAGTGTGGGTGGGGGGTGAGTGTGTGTGGGTGGGGGAGGTAAGTGTGTGTGGGTGGGGGAGGTGAGTGTGTGTGTGGGGGGAGGTGAGTGTGTGTGGGTGGGGGAGGTGAGTGTGTGTGTGTGGGGGGGAGGTGGGTGTGTGTGAGGTGAGTGTGTGTGGGGGGGGGGTGGAATAACGTCAACATAAAACAGCCAAAGAGCCAAGCCATTAATAAAAAATATAATCTCTTTCAGAATTTTTCCTACTAACTTAATTAAGATCCCCCCTCCCCAACACATACATTCACCCTTTTCAAGAAAGAAATGAGTAATTAGTGTACATTACGTAATATGCTATATATTTCATTTGACTATTTTTTTTCTCCAACCTCCCAAACTAAACAAATTGTGTAATAAATAAAGGTAAAAAAAATGATTTTTAAAAAACCACGTTTTTACAAGCGGACTAAAAAGAAGAAAATAATTTAAAACTTGTAAGTTCAAGTACTTTCATTTAATATGACTAAAAACGTGGGGTGGGCGCTTATGAGCTTTAACATATGCAGTTCACTCAGAGGCGTCACTAGGGTTGGTGTCACCCGGGGCGCTAGCTCATGGTGTCACCCCCTCACGACTTAACCCACAGAACTCCTCCGAGTTTTCCAGTGCAAAATAACGGGAACATATAGAATTTTACATTTTGGTGTCACCCCCCTGATGGTGTCACCCGGGGCGGCCCGCCCCCACCGCACCCCCCTAGTGACGCCACTGACAGTTCACTCATTCTCTCACTTATACATCTCTCTGTTGCCTTCTAAATTATAAATCTTTAACTTTTATACCGAACACCCACTCCACGTTTTTAGTCATATTAAATGAAAGTACTTGCACTTTTAAGTTTTAAATTATTTTCTTCTTTTTAGTCCACTTATAAAAACGTGATTTTTAAAAATCCTTTTTTACCTTTATTTATTTTATTCTTTTTAGTCCACTAATAAAAACATTTTTTTTAAATATTTTTTTTTACCTCTATTTATTTTACTAAACTCCTCATCAGCGCCCGCCCAACGTCTAATACAACGGCGATGAGGTCACGGGTCGAAGTCGGCACGCGCAATGTAACTACAGCAGACGGATACAGATGCTTATATAGAGATAAACTAAAAAATGCATTAATTTAATTGTGGTACATTCGATCGATCTGAAATTTCGATACAATGCATTGTCATCCAAGATCTATCTGTGGTCAAATTTTGAGCTCTCTAGGACCATCAGAAGTGGTTTAATTTTACGTTGGCAAATTTGAAAATTTGCAGACAGACAGATTGAGAGACACGAAAGCAAGTTAATAAAAACGTGGTAATAACGGTACATCGATCGATCTGAAATTTTTATGCAATGCATTGTCATCCAAGATCTATCTGTGGTAAAATTTTGAGATCTCTAGGACCATCAGAAGTGGTTTAATTTTACGTTGGCAGATTTGAAAAATTGTGGACAGACAAACAAACAAATCCACAATCACGAAAGCGAGTTAATAAAACGTGGTTAAAAATAACTCGACACACTACATATACGTTACGTCCTGTCAGGCGAACTCATACCCTGTTTACATGTTAGCCATTTACTAATATGTAAGCCTGATTGCAGTCTCACCCCCTTTATGTTCACTACATATTCATAAGTAACATTGAAGTTTGCAGACCTTGTCACACGCTATCTACTAACTAACATTGAAGTTTGCAGACCTTGTCACACGCTATCTACTAACTAACATTGAAGTTTGCAGACCTTGTCACACGCTATCTACTAACTAACATTGAAGTTTGCAGACCTTGTCACACGCTATCTACTAACTAACATTGAAGTTTGCAGACCTTGTCACACGCTATCTACTAACTAACATTGAAGTTTGCAGACCTTGTCACACGCCATCTACTAACTAACATTGAAGTTTGCAGACCTTGTCACACGCTATCTACTAACTAACATTGAAGTTTGCAGACCTTGTCACACGCTATCTACTAACTAACATTGAAGTTTGCAGACCTTGTCACACGCTATCTACTAACGAACATTGAAGTTTGCAGACCTTGTCACACGCTATCTACTAACCAACATTGAAGTTTGCAGACCTTGTCACACGCTATCTACTAACTAACATTGAAGTTTGCAGACCTTGTAACACTACCTACTTACGTAACATTGAACTTTGCAGATCTTCCTTCCATAACTCCCTGGACTGAATCGGGGTAATCCCGTAACATCAATGGGCGGGGCGGATCGGTGGTCAAAATTATTGTCTTCATAATAATAATAATAATAATAAATTGATTATTTATATAGCGCTGTATCCCAGTAAGGAACTGGGCTCACAGCGCTTTACATGAAAGAAATAACATACTTATAAGTATTAAATTAACTTTCATATCACAACAAACACACAAAATTACAATACATTATACATAAGCTACGTTAATCATTTACAAGAAATGTTGTTTCATCAATTTTAAAACACAACTCGGGAATTTTGTCTCGTTATAATTAAACCACAACAGCTGCTGAAGTCTGCGGTAACGCTTATGATATGACCTCCGCCCCCCTCTCCCCCCATTCAAGGCATGATCAAAAGTCCTTGCGCCATCTTTTCAAATCAGGCGTCTTAACCGAGTAATCGTTTGTTTAGGTAACGAGCTCTATTAATTATGCCAGGGAGAAAAGGAGAGAGTTGAGAAGGGGGGGGGGTCAATGCGGTGGTCATTAGAAGTGATGGCGAGACAAGTGATGACGTGTCGTGATGAGGATGATGAAACAAGATGGCCGACTATTGAATATTTGATGGCGGTCACAGATGGGGCCCCTGTTATTACGAAACCCGGGATTTCTTTGATCTTCAAACTTGGACACACGGGCCGTGCGGTCAACAACTCGAGAACTGCTTGTGGTCACTCCCGTCACCACGTCATGAATCACGTCCGGCATTTATGAATGATTCGAGTGGTCACTCTTAGTGGAATCCAATTTAATTTGAATTATCGACATTAAAGTTCAATCATATGATGTCAATCTTAAGCTCAATCATATCCGATATGTTTTTCATGTCCATTTCCTTTTACGTGACGACTATCCTTGGGTTAGTCATGGTGGCTGCTATTACATTATTTACAGCCATCTAATGTACAATCTTATCTCATATGGCTCCCATCTCAAGTTCAGTCCCATCTAATATTTTATAGATCTAACCTTCAAACATATTTCAGATAGCTCAGATTCTTTTAATTCAATCATAATCATAGTTCATATGTTATCAAATATTGCGTTTGATCTTAAGTTGAACGACTTTCTGTCTCAAACTTTTTGAATTTCACGAAATTACAAAAACAATTTATTTCTAACATTATAAGGAAGTTATCGCTCAACTAGGAGCGGCCATGCTCTTCTCTGCTCCGTCCTTCAATTTCAATGTCTGACAATTTAACAGTCGCGGTTGCCTTATTAATCAGGTTAACAACCAGACGTTTGTTTCTCTTTCACCACCATCCAACGGACCAACTGGACCAGGTGACATCTCATGAAGGCGACTCCTTGCAAGTTGAACCAAAAGTTAAGCCTTGATGACAAGACATTTTCTCAGAGTACTTTAATTTTCTGGAGTTGCGGCCATGGTTGTCATCACATATGATGTGATGACCCCATACTTTTTAATGTATATTCATTTATCTTAATGGATAAAGTTCGTTACTTGAACGCATCCTGGTGTTTGACGAGTCTACACTGTTTTTGGACACACAATTTTTCTTTTTTTAAATTAAAACCAAGAAATGTCATATTTCATTTTAAGGAGATCTTCATTGTATGAAGAAAAGTACTTTTGCTAGAGATTACGCAATAACATTTCATTAAGCATTTGGGGGTCATTCAGTAACAGGACATTAAGCATTTGGGGGTCATTCAGTAACAGGACATTAAGCATTTGGGGGTCATTCAGTAACAGGACATTAAGCATTTGGGGGTCATTCAGTAACAGGACATTAAGCATTTGGGGGTCATTCAGTAACAGGACATTAAGCATTTGGGGGTCATTCAGTAACAGGACATTAAGCATTTGGGGGTCATTCAGTAACAGGACATTAAGCATTTGGGGGTCATTCAGTAACAGGACATTAAGCATTTGGGGGTCATTCAGTAACAGGACATTAAGCATTTGGGGGTCATTCAGTAACAGGACATTAAGCATTTGGGGGTCATTCAGTAACAGGACATTAAGCATTTGGGGGTCATTCAGTAACAGGACATTAAGCATTTGGGGGTCATTCAGTAACAGGACATTAAGCATTTGGGGGTCATTCAGTAACAGGACATTAAGCATTTGGGGGTCATTCAGTAACAGGACATTAAGCATTTGGGGGTCATTCAGTAACAGGACATTAAGCATTTGGGGGTCATTCAGTAACAGGACATTAAGCATTTGGGGGTCATTCAGTAACAGGACATTAAGCATTTGGGAGTCATTCAGTAACAGGACATTAAGAAAGATAAAGGAGAGGTGCGTCCTTTCAATAGCACAACATTCAGGGAGTCGTTAAGTCGATTTATGAGAACACAGACCTGAACAAGAACGCCCCAACTATATAGCTCCCCCCCCCCACCCCCGGTTGAAGACATCCGTGCCATTAAGGAACCCAGCCATCTTTAATTTACCGTTTCCACAAAACCGTCTGTGTCTCAAACAGGAGACCAACAATCTGCCCGCTATCATTGTGACAATCTGACCATCGGTCAGCTAGGACAGGCCCCGACGTTTGACTACGGCTTTGGCCGCCATATGTCGACAGGTTTGTCCACCGACGAGGAACAGGAAGTCCATCCACTGACCAGTCGGACCCGTTTGTCCATCCGCTGACCAGCAGGCTTTCAATGCGGACATTGGTTTTGTTCCGCTAACAACCCGGGAGCAATTTTTACATCCTTTTATCCCTATTTGCTTCCCTTCGCTATCATTTTATCCGTATTTGCCTCCCCCGACCTTCGCTTATTGGTAACCCCCCCCCTCTCTTCCCCACCCCCTTCTTTTGTTGCGTGTCTTTTTTAAAGAAACTCCAAAATGACCGGTTTGCAAGCTGACCCTTCGAGGCGTTCTCTTGTCCCCGCGAGTTTCTTTTTATAGTGTTTGTCATTCTCATCGTCTCTCCGCCATCACGCTGTCCCTTTCAAAGACGCGAGGCCCCATCTCCCCAGGAGTTACCGTCCAATCGTTTCATTACCGACCATTCAGTCCGGACAGTGTAAACAATTATAAGGGTTGCGACTCCTGTCTGGCGAGAAAGTCGTTTGGATTCAGTTAAACAGATCTCGTCACAGAAGTGGGCACCCCTCCCCCCACCCATCCCCTTCCCTTCCCTTCCCTGATTTTCTTTTTCTGTTAGGAAAATGGCAGCTGACGTCTTTAGTGTTAAATCCTTCCAAATGAAGAGCTCCACACAAACTTTTCAGGTAGTGACTAAATTCCAGTAGTTTTATTTTATAGGAAATGAATGAAAAGTTGTACGTCTACTGTTTATGTCGATACACATCTAGTGTGTGTGGTGTGCGTGCAGGAGAGGGTGTATATTTACAATGTCAATTATATCTCAAATATTTTGATATTACAAAGGTACTTCATTCTAGCTCTCGGAACTTTTTGATTGACGCCTTTGGTTTAGTATATATGATTTAGTTAGAATTATGCGTCGCTGATAGAAATTTCAGCTAGTTCATATACTAAGTTGTAGAAATAAAAGCCTTCGTTTGAATGAGTTATTAGATTTTAGGAAAGATATCTTAGATTAGATGTAAAATAATGTATTCGTTAGTTTTAGAAATAAAAGCATTCATCTGAATGAGATACAGTGTATAAGATTGTAATGCAATAAGATTGTAATGCAATAAGATTGTAATGCAATAAGATTGTAATGCAATAAGATTGTAATGCAATAAGATTGTAATGCAATAAGATTGTAATGCAATAAGATTGTAATGCAATAAGATTGTAATGCAATAAGATTGTAATGCAATAAGATTGTAATGCAATAAGATTGTAATGCAATAAGATTGTAATGCAATAAGATTGTAATGCAATAAGATTGTAATGCAATAAGATTGTAATGCAATAAGATTGTAATGCAATAAGATTGTAATGCAATAAGATTGTAATGCAATAAGATTGTAATGCAATAAGATTGTAATGCAATAAGATTGTAATGCAATAAGATTGTAATGCAATAAGATTGTAATGCAATAAGATTGTAATGCAAATATCTTGTATGACCTTGACCGGTAGTTATAATAAAAAGAGTTGAAATTGTTAACGAAATCTTAACTTTACATACATATCAGGAAGTTGATATACCATAATTAATAAGTCAAATTATCATGTCATTTAAAGTTCAGTATTATATTTTCATTTATACAGTCGACCTTGAAATAATAATCAAGATTATTATTTCCCCAATTTAAAAAAAAATAATGGAAACTTTTTTAAAAATCCGGTTTTATTTATTTTAGTCAAGCCGTTAGCCTGGACATCAGTGAAACTAACTCTCGTCTGCTGATTGATCCAACATTCCTGACAGACAGTGCACGACTCCACTACACTGTCCTCTCGGTAACAGCCGTCATTGTTCGGTTGTTAGTCCAAATGTCAGTGTATTTGCCGCGCCGGGACGGGATCGTGTTTATTGGCCGAGCGCACGAAGCCCGGATGGGGTCGCTGGGGGGTCTGTCTGTTTCTTGACATCTTGTCCGTGTCGTAGCTTGCGTTACCCACCGGCCCCCTTGTCAAAGGTTCCCTTTCAGTGGGAGACACCACAGGGCAGTTTGTTTTACGCTTTGATCTTTCGAGCGCTTGTAGTTTTCTGTGGCGTCCTCGTGGTCTCCTTTGGACAAACAGCTTTGAGAGTAAAGGTATTCTTCTATGAAACACCGAGTTTTCTGTCTGCGACTAAGATGGTGCCGTAAAAGGTTAGATTTTATTATAAATTTATAACAAATATTTAACTTATAATTTCTTTTAAACTGTAATATTTTAAATACGATTTTTTTAACAAAGGTTACAAAGTAATGCCACATTTTATTTGAAAAAAATATTTTCTCTTCCGTTTTCAATGATTTGATGATCGTAGTTGGATGCTGGTGACTTAACATTAAAGGAATTCAAGGAAGAACAGAGAAGTGATCATAGACATGATGTGGTCCAACTTTTGGACCCGTCAACTGCCACAACATACAAGGGGACACAACCCTTGAGATAACCAATGATACTAAACCCACCCTTACAAATGAGCTTCAATTTAATTTTTATTTAAAATAGTTCATAATAATTTCCAATGACAGCCCCATCTGTATGTTCACATACAGTCAAGAGCTTTTCAAGGAGCTGCTCTGGTTGATTCATTGAACTAGAGTTTCATTATCCAACGCCTATACAAACAATATAAATTGTACAGTAATTATAATGAAAGCAACATAACCGCACAATATGTTCTTTTAATTGACACAATCACCCAATGCATCTGCTATGTTACATATAAATACCAGATTTAACGACTTCAAGGCCAACAAGAGCAAACATCACCATCGACACCTTGCCATACCCAGGCCCCAGGGCCGTTCCCCACACGCCTAAAAATCCGTTTCGGGATCAAACTCTCACAAGCTGTCTCCTAAAACTGTCAAAGAGAAATAGAGGCCAAACCGAACACTCCCACAATTCTCCACCGACCAGAGGGCGCGACATCATCATCTTCCAGGTCTGCCAGTCTGTCACCCCATTGCGAGCCCATTCAGGGCCACGAAGACCCTCATCTCGTCCCAATAAAGAGCCCATTAGCTGCTAAGATGTTTTCTCTTTCATTCACCCCCTGGTTACCTTCTGTCACGAATATGCTTTGCGTTTTTTGTTGCTGTTTTTTAGATTGTTTGTTGTTGTTTTGAGCTTACTCTGGTTCATAATGACTGTTTGGCCGACCTGATTTAAATACATTCAGATTTCATTATTGTGGTTATTTTTGTCTTCGCTTCACTTTTCTCTCCTCATTATTAACTGATCAAATTGATGAGATTATATTCAACGCAAAGTGTGGCATTTAATATAAAATAAGACATAAATAAACTGGAGAGGAAAGTTTGATTAAAACATTGGATATTGTGTTGGGTCATTTATTTTGGTAGCAAGTTTCCAGCAAGTAGACTTTAGTCAGCTCATGTTACAAACACATTATAAATTGTAATTTTAAATCTATACATATTTATTGAAACAGTTTACTTTATTTTTAATTAGCAGTTAGCATGGATTTTACACATTTTCTGAATGTTTTATCTCTATTCAGTATAAAAAGTTCTCTTCAACAATTTTATTACTGATCAAATAATGCCTCTTTTTTGAAATTAACATATTTATATTATACAAAAGCACTTCGACAACGAAATAAGAACGGTGAGAGGTAACGTGACTCAATGTTTACGATAAAATTTAAAATTTGTTCGGGACACAAAAACCTGGGACAACGCAAAATTCCTGAGAGATGTCCACCCGCCCCCTCCCTTCCCACAAACCCCGGAATGTACTGTACCGACAGTCCGCTGCTGTTGATCGTCTGGTAATATGAAACTTTCAGAGATGGGAACTGAGTGGTGGGGAACAAGAGCCAGGTGATGTGATCCATAGTCAAAGACAGGGGACGCGCATTTCTATACGATACTACCACAGTTAAGACAGGGGGACTCAAATCTCTATAAGATACTACCACAGTTTTAGACAGGGGGATACACATCTCTATAACAGTGCTTCTCAAACTTTATAGTATGGCGGACCGGCAGGAATTTGTTTCATTGTACCAGGGACCGGTGCACTATTTTCCCTGCACTGACAATTTTTTATGTCATTTTTTGAGAACTTCTGCGGACCGGCAGCGGATGACCCACGGAACGGCACCGGTCCGCGGACCACCACTTTGAGAAGAACTGCTCTATAAGATACTATCACAGTTAAGGCAATGGGACACACATATCTATAAGATACTATCACAGTTAAGGCAATGGGACACACATCTCTATAAGATACTATCACAGTTAAGGCAATGGGACACACATATCTATAAGATACTATCACAGTTAAGGCAATGGGACACACATCTCTATAAGATACTATCACAGTTCAGGCAATGGGACACACATCTCTATAAGATACTATCACAGTTAAGGCAATGGGACACACATCTCTATGAGATACTATCACAGTTAAGGCAATGGGACACACATCTCTATAAGATACTATCACAGTTAAGGCAATGGGACACACATATCTATAAGATACTATCACAGTTAAGGCAATGGGACACACATCTCTATAAGATACTATCACAGTTAAGGCAATGGGACACACATCTCTATAAGATACTATCACAGTTAAGGCAATGGGACACACATCTCTATAAGATACTATCACAGTTAAGGCAATGGGACACACATCTCTATAAGATACTATCACAGTTAAGGCAATGGGACACACATCTCTATAAGATACTATCACAGTTAAGGCAATGGGACACACATCTCTATAAGATACTATCACAGTTAAGGCAATGGGACACACATATCTATAAGATACTATCACAGTTAAGGCAATGGGACACACATCTCTATAAGATACTATCACAGTTAAGGCAATGGGACACACATCTCTATAAGATACTATCACAGTTAAGGCAATGGGACACACATATCTATAAGATACTATCACAGTTAAGGCAATGGGACACACATCTCTATAAGATACTATCACAGTTAAGGCAATGGGACACATATCTCTATAAGATACTATCACAGTTAAGGCAATAGGACACATATCTCTATAAGATACTATCACAGTTAAGGCAATGGGACACACATATCTATAAGATACTATCACAGTTAAGGCAATGGGACACACATATCTATAAGATACTATCACAGTTAAGGCAATGGGACACACATCTCTATAAGATACTATCACAGTTAAGGCAATGGGACACACATCTCTATAAGATACTATCACAGTTAAGGCAATGGGACACACATCTCTATAAGATACTATCACAGTTAAGGCAATGGGACACACATATCTATAAGATACTATCACAGTTAAGGCAATGGGACACACATCTCTATAAGATACTATCACAGTTAAGGCAATGGGACACACATATCTATAAGATACTATCACAGTTAAGGCAATGGGACACACATCTCTATAAGACACTATCACAGTTAAGGCAATGGGACACACATATCTATAAGATACTATCACAGTTAAGGCAATGGGACACACATCTCTATAAGATACTATCACAGTTAAGGCAATGGGACACACATATCTATAAGATACTATCACAGTTAAGGCAATGGGACACACATCTCTATAAGATACTATCACAGTTAAGGCAATGGGACACACATATCTATAAGATACTATCACAGTTAAGGCAATGGGACACACATATCTATAAGATACTATCACAGTTAAGGCAATGGGACACACATCTCTATGAGATACTATCACAGTTAAGGCAATGGGACACATATCTCTAAAATATAAGCACAGAGATAAGCTTTCCCTTCTTGGCCGAATGACAACAAATTTTAATATTGATGAATAAAAGAACTCCATTTAACGACTTCCATCTATCCCAGCTTGGGGTAATCAGACCAAACTGTGGCAGACGATAACAGAACACGTGCAGTCTCAAGACCGACGAGAGTAATTAACCCTTTAAAATACGTGTGCCTTGTTTCCATGGCTACAGCACTTTGTCCATTTCCGCTCCAGGAAGAGATTCAAAGTCAGGCGCCGGACATCCGGTTTTTCTCCGGTCGTCATTTCGTCATACCCGCCATGGCAATAACGAGTTCCTAATTTTTATTATTTTTATTTTCTTTCTTCCACATTTTTTTCCTTGACGTCCATCATTCAAAATGTTGTTTTAGCACGAAAGAGAATTGCATTTGAAAAACAATGAGCTCATTGTTTTCTTCGTCTGCTGCCCGCCATCTTGGCAGAGGAAGAAGCCCGTGGGTGAGTCATACACAGAAGAGTTTTCTCATCGCTTTTCCAATTAGAAATAATTGGAAGATCGCGCCAGACCAGCGTACGTCCTCGCCATCCACGGACAATATTGCTAGTGTTTATTGTTTGGGACTTCGCGCTACTCCCTCCTCGACTGCCCCCCACCCTTAACTTTTTTGTCTTTGAATTAATGGAAAAACCCGTTTGCTGTCTGAGGTGAGCGCTTGTGCGGCAAACCAAACTCAATCTAAAAATGTCGTGATTTCTTTCATTCTTTTTATTTCCCCCACCTTTTTTTCGTTTCTATCTTTTTTCCCATCACCATGTCCAACTTATATTTGGTTCGCTAACAACCCAGGCGGGCTTTGTCCCTCTCTGCACGCATTAAAGACACTCGACGAGACAGTGGTCGAAACTTGGACCGAAACTAAACATTGAGACGGACAACTGGCTCGTTGACGCCATGCAGGAAACCTTTCGTATGACGGGACGGGGCCATTGTTAGGAGACTGTCAGTCACGATGTTTTCTCTGAGGATTACATTTCGGAGACTCAATAGGGCTCGAAATCATTGCATTCTTACTTCTTTGAGTGAATTATATCTAAAAACTGGGGGTGGGGGTGGGGGGGTGAGTGCTTGGTTTTTATAAAAATTGATTGGTAAAAAGCTGTGACGGGCTGGTCGGGTTTAATTGCCCGGGTCGACATCAGGTGACAGTAAAAGTTTCGTTAACGACAAGAAATAATACCCCCATTGATATTTTAATTTCAATTTGATGTTTAGTTACCTTCGTTAATGTTGAGCTTCTATTGAATGAATTTTAAAGAGGCGAAACCTTTTTAACACGTGAAAAGAGAAGGACAAAAAAATTCGAAGAAGACTAACTTTCTAATTCTGCTTTTTGGATAACACCGCTGATAATTTTATGTCTCTTTTGTTCACAGAGGAAGGCTTTTTGCTGAAAGGTTCATTTATATAAAGTTGTTTATTTCCCAGAAGCCTGATTGCAATCTGGCCCATATTTTATCCTTTCTAATTTTAACCACAGTAAAAGTGGGCGTCTATACTGAAGAGTAAAGAACTAGTTTGTTGGATTAAAGGCTTTAACTTTCCTTAGAACTTGAAATACATCAGCTTATAACAAAACCTACTGGTTGGAAGTCAATCCATTGGTGGAAAATGAGTTACATTTAATCACATGTTGACACCGAAAGAAAAGCTCATTTCAACGTTCGTAGTTTAGTCAACTTCTGTGAGTTACATTTAATCACATGTTGACACCGAAAGAAAAGGTCATTTCAACGTTCGTAGGTTAGTCAACTTCTGTGAGTTTAATTTCACTTCATCTTTGAAAAAGAGTGCCAAGAATTGGGTTGCCAGATACATGGACACCAAAAGAAGGACATAATAAAACAAAAAGGAGGACGACAAAGGAGGACATTTTGAATATTTTATTTGAGTCGTCCCGGGTTAAACTCACAGTCACTACAATTTTATTGTAATAGCTGCCACTGTTCATGCAAGTGTCTTTAAAAAAAAACTATTCATTTTTGTCTTTTAAAAATGATTTAAGATTGCAGTCTTGGTCAAACAATTGCACATCATCTACAATAATACACTTCTCTTTCAGATACAATATGCATGCCAACAGGTCATCAAATTTACAGTCTTTGATTTTATCCAATCAAATCATTGCAATTCATCAAAAAGTTTCAACCACTTTTCTAAGTAACTAATGCATACTTCATACACCAACTTAACATCTGCCATAAAATTATTATACTCTTCTTCTCGACCACTTTCCTTTCGTATACTCACCATCTCCCTGACTTCAATGGAATATATTTCTCCTCGAATATATTTGTCAAAACTTCCAAGGTTGTGTGATGACAGCCCATGGCCCCGATTACTGATTTGTTTTCTCTTACAATGACTACGATATTTTTCAACCTAGATCTAGGTCGTTTCATCCTTTACGTTTCTGCGCTTTTTATTTTAAACAATAGCCATAATCTAGTACCGATCTAATAGTTGTAACAACGATACATAAAAATTATAATATAAAATGTAGGAAAAGCCGAACATTTTAAACGATTTTAGCTTTGCCTGCTGGACGGAGGATTGAGCTAAAAAGAGGACATGTCCTTCTTTTGCCGGGCGTCTGGCAACCATAGCCAAGAAAGTCAATGTGTTTCTACGGCACCACCAGACCGTTCAGTCACAGTATGCAGAAAATAGATTGGGTCACAAAATCACGAATCTTGAAGATTTCACGTTCGTTATTTTCAAGTTCTTCAGAACAATTCTATTTCTTCGTGTCTTGACTGTAGGCTTTAATTTCAATGTTTGAATCTTCACCTTTCCATGTTGTTGGTGCTGCTGCGAAGCTGCGCAGATATCTGAACGACGCCGCACAGCAGTTTTGAATTACCGCGCAGCTAATTTTTTTCAGAAAAATTTAATATAGTATATACGGGCTGTAAAATATTTGCACAAGAAAATAATAATAATAATAAATAATCTTTTTTTTAAAAGATGCTCAAATTTGCACACGGACTAACGAACCTCCGAGGTAAAATTGGTTATTGACACAATCGAATGGACTTTTTTCAAACCCCGAGGGACACAATCCGCATCTGGGAGACGATAGGCTGTAACTTTAACTCTTATTAGCGGATATTTCAATGTCCGCATCTGGGAGACGATAGGCTGTAACTTTAACTCTTATTATTAGCGGATATTTCAATGCAGCCAAAATGTAATACTAATTGCAATAATCGATTTTTATACTACCATTAATTTGATTTATTGTTTCTTTTGTCATCATGGTGATCCAACACTGCACACCTGTTGTTGTTTTTTTTATAATATCATTATCGATTTTTGCACACCTGCAAGATTTTTTTTTAGCCTTCAATTTTTCCGCTTGACAGAGTTGAGCAGCCATCTTCTGAAGCCAGCGCCACGAGCGACAGGGGAGAGAAGGCCGCCAATGTAAAGGGATAATCCTATGTATAATGCGTCGTTGCGGTACCCGAGTTATCGTTCCCAGGACTTGTAATTAAAATATTAGCACTGACTTAATTTTTCCAGTGACGAGGTGGGCAAGGTAAAAAAAAATCAAACAAGAAATTGTGTGTTGGTGAAAGAAGGGGTTTAATTTTTGTGTTTATAAATGCAAATAATCTATTTTAATAAAGTTTATCAATTTAAATTGGATTAAGGCATCCTATTAATCGCAATTTTCTCATTAATGATATCATTTACATTTTTGTTTTTTGTTGTTGTTTTTTCTATGACCTGAACATGAGGTTCCAAGGACTTTTTTTTTAAATTTGATTTTAAAATTTTTAAATATTTATTTGTATTTTAAATAATAGAAAACTATGAGGTTATTATTATTATTATTATTATTATTATTATTATTATTATTATTATTATTATTATTATTATTATTATTATTATTATTATTATTATTATTATTATTATTATTATTATTACTACTTTAACTTTCAGTTTGTAAACCGCACCCTCGTTTTGTGAACTTATTCATTAGTTTTCCGGTTCAGTCATGGAAGAATATTGTGACAGTTATTCATATTCGTATAATTGAAATTAGACAACTTTTTTTTTAAATCGCAGAAGCCGTAGATCTATAGTATAACCAGCTTATTCACTCAAAGTTATCATTAATTATTTAGTTTTTTACATCACCGATCGGAAAGTGTATGAAGGCAGACATAACCAGGCGTATGTCGAATCTTATACACGTCGTCATTCATTTCAAATGGCATCCAGATGTCAATTGAAAAAATGTAAAGTTGCCACATGGGTTTTGAAGTATTATTGATTTTTTTTCTATTAGCATCCCATTGTGAGCATTAAGAAACGTGGGAATTGAATAATAGGGTATTTTAATTATATAAATTATAATACATTGAACTTAACAATGTGATACAATAACTGCTCAATGTGAAAGTCGTGGCTTGGCAAACGTGACATATAGGACTTGAAAAATATGTCAGAGTTTGGCAGCAGTCACCAAGTCTTGAAGTGATTCTCTGGCAATGTGTTGTTGTTGGTGTTGTTTTAGATACATTGAATAAAGCAGGTCACCCAGGTTAAAACAATATAGTGCACGTGTTTCACATCATTCCATTAAAAAAAATATTATTATTATTTTAAACTTCAAGATCGTTAGAACCGAACTAGAAGCTTCAAAATACATGTATAGTAAATTGTTAAGACCCATTGAAAGTTTCGTCCCTGCCGGTGAATTCTGTCTGAACAGGAGGGGGAGGGACACAGATGACCCGTATGGGATGGCCGTCACGGTTATGTCAACGCACCGAAAACGTGACCACCATGTCTCAAGATGACGTAGATGAGAGCTCTTGTACTCCCCCGCCCCCACCCCCAACCACACACACCCATTCCCCTAGGTTTTCTTGACACGGGTGACTGTTGGCCACAATCAAGAAAAACATTGCAGTGCGAGGACGTATGACGGTCGGATTGCTAAGCACCGCTCGGAGTCTTTGTCTGGCGGAGTCTTCAGAGAAAAAATGGGAGTCGGCTGATACAGTTGCGGAGCTAATGAGGACAAATTGGAGTGGTTGGGCTCCATTATTACACGAGCAGACGTCTAAGAGCTTGGTGAGAACGTTTGACAATGTTTGCTTTGGGGGGGAGGGGGGTGGGAGTGTGACTCTATCACTGGGAATTTTTGTGTTCAAGTCGGCAATAGTAGCGTCAGGTAGGTATAGGAGGACATAGGACATGGGACTGGGTTGGCAATAGTAGCGTCAGGTATAGGTATAGGAGGACATAGGACATGGGACTGGGTTGGCAATAGTAGCGTCAGGTAGGTATAGGAAGACATAGGACATGGGACTGGGTTGGCAATAGTAGCGTCAGGTAGGTATAGGAGGACATAGGACATGGGACTGGGTTGGCAATAGTAGCGTCAGGTAGGTATAGGAGGACAAAGGACATGGGACTGGGTTGGCAATAGTAGCGTCAGGTAGATATAGGAGGACATGGGACTGGGTTGGCAATAGTAGCGTCAGGTAGGTATAGGAGGACATGGGACTGGGTTGGCAATAGTAGCGTCAGGTAGGTATAGGATGACATGGGACTGGGTTGGCAATAGTAGCGTCAGGTAGGTATAGGAGGACATGGGACTGGGTTGGCAATAGTAGCGTCAGGTAGGTATAGGAGGACATGGGGCTGGGTTGGCAATAGTAGCGTCAGGTAGGTATAGGATGACATGGGACTGGGTTGGCAATAGTAGCGTCAGGTAGGTATAGGAGGACATGGGACTGGGTTGGCAATAGTAGCGTCAGGTATGTATAGGAGGACATAGGGCATGGAACTGGGTTTCAGTGGAATGCTGACTCAATGAGTCAATGGGAACATTATAAGCTAAAGTAGTGCTTCTCAAACTTTTTAGTGTGGCGGACCGGCAGGAATTTTTTAACCATTGCAACAGGGACCGGTGCACTATTTTCCCTATTCTTACATGGTAGCAAAATGTATTTTATTTCCCTCTATTTCTTTCATTTTATTATCTTATTATAAAAATTGAAACATTCTATAGGGTTAGTATTATTGGTTGCGTTTGGAGGATTATAATTCTAATTTTCTGTCCTTTCTTGAGAACTTCTGCGGACCGGCGGCGGATGACCCACGGACCGGCACAGTTCCGCGGACCACCACTTTGAGAAGCACTGAGCTAAAGTACTTAGGGGATGGGGGGCGATGGGAAAAGTTCCTTAATTTAGTAGTTACGCCATAACGGTACTGTTTGACGTGGACTAATAGAAGAAATCAACGATAATATAATACGTTTTAAAGTTGTTAATTTTAGCAGACGAGAGCGTCATACACAGCCTCCGCCATTTTTCACCAATGAATTCTTGCGTTGCTATAATTGTCCTAGGCACACGTCATTTCCGTTTAACCCAAACATTTTGCGATGCTTAATGCCTCCTTAATTAACGAATAAAAAGTTTCCACAAATGTTGCACTATGTCGTAAATGTACGACCTACAAACAATCTTGAGGTAAGTTATACAGTTAGCTGTCACCTTGTTTTTTTTTCTTTTGTCATTCTGTCTGGATACATTTTTTAAGCTATTCCATATCAAATGCTAGTTGCCAGAAGCTTTAAATGTCAAGATAAACCAGTCAATGTATTGAGATGTCATATATTGACTAAAGAAGCTACAGCCGATTGAAATAAAATATGTAATAATAACATTAAAATCTATTTGATATATTTCTTGTGAATTCAACACTAACTGTTTAAGGATAAAGATGGTGTTTCGGCGTATAGTGCAAGACTGTAAGTGTAAGACCATGATAACTGGTACTTTATATATATATATATATATATATCTATATAGGAACAACTATGACTATAGAACTTGTGGTATATGATGACTTGGTATGTTGGTGTATGATAGAGTTAGTATGTTGGTGTATGATAGAGTTAGTATGTTGGTGTATGATAGAGTTAGAATGCCAGTGTGTGATAGATTCGAGCTAATTTCTCGATATATGCTGGCGCATGTCTAGTTGTTAATACCTGTTGTTACCTGTTCACACCTGCAGGCCCAGCCAGACACCTGCTTAATTCCACGGTTTTTGGTTCATTTCGTCTAGACTGAGCCTCCACATGGAGTCCCAGTCAATGTAAAATGGCGCCCCATGCCTCCTTCTATCCCTCTTCAGCTACGCACCTGAATCCATTATCTAGTTGGACGTCTAATCAAGTACTGAAATCATCATCTCATATTCAATCAAGTATTGAAATCAACATCTCATGGTCAATCATGTACTGAAATAATCATCTCACATTCAATCAAGTACTAAAATCCTCATATCATATTCAATCAATTACTAAAATCCTCATTTCATATTCAATCAATTACTAAAATCCTCATATCATATTCAATCAATTACTAAAATCCTCATATCACATTCAATCAAGTACTAAAATCCTCATATCATATTCAATCAATTACTAAAATCCTCATATCATATTCAATCAAGAACTAAAATCCTCATATCATATTCAATCAAGTACTAAAATCCTCATATCATATTCAATCAATTACTAAAATCCTCATATCATATTCAATCAATTACTAAAATCCTCATATCATATTCAATCAAGAACTAAAATCCTCATATCATATTCAATCAATTACTAAAATCCTCATATCATATTCGATCAATTACTAAAATCCTTATATCACATTCAATCAAGTACTAAAATCCTCATATCATATTCAATCAATTACTAAAATCCTCATATCATATTCAATCAAGTACTAAAATCCTCATATCATATTCAATCAAGTACTAAAATCCTCATATCATATTCAATCAATTACTAAAATCCTCATATCATATTCAATCAAGTACTAAAATCCTCATATCATATTCAATCAAGTACTAAAATCCTCATATCATATTCAATCAATTACTAAAATCCTCATATCATATTCAATCAAGTACTAAAATCCTCATATCATATTCAATCAAGTACTAAAATCCTCATATCATATTCAATCAAGTACTAAAATCCTCATATCATATTCAATCAAGTACTAAAATCCTCATATCATATTCAATCAATTACTAAAATCCTCATATCATATTCAATCAAGTACTAAAATCCTCATATCATATTCAATCAAGTACTAAAATCCTCATATCATATTCAATCAAGTACTAAAATCCTCATATCATATTCAATCAAGTACTAAAATCCTCATATCATATTCAATCAAGTACTAAAATCCTCATATCATATTCAATCAAGTACTAAAATCCTCATATCATATTCAATCAAGTACTAAAATCCTCATATCATATTCAATCAAGTACTAAAATCCTCATCTCACATTCAATCAAGTACTGAAATCATCCTCTCTCAATCTATTCTTGAAGTCTTGAAGAGAAATAATAATATTGAGCCCATCAAGAATGATTGAAGCGCCAAGTGTATTAAATTAATGCACTTAAGAATAACACCACATATATAATATCTCAATAGCTGACTATTGTCCGCATACTGAACAATGGAAGCCAATAATCAGAGATTTGATGCACATACAAATAATAGTAAAAAATAATAATATTAATCTGAATAATAATTTTATTACTGATGCAGCATCGCCTCGCAATCTCATATAATTACATGCTGCCTTCTATTATGACTGCGTTTCCAACGGACGTGATTATCGACCTCAACAGTCATGAAATGTTTTAACAACCCATACATTTCATCTACTGTGTGTTACCACTTACACATTTCATCTACTGTGTGTTACCACTTACACATTTCATCTACTGTGTGTTACCACGTACACATGTCATTTACTGTGTGTTACCACTTACACATTTCATCTACTGTGTGTTACCACTTACACATTTCATCTACTGTGTGTTACCACTTACACATTTCATCTACTGTGTGTTACCACGTACACATGTCATTTACTGTGTGTTACCACTTACACATTTCATCTACTGTGTGTTACCACGTACCCATGCCATTTACTGTGTGTTACCACTTACACATTTCATCTACTGTGTGTTACCACGTACCCATGCCATTTACTGTGTGTTACCACTTACACATTTCATCTACTGTGTGTTACCACGTACCCATGTCATTTACTGTGTGTTACCACTTACACATTTCATCTACTGTGTGTTACCACGTACCCATGCCATTTACTGTGTGTTACCACTTACACATTTCATCTACTGTGTGTTACCACGTACCCATGTCATTTACTGTGTGTTACCACTTACACATTTCATCTACTGTGTGTTACCACTTACACATTTCATCTACTGTGTGTTACCACTTACACATTTCATCTACTGTGTGTTACCAATCATGAATAAAACCTAAAAACCTAACAATCCATGATAAAACCTAACAACCTAACAATCCATGATAAAACCTAACAACCTAACAATCCATGAAAGAAACCTAACAACCTAACATCCCATGAAAACCCGTATACCCATGACAAGTACCAACAACCATTCTAAAGATCTTTAGACCTGAATGATAATTTCGATCATGTTAAATATGGATCACGTCGATGAGACAACGACGCCAAAGTGTACATTTAAAGACTGGCGATCCCAGAGTTTGACTTTTTAAAGCCCTCCCAAAACCCCTACATCTTAATCCTCCCAGGAGCGTACCGGGGTTCAAGCAGCGGGTGACGGTCATTTCAGACACGGACACCGCACCGCACCGCCACTGCCGCACATAAAACATCAATCATGGCACACGTCAGTGTGACGTCCCACTGAAATCATTTTCTCCAAGTTGGACTGACAGATTTTTAAAGACTCCCCTGCTTCATTACTCCGACATAGAGGCGCGCCTCACGCGGCCACGGACCGCACCCTTGGGCTCGTCAAATAAAGTCAAACACGCTTTCTCACAGATCAACCATGCATATCTTCAGAAACTCCTCGCGAGGTCTTGGTGCGGTCCTAGGGAGAAAGCCATTATGGGAAAGGAAGAGAGATGCGATCCTCCGGACGAGCACGTGCGAGCCGCACGCGCGTGGAAAAAAAGGCCACGTGCCAGGACAGGAACTGTGATCACATGACCCCTATTTTCACGAGCCAGTATCGATGACGCACTCCGCTTGCTCGCGTGCCGCCTCGAAGTGAACGATAAAAGTATTGTTTTCTTTAAAATGACAATCACTACCTCGGTGGACTACAGCACATTATGGACGGCGTTCAGCAGCCCCTATCCCATAGATTGGCTCCCTTTTATGGGCGATCTCTGGCCCCTATGGTTAAACCCTGACAAACACAAGTCAGGGGCGTAACCAGACTTCTGTCTTCAGATTCACGGTGTCGCCACTCCACAAGCGACACGCTTTTCTTATTTATCGTTCAATTTACAGTCGACAGATCACACAAAAGGAAGTTGAGCTTACAGTCTATACATACACATTAGCCAAATGGAAGTTCAAGTTAGTCTAAAGTCTACACACACACAGACAACATCGTGTTTTAGTCTACAGTCTACACACAGACCAGACAGCATCGTGTTTTAGTCTACAGTCTACACACAGACCAGACAACATGGTGTTTTAGTCTACAGTCTACACACAGACCAGACAACATCGTGTTTTAGTCTACAATCTACTCACAGACCAGACAACATGTTGTTTTAGTCTACAGTCTACACACAGACCAGACAACATCGTGTTTTAGTCTACAGTCTACACACAGACCAGACAACATCGTGTTTTAGTCTACAGTCTACACACAGACCAGACAACATCGTGTTTTAGTCTACAGATCAACCAAAATGAATTTCATTTTTCAGGCTAAAGATTTGCCACTACATAAAGTTCAGCTTACAGATAAGCTACAGCTCAGTTTCAGATTTCTTTCTATAGAAAAGCCAACAGCAAGTTCAGCTTACAGATAAGCTACAGCTCAGCTTCAGATTTCTTTCTATAGAAAAGCCAACAGCAAGTTCAGCTTTGAGATCAGGGATCGGGAAACCATGGCTCGCGAGCCATATATGGCTCTTTTGATGGTTGCATATGGCTCGCAGAAAAATGTTCATTAAAAAGAAAAAATGTTTCTTCAGACTCCCTTGATCTAAATAATTATTGGAAAAAATTCGTTTTTTATTTATTAATTTAATTTTAAAAGAAGAAAACAAAATCACTTCGTCATAAGTCAATAACCTTATTAATTATTTCTATTTTGATGGCTTACGTGATGTAAAACATTCTTGAAAGTTTCGAAGCGGGAAAATTTTTGTTCATTGACCAATCAATTCTATCCGAATAGTAACGAGGAGAGCCATACCTGATAGAATACATGAAATAATCAATGTCAGGGGTTAGTAACCTTAGGAGTTAGATTGCTATTTAAGGGAGGGAGAGAGATTTTGGAATTCGGGATCAAAGTGATATCAGTGATTTCTATGGAAAAGTGGCAAAAATACATTGTTCAAGTGGGGTTGGTGTATATTGATACATTGTTCAAGTGGAGTTGGTGTATATTGCTTTCGAAAATAGCGGACGATGTGTGCATGTGAAAAAGTTTCCGCACAACAGATTGTCGTCGGATCAGAAAGTTAACTTTCGTTTTAATCGCGTTCTAAGCTAACTAATTTAAGAAAACTTGTTGACATGATGAAAGAAAGACGAGTATCGTACTTTTCAGCAGGAATGGACAGAGGAATTTTCCTTTATGGAGAGAACGGGTTCTGCAGTGTATTTAATATGCAGTGATAAAATTACCTCTATGAAACGGTCAAATGTAAAGCAACACTTCGAGACACACCATTCTTCATTTGCATTGAAATATCCTGAGGGAGACAGCAGGAAGAAAGCATGTCAAGAATGGCTATCAAAAGTGCAAGCTGGTCAGCAGCAAACCGTGTTTAGTGTTTGGACCCAAAAAGGTGATTGGAATTCGGCTAGCTTTGCTGGCGCTTTAGCTATTGTAAGAAACGGAAAGCCATTCACAGATGGGGTGTATGCCAAATCATTCATGCTTGATGTTGCCAATGAACTTTTTGTTAACTTTTCCAGTAAGGACAAAATAATTAAACGGATAAAAGAAATTCCTCTGTCGGCAAGAACTGTTCACGGTCGTAGCATCATGATGTCAAATCAAATTGAGGATATGCAAGTAAAGGACATAAATGCGGCACCGTTTTTCTCTCTCACGTTGGATGAGTCAACAGACATAAGTAATTTATCCCAGTTCAGCGTGGTTGCAATGTATGTTGTCTGTGAAACAATACATGAGGAAAGTCTTGCTGTTTTGTCTATGAAGGGCACAACAAGACGGCAGGATTTATTCGAGTCCTTCACTGAGTTCGCTAAAGAAAAAAAATCTACCGATGGATAAACTTGTTTCGTTGTGCACTGATGGTGCTCCGTGCATGGTCGGGAAAAACAGAGGATTTGTCGCTCTTCTTTGTGAGCATTAAAACAGACACATCCTAAGCTTTCATTGCATCCTACATCAGGAGGCGCTTTGTGCTCAGATGTGTGGCGAGCAGCTTGGTGAGGTCGCTGGTGGTTCGGGTAGTCAACTTTATTGTTGTCAGAGCATTAAATGATCGCCAGTTTAAAACACTGCTTGATGAGGTTGGGAATAATTATCCTGGTCTGCTTCTGCACAGCAACGTGCGTTGGTTGTCAAGGGGGAAAGCGCTCAGCCGATTTGCGGCTTGTCTGAGCGAAATCAGGACTTTCGTGAAATGAAGAATGTCGAGCATCCCGAGTTAGCTGACACTGAATGTCTCCCGAAGTTTTATTATCTCGTAGACATGACTGAACATCCAAATCAGCTCAATGTGAAAATGCAAGGCTTTGGAAATACAATCTTGTCCCTGCAACAAGCAGTGTTTGCATTTGAAAACAAGCTAGAACTCTTCATCGCTGACATTAAAACAGGTCGTTTATTACACTTTAAAAAACTGGTAGAGTTCAAAGATATGTGCACATCAAGTGACCCTGCTCAACATCTTAATAGTCAGCAGCTAGCAGTCAATTAAAGCGCACTTTGGAGAATTTCGCGAGCACATCCGTCTTTTTAAGTTCATCACCCATCCACACGAGTGTGCAGTGGACACCACTACCTGAGTTGCATCCCTGGAGTCTCCGTCAGTGATTTTGAGCTTCAAGCTGCTGACCTGAAGGCCTCTCAGACATGTGGTTGAATAAGTTAAAGTTACCGAATGAAAATTTGGAAAGACTTGCACGACAGCAAGCAGAGTTGGCGAGCCAACACAAATGGGCAGAAATTTAAAAACTTCAACACTCAGACCAGCTGATTGTCAAAACTCGGAACGCGCTACCCGTCACATACAACACACTTTAGCGTGTGAGTGTTGCTGTGCTGACAATGTTTGGCTCTACGTATACATTCGAGCAGTCTTTCTCACATCTACAGAACATCAAGCCCAACCACCAATCACGTTTAACGGATGGAAGTCTCAACGCCTGCATGAAGCTTAACCTCACCACGTATCAACCAGACTTCAAATCCATGCAGCAAAATAAGTCGAATTAATGCTAAGTAATACTCATTATTGATTAGTTTAGCAACAGCATGACCGTGTTATTAAAAAGATTGCAGAGCATAATTGTTGTGCTTTTAGTGTTGAAATTACACAAAATGCACACATTTACTTGAATTTTTAGTTTTAAGAAATTATATGTAGACTATGACTCTCACAGAAATACTTTTCGAAATATGTGGTGTTTATGGCTCTCTCAGACAAACAGTTTCACAACCACTGTTTTAGATCATAATAGATAGTTCAACGTACAAACAGTGCTGCTAACAACAGGTTCAGTTGTAACTTACTTCACCTGACATTACGTTTGTGCTGTGTAATTGAGAAGAAAGGGAACTAAGGAGGGTGTGTGGCCAAAATTAAGTGTGGGGGGCATTTGGTGGGGGCAACATTGGGTGGGGACAACATTGAAGGGGGGGGCAACATTGAGTGGGGGCAACATTGGTTGGGGCCAACATTGAAGAGGGCAACATTGAGTGGGGGCAACATTGGGTGGGGCCAACATTGGAGAGGGCAACATTGGGTGCGGGCAACATTGGGTGGGGGGGCAACTGTTGTCAGGGCCTTAGAGTTAAAGGGGAATTAAAAGATTAAAGCCATCGTTATTCTACAGTAAATCCAGGGCAAAACATAAACACAAAATAAAAAACAATCTAAAGAAGAATTTAAAAAAAAACATGTGATTGATCCTGCAAAAATGTTACACTTCTAAAAACTAATTCTATCCCTACAAAAGCTTGGGTCACCCCTGAACTCAGTATTCTTGCAAATTATCCAAGGATCACAATCTATGGGAGAAATGAAAATAAAAAATCCATGGCAGTTGTAAGATCTTTTATTTTAATTGTATTTCAGGTGCTCCTCGCATACTTCTAACTGCTGCAACAGACTCGACATTTTATTGGGGGGACATTCGTTTTATATTTATTAACAAATTTTAAAGCTTTATATTATACTAATGTATCTCAAATGTTTAACAAATACTGGGCATTGTGCACTCTTAAACATAATATGCTTTGGGATTCATAATTATTTTTAACTAACGGAGTAGCCATGCACATTTACTGTTCGTCACTGCGCTGTCACGATTATTAATATTCCAATGGAGAAAGAGGCCATGGGCCTGTAATTGGAGAAAGAGGCCATGGGCCTGTAATTGGAGAAAGAGGTCATGGGTCTGTAATTGGAGAAAGAGGTCATGGGCCTGTAATTGGAGAAAGAGGTCATGGGCCTGTAATTGGCGGTCATGGGCCTGTAATTGGAGGTCATGGGCCTGTAATTGGAGGTCATGGGCCTGTAATTGGAGGTCATGGGCCTGTAATTGGAGGTCATGGGCCTGTAATTGGAGGTCATGGGCCTGTAATTGGAGAAAGAGGTCATGGGCATGTAATTGGAGGTCATGGGCCTGTAATTGGCGGTCATGGGCCTGTAATTGGCGGTCATGGGCCTGTAATTGGAGGTCATGGGCCTGTAATTGGAGGTCATGGGCCTGTATTTGGAGAAAGAGGTCATGGGTCTGTAATTGGAGAAAGAAGTCATGGGCCTGTAATTGGAGAAAGAGGTCATGGGCCTGTAATTGGAGAAAGAGGTCATGGGACTGTAATTGGAGGTCATGGGCCTGTAATTGGAGAAAGAGGTCATGGGCCTGTAATTGGAGAAAGAGGTCATGGGCCTGTAATTGGAGAAAGAGGTCATGTGCCTGTAATTGGAGAAAGAGGTCATGGGCCTGTAATTGGATGTCATGGGCCTGTAATTGGAGAAAGAAGGTCATGGGCCTGTAATTGGAGAAAGAGGTCATGGGCCTGTAATTGGAGGTCATGGGCCTGTAATTGGAGAAAGAGGTCATGGGCCTGTAATTGGAGAAAGAGGTCATGGGCCTGTAATTGGAGGTCATGGGCCTGTAATTGGAGAAAGAGGTCATGGGCCTGTAATTGGAGAAAGAGGTCATGGGCCTGTAATTGGAGAAAGAGGTCATGGGCCTGTAATTGGAGAAAGAGGTCATGGGCATGTAATTGGAGGTCATGGGCCTGTAATTGGAGAAAGAGGTCATGGGCCTGTAATTGGAGGTCATGGGCCTGTAATTGGAGAAAGAGTCATGGGCCTGTAATTGGAGGATGGGCATGTAATGGAGGTCATGGGCCTGTAATTGGAGGTCATGGGCCTGTAATTGGAGAAGAGGCCATGGGCCTGTAATTGGAGTAAGAGGTCATGGGCCTGTAATTGGAGGAAAGAGGTCATGGGCCTGTAATTGGAGGAAAGAGGTCATGGGCCTGTAATTGGAGAAAGAGGTCATGGGCCTGTAATTGGAAAGAGGTCATGGGCCTGTAATTGGAGAAAGAGGTCATGGGCCTGTAATTGGAGAAAGAGGTCATGGGCCTGTAATTGGAGAAAGAGGTCATGGGCCTGTAATTGGAGAAAGAGGTCATGGGCCTGTAATTGGAGGTCATGGGCATGTAATTGGAGGTCATGGGCCTGTAATTGGAGAAAGAGGTCATGGGCCTGTAATTGGAGGTCATGGGCATGTAATTGGAGGTCATGTGCCTGTAATTGGAGAAAGAGGTCATGGGCCTGTAATTGGAGGTCATGGGCATGTAATTGGAGAAAGAGGTCATGGGCATGTAATTGGAGAAAGAGTTCATGGTCCTGTAATTGGAGAAAGAGGCCATATGCCTGTAATTGGAGAAAGAGGTCATGGGCCTGTAATTAGAGAAAGAGGTCATGGGCCTGTAATTGGAGGTCATGGGCCTGTAATTGGAGGTCATGGGCCTGTAATTGGAGAAAGAGGTCATGGGCCTGTAATTGGAGAAAGAGGTCATGGGCCTGTAATTGGAGAAAGAGGTCATGGGCCTTTAATTGGAGAAAGAGGTCATGGGCATGTAATAGGAGGTCATGGGCCTGTAATTGGAGAAAGAGGTCATGGGCCTGTAATTGGAGGTCATGGGCCTGTAATTGGAGAAAGAGATCATGGGTCTGTAATAGGAGAAAGAGGTCACGGGCCTGTAATTGGAGGTCATGGGCCTGTAATTGGAGAAAGAGGTCATGGGCCTGTAATTGGAGTAAGAGGTCACGGGCCTGTAATTTGAGGTCATGGGCCTGTAATTGGATGTCATGTGCCTGTAATTGGAGAAAGAGGTCATGGGCCTGTAATTGGAGGTCATGGGCATGTAATTGGAGAAAGATGTCATGGGCATGTAATTGGAGAAAGAGGTCATGGGCCTGTAATTTGGAGGTCATGGGCCTGTAATTGGAGAAAGAGGCCATGGGCCTGTAATTGGAGTAAGAGGTCACGGGCCTGTAATTGGAGAAAGAGGTCATGGGCCTGTAATTGGAGAAAGAGGTCATGGGCCTGTAATTGGAGAAAGAGGTCATGGGTCTGTAATTGGAGGTCATGGGCCTGTAATTGGAGAAAGAGGTCATGGGCCTGTAATTGGAGAAAGAGGTCATGGGCCTGTAATTGGAGAAAGAGGTCACGGGCCTGTAATTGGAGGTCATGGGCATGTAATTGGATGTCATGGGCCTGTAATTGGAGGCCATGGGCCTGTAATTGGAGGTCATGGGCATGTAATTGGAGGTCATGGGCATGTAATTGGAGGTCATGGGTCTGTAATTGGAGGCCATGGGCCTGTTATTGGAGGCCATGGGCCTGTAATTGGAGGAAGAGGTCATGGGCCTGTAATTGGAGAAAGAGTTCATGCGCCTGTAATTGGAGAAAGAGGTCATGGGCCTGTAATTGGAGAAAGAGGTCATGGGCCTGTAATTGGAGAAAGAGGTCATGCGCCTGTAATTGGAGAAAGATGTCATGGGCCTGTAATTGGAGAAAGAGGTCATGGGTCTGTAATTGGAGAAAGAGGTCATGGGCCTGTAATTGGAGGTCATGGGCATGTAATTGGAGAAAGAGGTCATGGGCATGTAATTGGAGAAAGAGGTCATGGTCCTGTAATTGGAGAAAGAGGCCATATGCCTGTAATTGGAGAAAGAGGTCATGGGCCTATTATTGAAGAAAAGAGGTCATGGGCCTGTAATTGGAGGTCATGGGCCTGTAATTGGAGGTCATGGGCCTGTAATTGGAGAAAGAGGTCATGGGCCTGTAATTGGAGAAAGAGGTCATGGGCCTGTAATTGGAGTAAGAGGTCACGGGCCTGTAATTGGAGGTCATGGGCCTGTAATTGGATGTCATGTGCCTGTAATTGGAGAAAGAGGTAATGGGCCTGTAATTGGAGGTCATGGGCATGTAATTGGAGAAAGATGTCATGGGCATGTAATTGGAGAAAGAGGTCATGGTCCTGTAATTGGAGAAAGAGGCCATATGCCTGTAATTGGAGAAAGAGGTCATGGGCCTGTAATTGGAGAAAGAGGTAATTGGAGGTCATGGGCCTGTAAGTGGAGGTCATGGGCCTGTAATTGGAGAAAGAGGTCATGGGCCTGTAATTGGAGAAAGAGGTCATGGGCCTGTAATTGGAGAAAGAGGTCATGGGCCTGTAATTGGAGAAAGAGGTCATGGGCAAGTAAATGGAGGTCATGGGCCTGTAATTGGAGAAAGAGGTCATGGGCCTGTAATTGGAGGTCATGGGCCTGTAATTGGAGAAAGAGATCATGGGCCTGAAATAGGAGAAAGAGGTCACGGGCCTGTAATTGGAGGTCATGGGCCTGTAATTGGAGAAAGAGGTCATGGGCCTGTAATTGGAGTAAGATGTCACGGGCCTGTAATTGGAGAGGGTCATGGGCCTGTAATTGGAGAAAGAGGTCATGGGCCTGTAATTGGAGGTCATGGGCCTGTAATTGGAGAAAGAGGTCATGGGCCTGTAATTGGAGAAAGAGGTCATGGGCCTGTAATTGGAGAAAGAGGTCACGGGCCTGTAATTGGAGGTCATGGGCCTGTAATTGGAGGTCATGGGCCTGTAATTGGAGAAAGAGGTCATGGGCCTGTAATTGGAGGTCATGGGCATGTAATTGGAGAAAGATGTCATGGGCATGTAATTGGAGAAAGAGGTCATGGGCCTGTAATTGGAGAGGCCATGGGCCTGTAATTGGAGGTCATGGGCCTGTAATTGGAGGTAATTGGAGGTCATGGGCCTGTAATTGGAGGTCATGGGCCTGTAATTGGAGGTCATGGGCCTGTAATTGGAGAGGGTCATGGGCCTGTAATTGGAGGTCATGGGCTGTAATTGGAGGCCATGGGCAGTAAATGGAGGTCATGGGCCTGTAATTGGAGAAAGAGGTCATGGGCCTGTAATTGGAGGTCATGGGCCTGTAATTGGAGAAAGAGGTCATGGGCCTGTAATTGGAGAAAGAGGTCAGGGCCTGTAATTGGAGGTCATGGGCCTGTAATTGGAGAAAGAGGTCATGGGCCTGTAATTGGTGATCATGGGCATGTAATTGGAGGTCATGGGCCTGTAATTGGAGGTCATGTGCCTGTAATTGGAGAAAGAGGTCATGGGCCTGTAATTGGAGGTCATGGGCATGTAATTGGAGAAAGAGGTCATGGGCATGTAATTGGAGAAAGAGGTCATGGGCCTGTAATTGGATAAAGAGGCCATAGGCCTGTAATTGGACAAAGAGGTCATGGGCCTGTAATTGGAGAAAGAAATCATGTGCCTGTAATTGGAGAAAGAGGTCATGGGCCTGTAATTGGATGTCATGGGCCTGTAATCGGAGGTCATGGGCCTGTAATTGGAGGTCATGGGCCTGTAATTGGAGAAAGAGGTCATGGGCCTGTAATTGGAGAAAGAGGTCATGGGCCTGTAATTGGAGGTCATGGGCCTGTAATTGGAGAAAAAGGTCATGGGCCTGTAATTGGAGAAAGAGGTCATGGGCCTGTAATTGGAGAAAGATGTCATGGGTATGTAATTGGAGAAAGAGGTCATAGGCCTGTAATTGGAGAAAGAGGTCATGGGCATGTAATTGGAGAGAGAGGTCATGGGCCTGTAATTGGAGAAAGAGGTCAAGGGCCTGTAATTGGAGAAATAGGTCATGGGCATGTAATTGGAGAGAGGTCATGGGCCTGTAATTGGAGAAATAGGTCATGGGCCTGTAATTGGAGAAAGAGGTCATGGGCATGTAATTGGAGCAAGAGGTCATGGGCCTGTAATTGGAGAAAGAGGTCATGGGCATGTAATTGGAGAAAGTGGTCATGGGCATGTAATTGGAGAAGGAGGTCATTGGCCTGTAATTGGAGAAAGAGGTCATGGGCATGTAATTGGAGAGAGGTCATGGGCCTGTAATTGGAGAAATAGGTCATGGGCATGTAATTAAAGGTCATGGGCCTGTAATTGGAGGTCATGTGCCTGTAATTGGAGAAAGAGGTCATGGGCCTGTAATTGGAGGTCATGGGCATGTAATTGGAGAAAGAGGTCAAGGGGCATGTAATTGGAGAAAGAGGTCATGGGCCTGTAATTGGAGAAAGAGGTCATGGGCCTGTAATTGGAGAAAGAGGTCATGGGCCTGTAATTGGAGAAAGAGGTCATGTGCCTGTAATTGGAGAAAGAGGTCATGGGCCTGTAATTGGATGTAATGGGCCTGTAATCGGAGGTCATGGGCCTGTAATTGGAGAAAGAGGTCATGGGCCTGTAATTGGAGAAAGGGGTCATGGTCCTGTAATTGGAGGTCATGGGCCTGTAATTGGAGAAAGAGGTCATGGGCCTGTAATTGGAGAAAGAGGTCATGGGCCTGTAATTGGAGGTCATGGGCCTGTAATTGGAGGTCATGGGCCTGTAATTGGAGGTCATGGGCCTGAAATTGGAGAAAGATGTCATGGGCCTGTAATTGGAGAAAGATGTCATGGGCAGTAATTGGAGAAAGAGGTCATGGGCAGGTAATTGGAGAAAGAGGTCATGGGCCTGTAATTGGAGGTCATGGGCCTGTAATTGGAGAAAGAGGTCATGGGCCTGTAATTGGAGGCCATGGGCCTGTAATTGGAGAAAGAGGTCATGGGCCTGTAATTTGAGAAAGATGTCATGGGCCTGTAATTGGAGGTCATGGGCCTGTAATTGGAGAAAAGGTCATGGGCCTGTAATTAGAGGTCATGGGCCTGTAATTGGAGAAAGAGGTCATGGGCCTGTAGTTGGAGAAAGATGTCATGGGTATGTAATTGGAGAAAGAGGTCATAGGCCTGTAATTGGAGAAAGAGGTCATGGGCCTGTAATTGGAGAAGGAGGTCATGGGCATGTAATTGGAGAGAGAGGTCATGGGCCTATAATTGGAGAAAGAGGTCATGGGCATGTAATTGGAGAAATAGGTAATGGGCCTGTAATTGGAGAAAGAGGTCATGGGCACATAATTGGAGAAAGAGGTCATGGGCCTGTAATTGGAGAAAGTGGTCATGGGCATGTAATTGGAGAAAGAGGTCATGGGCCTGTAATTGGAGAAAGAGGTCATGGGCATGTAATTGGAGAAAGAGGTCATGGGCCTGTAATTGGAGAAAGAGGTCAAGGGCCTGTAATTGGAGAAAGAGGTCATGGGCATGTAATTGGAGAGAGGTCATGGGCCTGTAATTGGAGAAATAGGTCATGGGCCTGTAATTGGAGAAAGAGGTCATGGGCACGTAATTGGAGAAAGAGGTCATGGGCCTGTAATTGGAGAAGGAGGTCATGGGCATGTAATTGGAGAGAGAGGTCATGGGCCTATAATTGGAGAAAGAGGTCATGGGCATGTAATTGGAGAAATAGGTCATGGGCCTGTAATTGGAGAAAGAGGTCATGGGCACATAATTGGAGAAAGAGGTCATGGGCCTGTAATTGGAGAAAGTGGTCATGGGCATGTAATTGGAGAAAGAGGTCATGGGCCTGTAATTGGAGAAAGAGGTCATGGGCATGTAATTGGAGAAAGAGGTCATGGGCCTGTAATTGGAGGTCATGGGCCTGTAATTGGAGAAATAGGTCATGGGCCTGTAATTGGAGAAAGAGGTCATGGGCCTGTAATTGGAGAAAGAGGTCACGGGCCTGTAATTGGAGAAATAGGTCTTGGGCATGTAATTAGAGAAAGAGGTCATGGGCATGTAATTGGAGAAATAGGTCATGGGCCTGTAATTAGAGGTCATGGGCCTGTAATTGGAGAAAGAGGTCATGGGCCTGTAATTGGAGAATGAGGTCATGGGCCTGTAATTGGAGAAAGAGGTCACGGGCCTGTAATTGGAGAAAGAGGTTATGGGCCTGAAATCGGAGAAAGAGGTCATGGGCCTGTAATGGGAGTTTTGAGATTTAAAAACCCCATCTCACATACGTCACCATGGTGATGGTGGCACAAACGTCTAAACTAAGGCCAGTAACGAGGTCTGAACACGAGATGGCCCCGGGCACTAGAGGCTTGTCCCCCTTTTTAAAAAAAGAAGACAAAAGTTTAATCTCCCCCATCCCCCACCCCGTACTCAGACCACACCTACTTCGAAACGGATACTTCCACCACGTGCCGGTATGCGTGAGCAAACGATGTCACGTGACTGCTCTTTCCAAAGGACACGAGCTGCGTGGAGAGGGGGGGGGGATTGTCGCCTCGATTTTTGTTTGTTAGCGTGACGGCGAACTGATGAGGTTTGTTAACACTTCCCCGTGGGGACGGGGTAGGGGTGGTCAGTGTTACTCTAATTATATTGTTAGGTACTGTTAAAATATTGAATTCGTAACTGCTACTAGTGCTAGTATTAGGATTTTAAAAGTGCATATTGCAATGTGTTGTATGTAGGCATTCATGGCATAAAGTATCATTGCCGTTTTCGACATGCTCAGTCCATGTTTGTACTAACATGAAATAAATGTGCACAAAGACTTCAATAATCAGATCAAGTTATCAATCAGAATTACAATTTCAAGATCATAAAGTTAAGCGAGAATTGACATCAGTCTGGCAGCTGAAGTATTTTTACAGTATCATTATATGAAATTAATAAATCCTTTACAGTGGAATATTATAGAATCTTAGCCTTCCTCCTCTTATTTGCTATGGTATAGACGTCATTCCATGACATCAACATTTAGCTAAGTTCATTTAGTTTTTTTCTGAACCCCGTAGGAGACCAATAACCTATATCATTTTTCCTGTTCCTTGTATTGTATTTTTATGTGTATTTCTAATTCTTATGACTAGACTCCATATCTGGCTCAAATGATAGATTACTGGTCTCTCTTACCACATGTTTTTTAAAACCCTTTTATTTTTATAAAGGGTTTTGCACAACATTAAAGAGTAAAAATAATTAAAACACAATAACAATGTTAGCGTAGAGTTCTCAAAATTTATTTCCAGAGAATAAGCCTTACCATTTTGAAGTATGCATAATAAAAAATAAAGTGGCTTCGCTAGAATTAAGAAACAAGAAAAACTTGTTAGCTGTTAGTTTTTTAATTGCACTTAACATTACATTACCCGGTAGTACATTAATTCACTTACATGAACATGGACTCAATATTTTTTTGTCTCGATATGCCAAGAGGCTCCTCTGGACCTCTTCTATTGGAATTTTAAGGATGTAGTAAAAGCATCTTTCGGAGTTAACCATGTGTGAATTTTATCGGCAATACTAAATTTTTTACACTTGTATTTTTTTAATCTTTCAGTCTGCAACGCCTGTGCTTTATCACTGATGCAGCTTCAGTTCCTCGAGATGAATGAATTATCTATTTGCTGTAACTTATTCCTATAACTACTTTTTTAAACATGTACACCGTATTCTTTAAAGAAAATTATCTAACTACGTTATTACTATTCTACAACTTTATGTTCAGATTACATTTATTCAATGACATGCACATAAAAATACATGCGTTACTTAATAACCATGCCAAGTAATTGCAAGCATTTTGCTTTACTGAATTTTGTACCAGGACATAATTACCCCAGTTGAAAGACAAACACCTGTCCACATGTAAAGGTGGAATTTCCACCATCCTGTCTCACTCTAATGAAATGAGAGGATGCTTCTCTTGGATAATGGCCAAGAGAAAGATAACAGGCTGTTCCACACAAATTCTATTGGTTTCAAATAAGTAAGATCCCAATATTATTCTGTTGCATATGTCCGTCTCCACTTTGCATAGCAAAGAAATAACGGTGAAATGAGAGAGATATCACATTAAAACAAATGATTTCTCCATACACAAACTTTAATATATTTCATTCACCAGGTTCAGGGGCATGTAACAAAAATTAGCTTGTCTTAGAATACTTAGATGTTTGAAATAACCAGAATTAAATTTACAGGCAACAAATTTAAGAAATTATAAATATATTATGTTGCAAACTGTGTTCAGGATAACTGCAGATTGCACATTTCAAATTAGCTTTATTGAAATTTATTTCAATCACAATATAAAATACTGTATATATAATATCAATTCCAGATAACCCATACAGTATAGCATGAAAGTTAATTTTTAACTACACATTTAACAAAAAACTATAATTTGTTAATTGCACCCGACTGAATATTATAATTAAGGCAAAATCATAATAAAGCTAGATACTGGTTCTTTTTAATTTTATGTAAGCTGAGAAAACCTTGAACTTCTGGACATTTTAAATTGTCATTTATCCATGACTGGTCAAGTTTTGTCTATCAGTATACATCGTATTATAAAATGATCCGTCCTTAATTATCATAATTAAAATCTATCTCTTTGAACAACTCATAAAATAAGCAAGTGAAATCCATATTAAAATTTCAACCTAACTTCAGTAATGAAGGTGTCTGGTATGGTTAGCCTACCAACCACCACAACTAAATTTATTTGAATTATTTCATGTCCTTTACTCTGGTACCTAGAATACCCAAAATAATAATCTTTTTTAAAAAAAAGATTTTTAAAATGGTAGGGGTAATCCAATGGAAATGGAATACATGTACCTCACAAATTATTCATTTCACTAATGATACAAGGACTGTGGGGAGAAATGCACTTAAGTTGGATAGGAAGTCTATCCTAGATTAAATAATATCACAGAGAATGCAGATGTCAAATGTAACATTAGACAGGAGGCATAACAAGGTAAAAATAAAGAACACATGGGGCTATTGTGTTAAAGTCTTTATTTACAAATCTAATTACAATAGACTGACAATTAGGTGGATTGGGCTCTCATACAGATGAGCAGCCCAGACGTACAAGAGAAAAATGTCTCTCATACAATAAAATTTGCACATAAGTCAAGCATAAAAAATCTATGCTTGAATATATAAGTATATAAAAAAATTAATTTGCACAAATACTCAGCCATGATGAAACAATAGGTTTCTTTCATAATCATATGACAAGGAAAAGAAAGGGAGAAATGTTGTATGACTTGACATATATCAAGCCCAAACCCTGAATATTCATGATTAAATGCATCACAAATAGCAATACATCAAGGAGCTGTGAACATACCTCAGCCCCCACTTTTACAAGACAGTGCATTGTGCGCACCATTGAGCAAGTCTCAAGTTTCAAGAAAGCAAGTAATAGTAATAGCATGTTTTCTTAAGTTTTCTAGTCATTTCAAAGCTAAATGTAAATGCTAAGGCATTCAAATTTTCTTATAAAATGATAGAACAAAACATTCAATCAGGAGTCACCATTACTCAAAGTGTAGATAAGTTGGCATAATGTTACACAAATATGCCCAAGTTATAAAAATCTGTTAGTGACTTTAAAACAAAAGATAATGTAACCATGCAGAGGAAATGGTTGGCTTAGCATGGAATGGTAGAGGGTGGCTACAATGAAGTACAAACAAAATAAAAAAGCATTGTTGCTACATTAAAAAGTGCATTATATAAAATAATTACCTTTTTTAATAAGTTAAAATAGCCATGCTAAAATTTTAACTTTGCTTAATAGTGTACAGAATTTATAAAGGTATACATTCCAGTCACACTTTCCATCCTAACCAAATTAATAATTTATTTTTTTTCAACCCATTGAAATGCTTCATTAATAGATTTTATCCAGCTTTTTTTGTAAGTCTACATCCTTTTTTTAAAAATTTAATTAAAAAGAAATAGTGTTGTTACTAATAAGTGCACTGCAATTTTCTTTAATACCATAACAATGTTAACCGATACTCATAGGAATAAGCAAAATTTATTTTCACATTAGTATGCACCCAATGAATTCTGGAAGTGATAAGTAAAATATGTTAAAAAATAAAAATAATGGGCCAGTATTTATTTTCATTGCTATAATTACACACACAAAAAAAGTGGTCAAAAAAATTATATTAAGGACTATTTTCACTTTTAAAATAAGGGGCACAAATGACTAAATGAGTCACACTGGAAAGCAAAAAGCCATGCAGATAAACGTAGCCATAGAAACACTGAATAAACAGATGATGCAAAATATTCTGTTTAAAAAAGTTTAAATTTTTTTCTTAAGAATTATTACAATTAGTTCTGATATTAAGATCTAAGGAATTTACCACTAACAGTGTACTGAGAATACATTTGAGCCAACAAAGCTGCATTTTAAAATATGTAAAATTTCTATATTCATAAATTTACTTTAAAGAAAGATAGTTCCAATTCACTGAAAAAGACTTGAACTGTTTAAGGTGAACTAAAGTTGAAAGATGTGGGCACCTGTCGGTTGGTAAACATATAGCCACCACCTTCCTCAATTTTCTTAGAATCTGAAGAAAAAATTTGAAAAAAGATGATTTTATAACATACTTTCCCCAGTTTATTTCAGGATCACCATAAATAATAAAATAAAATAAAAGATGTTCAGTGTTCTACAGCATAAAAAACATGCTTACCAGCAACAGCTTTCCTCTGTTCGGCAAGTTTAAAGATTTCCTCAATTTCCTTCATCTGAGCTGGATTCAGTACAGAAACAAGGGACTGGTACCATACACTATCCTGGTTTGGCAAAACTAAAAGGGAACAAATTACCAATTTATTAAATTTGAGCAACTTAAATAAAACTATCTGGTTCCATAAATACATATATATCTATGTCAATTAACTCTCTACTGAGTAAGCATCTGTATTAGTATTTTAGTATAATGGATTTTATTACTAGGTTATTTTGTCTTTGAAAAAATATAATTTATTTTTAAAATGGTTTAATTATATAAAAAATGAACTAAGGAACTTTCTGAATTAAATTTTTTTTTAAACTATTCCACACAGAACAGACATCAAAATCGTCAATTTTTACAGAAAAATCAAAATGGTATTTATTGGTTAAAAAAACCTTCATGAATATGTCAGACTGCAGAGACTTAAGGAATTAAGTCTAGTGCGACTGGTCTAAACATTTAAGTAACACTGAAGACAATGTTCCCTCTAAGTTTTATTGGTTCATTTGCAAAAAAATAATTGGTGCAAAATTTTACATCCAACAAACACATATAATTAGGGGTCTACCGATATATCGGCTGGCCGATATATCGGCTGGCCAATGTATCGGCACAGATATCTGGATATCGGCAATATCGGTATCGGTAGCATGTAAACGTCCCGATATTGACGTCACCGATATTTCCTAATAAGTGACATTTTGACCCCCCCCCAAAAAGGAAACAAAAAAAAACTATCATGTAGATTTACAATATCTCGACAAATTAATATATCGACCCCGATGCCGGTATTTAAATAGTCAAAAGAGTCCTAGTATTAATATGTGCAGCCACGATACTGTGTGCCATGTGCTGTGATATTGTTTAGGTATCGGCCGATTTTCGTATACTCAGAAATACTGTGTAAATAGTGCCGATGCCAAGTATACCGTACATGCTCTAATAAATGTATAACATGTAAACATTATGTTCACGTAATTGCTCTAATACTAACAGCAAAGATGCACGCAGAATCGCAGACGTCTAAAACATTTCGTTTCGTAATGTACCGTGTGCAGACTTGCTGTCATTGGCAACCATTCAACCTTCACCCTCATTTTCACTTATTACTATTACAACTTTGTTCTCATTGTTTCATTCATAAAAGGTGGCCGTGTGCAAAAGCTATTAAACTATTGGTTAGAATTAATAATTATGAGTCAATGTTGAAGTTTCGAAAGGACTTCCTAATTTTGCTTGTACATTTTTATAAAGGACGGTTCGTTTTGTTATGAGTCCTATGTAGGTCATGATCTGGAACTTGTAAACACATCGGAAACTTCGTTTCGGGGAGAAAAAAAAACGGTAATATCGGCAAAACTGGATATCGGTAGACCCCTTAATTATAAAATATAAATAACTACGAGTGATAAATTTAAGAATGCCGTCATCAAATATGACCGCTGTTATTTTTGTCCTAACAAATACTCATATCGGCACTCATATCGCAAAAAAAATATCGGTAATATCGGCAAAAATGCATATCGGTAGACCCCTAATATTTTAAATAATTACGAGTGATAAATTTAAGAATGACGTCATCAAATATTACCGCTGTTAATTTTGTCCTAACAAACACTCATATCGGCACTCATATTAGCAGGCCTGCCAAGAAAAAAAATCTGTAGAGGGGTCCACGCGCGGCGTTGCAGCACCCCACGGCGCTGGTTTAAGAACTACATACTAAATAAATATAAAGTAATAAGTTAAATCCATTATCTTTTAATTTAAGTGTCTACAGAACACCACAGAATACTGGAAATGTTTACATTGCATTCAGATACACGAGAGAATAACCATGTTTTTCACATATGAACAGAGGCTGCATAGAGTTCAGCTTTCCAGCATTTCCCTAGTGGCCTTTTTGAACTTGAACAGTTCTTTCGTCAATTGAAGTTAGCTTTGCTTTTAGATAAATAATTAGGGGTCTACCGATATATCAGCTGGCCGATATATCGGCACCGATATCTGGATATCGGCAATATCGGTATCGGTAGCATGTAAAGGTCCCGATATTGACGTCACCGATATTTCATAATAAGTGACATTTTGACCCCCCAAAAAAACGGAAACAAAAAAAACTATCATTTAGATTTACAATATCTCGACAAATTAATATATCGACCCTTATACCGGTATTGAAATAGTCAAAAGAGTCCTAGTATTAATATGTGCAGCCACGATATAGTGTGCCAAGTGCTTTGATATTGTTTAGGTATCGGCCGATTTTCGTATACTCAGAAATACTGTGTAAATAGTGCCGATGCCAAGTATACCGTAATTGCTCTAATAAATGTATAACATGTAAACATTATGTTCACGTAATTGCTCTAATAGCAAAGATGCACGCAGAGTCGCAGATGTCTAAAACATTTCATTTCGTATGTAATAACAAATGTACCGTGTGAAGACTTGTTGTCATTGGCAACCATTCAAGCTTCAGCCTCATCTTCACTCTATTACTATTAATTTGTTCTCATTGTTTCATTCATAAAAGGTGGCCGTGTGCAAAAGCCATTAAACTATTGGTTAGAATTAATAATTATGAGTCAAGGTTGTTTTGCTTGTACATTTTTATAAAGGATGGTTCGTTTTGTTATGAGTCCTATGTAGGTCATGATCTAGAACTTGTAAACACATCGGAAACTTCGTTTCGGGGAAAAAAACGGTAATATCGGCAAAACTGAATAATGAATAACGGTAGACCCCTTAATTATAAAATATAAATAATTACGAGTGATAAATTTAAGAATGGCGTCATCAAATATGACCGCTGTTATTTTTGTCCTGACAAATACTCATATCGGCACTCATATCGGAAAAAAATATCGGTAATATCGGCAAAATTGCTTATCGGTAGACCCCTAATATAAAATATAATTAATTACGAGTGATAAATTTGAGAATGATGTTCTAACAAATATTCATATCGGAAAAAAAATATCTGTATTATAGGCAAAAATGCATATAGGTAGTCCCCTAATATGAAAGTATTGAAAGATAAATAATTACGAGTGATAAATTTAAGAATGACGTCATCAAATATGACCGCTGGTTTTTGTCCGAACAAATACTCATATCGGCAAAAAAAATATCGGTAATATCGGTATCGGCAATATCGGCAAAAAGGCATATCGGTAGACCCCTATAAATAATAAATATTAGTTTTTAGTTAGAAACTTTAGAAAGTTAAGAAAAGAGTATCATTCATCTGAATTAACCGAATTAACGATTGCTCTTGTTTCATTGTAATTTTTCTGGAAACATTTCTTTGAATCTGGCATTAAAAAGATAGGTAGAAAAATCTTTATTTCTTCCAAAAAGTAGGATGGTAAATAAAACTTTCCATCTCATATCTGAATTTCCTATTCCTTCAACAATAATAACAAAGTAATTGTTAACAGATGTCCTGAGATGTAGATTCACTTCTTTTACTTTACTAATCAGCAGTTGTAATTTTTGCATTAAACTATTTTTTATTGTTATTGAACCCACCACTTTCAAAAGATAATTAGGTCTGGCACAGATTGCAAATGTTTCACCACGGCCACAGGCGAGTGTTTTTCCAAATACTGATACTGTTTCGAAAACGAATGTCCCAATGACGTCTTTTCTTTATTTGTTTAGTTAGACTAGTCTTAGTACTAGTACAAACACTCTGAAGCTCAGTCACTGGAAAACTGTTTTTAGCAGCGTTCCTTACAAATGTATCCATTTTTATTTTTAAGTCAAAGAACAGCTGAATTTTTTTTTATTAGGCTGGTAAAAGGAATAATGTACGATCGGATGGCCAACGAAGAAATAGTTAGATATCGCGATTCGCTTGGATAACGGAAGTACAGGAAAAAACCTAGGAAGTGGCATTTTCATTTTCGAAATACATCATCGCCATTATTAGTATTAGCGTTTCTTTTTATAATTTTTTCGCATTCGGACTTTTCATAATGAATTTTTTTTTCTTCGGAAAATCGGGAGATTAAGGGTCTTATCGGGATTTCGTAAGCATGGGTAAAAAATCCGTATAATCCTGAAAAAATCGGGAGGGTTGGCAGGCCTGTATTAGTCATATCGGAAAAAAATATCGGTAATATCGGCAAAAATGCCTATCGGTAGTCCCCTAATATAAAAGATAAATAATTACGAGTGATAAATTTAAGAATGACGTCATCAAATATTACCGCTGGTTTTTGTCCGAACAAATACTCATATCGGCAAAAAAAATATCGGTAATATCGGTATCTGCAATATCGGCAAAAAGGCATATCGGTAGACCCCTACATATAATCCTTTTTTAAGTTTGCTGTAAGTGTATGGCAGATAGCTGCGCTGCAGCACAGCTTAGAGGGAACACTGACTGCAGATCAAGTCATTTAAAAAGCTTTAATAAAAGAAATTACAAAACTTACTTGACAAAATATTTTTGAAGGACACATATTCATCGATAGGGCAGTTCTCTGTATCAAGAACTGTTGTATAAGATTCAAGGGCAGTCTCTTCAGCACCGTCATCAGTCAGTTCTTCACTGTCATCATCCTCATTACGATTCTAGTAAATGGAAATCATTAATCAGTAAATTTTATTTGAGCAATTTAGAAAACTGTATATATATTAATATTCTTTCTAATGTGTTGACTTACTGCCTTTTCTAAACGTTCCAAATACTGCTGACTAGTCTCATCTATTTCATCCTCATCACTTGAAAGGATTTCACCTGTAAAAAAAAGAAGCAAAGGCTAGATGTACTTGCATTAGACTCAAAAGAACATCATTAAAAACCTTAAAAACATTGCTAAGTAAATAAAACCCAACAAAGACATCAAACTAATAATATACTCAAAATTTATCTTACCTTCATAAGCATCATCATCATCATCGTCTGAGTCATCTGAGTCACTTTCATCATCCAGAGCACGACCTTAATTTAATAAATATTAAATATATATATTTTTTAAACAATTAACTGCTCGATAGTTTAAAAACAATTAACGGCTTGATACTGAAGTACTGGTATCAAAAATAATTTTTTGGTATGTAAAGATAGAAATTTAGGGCCACTGCTAGACACCTGTGTGGAAGTGGTTGGTAGGGCTTAACCAAGTTTAAAAGATTGTAATTAGTCATAATGCAGGAATGCACTTTTGAAAATACTTGGTGACATTTGATAATTAAATGCATGTGCAAATAGGATCTATTTAACTGTTCATAAAAATTATTTTATTTTAACAATATTTGTTTTTTTTCAAAAGAAATGAGGTAGGAAAATAAATGATCAAAGTTAAAGGTGTAGTTTTCACAGAAGCTAGATAAATGGTAACTCTAATAGAAAAACATAATATTTCTACGAAATATCATAAAATAGTGTACAACCACTGCTGAAACTGAAAATGACAACAAATTAAAAATAATTTATAGAAAATATAAATTTAAAGTTTAGAGTGGTTGTAAAATGTTTGCTTTTATGTGGCATTGTTAATATCCAACAAATTGTATAGAAGCATGAAACATAAAACATTGGTGAGATTTTTTTATGTAAACTAAACAACCTCTACAACATAAATATGAAGGCCCTACGTTCTGTCCCTCAACACTTCAACATTCATAATCATGATGGATTTTAGATATTGCAGTTACAGGCATTCTATATGCAAGCAATACCTCAGATAAGACCTATACTGAAAATAGATTAACCCTTTACAGTCCGATGCGCCCAAAACGCGCCGTTTTGTTTTCTTTAAGCCTACAGTCCCATAACGCCAAAACCGCCCATTTAAAGGTGGTTTGTTTCGTTTTGAAGCGCCGCATATCCGTTGCGCATTACTAATTTGAACTTTAGCGGAAGGAAGTCTCGTTTTTAACGTTTATTTTGATACTAGTTTGAACGACGTGCGTTGAAGGGCTCATTTTCTACAATTTTTTTGAAAAGTGGTGATTTTTCCGGTGGAAAAAATGGCATTCAAAGCGATGGACAAAATTTTGAAAGAACTTAGGCCTAATGGGGCGTCTTTATTTAGTGATTCTAGCAGTGATAGTGATGAATCTGATATTGATTTAAATTTAAATGACTCTAGTTCTAGTGATAATGAGGAAGACGATAATAATAGTGACATCGATGGAAGTGGACCTTCAAATGTTACTGATGATCAGATTGACAATGAATGGTCCAGTAATTTTTCTGAAGTAAATATTTTGCCATTCATTGAGCAATCGGGCCCTCGTCATAATTTGCCCGATGATGCCGCTGCATATGACTATTTCAAATTGTTTATTCCTGACACTTTTTACGAACATGTGGCAGAACAAACTAACTTGTATGAGCAGCAGTGTGCTTTGAAAAATGGGAAACATGATGCATACTGGCAGCCAGTTTGCTCCAGTGATATAAAGAATTTTTTTTATATCAACGTAATGTTTGGCATTCATGACATGCCTGAGGTGGACTCATACTGGTCCCTAGACCCACGCCTTAGGGTTCCAGCTGTAGCCGACATCATGGGCAAAAACAGATACAAAAAAATAAAACCAATATTTACACCTGAACGACAACAAGAATTTCGTTGCGAAGGGCCAGCCAGGTTATGACCTTCTTTTCAAAATTAGACCCTTGATAGATATAATTGAGGAAAATATTCAGAAAAATTATTATCCTGGGAGAGAGCTCAGCATTGATGAGGCTATGATTAGCTTCAATGGCAGATTATTTTTCAAACAATATATCAAATCCAAGCCAACTCCATAGGGCATCAAAGTTTGGTGTATTGCCGACCCTCGAAATGGGTACATGTGCAATTTTCAATTTTATACAGGGAAGGTTCATGATCCTATGCCACATGGAATAGGCCACCATGTAATATTCAAAGTAGGAAGCCCTTACCTGGATAAGGGCATCATTTTTACTTTGACAATTACTTTTCAAGTGTCAAATCAGCGGAGGATTTGCTGACTGCCAACTAGGCCTGTCAACGGGTACCCGGGTACCCGTTGCAGTGTGATTACCCAGGTAATAAAATTCCGCTCGGGTACCCGTGAAAATGTGGCTTGAAGGTCTATAGGCTATATTAACCGTAGGCCAAACTTCGGCTCCCATGCGGCTTTTTTGTGTTTACATTGTGGCTCGCGAAACAATTTATCAAATGAAAATTTTTGTTTCCAAAATATGCTTAGAAGTACATCTAAGGAGAAATATCTGTCAACGGTCACTGCAAACTACAATGTATTTTGATAAATCCTTTTTCTCTCAACGTGAAACAGAAACCGCACAACACAAAAAACTTATGGTTCTTTAAAAGAATCATATAAAGACAACAAAAGTCCTCTGCCAAAATAGGATGGACTGCTTAGAGATGAAAGACGCTGTTTGTTAATAAAAAAAAACACCCCTGCTTTCACTAACTTTGCTTTGAAATACGCCGATTGATACTAGCTAATGTTGTTTATCTAACTCTCCCCCCTCCTCCTCACTCCTATAACCCACACCCTTTCTTTAGCTTCTACTTCTTGTGTTCATTAACACGTGCTGACCTAGAAAAACAGATGTTAATAATGAGTACAAGGTCGTCAGTATTTAAATTTAATAAATTAAATAGTTACTAACAGTGTAGGATGGGTAAGACGTCAGCTGTGAGGATGGACTGCATAGAGATGAAAGATGCCGTGTCTGGGTTTTTTTTCTCATAAAAACACCCTTGCTTTGAAACTAACTTTGCTTTGAAATAGCAGACAGTGGGAGACCGATTGATACTATCTAATGTTGTTTTTCTACCCTCCCCCATTTCTCTCTTCAATCCTATAACCCAGTGCTTCTCAAACTTTTTAGTATGGTGGACGGGCAGGAATTTTTTCCATTGCACCAGGAACCTGTGCACTATTTTCCCTGTACTTACATGGAAGCGAAATGTATTTTATTTCCTTTTATTTCTTTCATTTATTAGTTTATTGTCAAAAATGACAAATTCTATAGGGTTAGTATTATTGGTAGCAATTGGAGGATTATAATTATATTTCTCTCTCCTTTCTTGATAACTTCCGCGGACCACCACTTTTAGAAGCACTGCTATAACCCACACTCTTGCATTCGCGTGTGTTTCTTGGGTTCATTAACACGTGTTTGCCAAGCCCAAAAATTGATATACACCTAAAGTTGTCAGCTTTTATGGTTAATAAGATGGGTGAGACGTCGGACGTGTGGAATCATGCCAAGCGAGTTGACAGTGACACTGCAAAATGCAGCATTGTAATGAAATTGTGTCTGCGAAGGGTGCAACCCAGTGCGATAAAACGCCATCTGAACGCTATTCATAAAATTGATATTGATTATAAAAAAACACTGACCCACCAATATCAGAAACTTGTTGGTGTCAACAAAAGCAGTACCACTGACCACAGCACGATCACTTGAAATTTACCCCAGTATAGCATACGTCATCGCCCTTAGCATTGACTACCGACGCCAAGTGGATATTAACATTCAAGGTATGACATTGAACGTTACGTCATTCTGTTGACATTTTGTTTGCATGTTCAGTTTACTCTAGTTTTAGTTTATGAGTATGACGAATGCATTTACAGCAGGAATTGAATAAAACAAATTAGTGCATTGTAGTTAATTGTAGTGCATTAGTAATAGTATGTTACTGGAAGCAAGCCGTTGGCTACTACTACTGTGTGAAATGAGGTGCATGGATGGTGGCTAGGTTCCATTGTATAGCGGTCATGACGGGGAAAATTATACGACGTTTAGAACGGGTAACCCGGGTACCCGTTCGATATTTTCACGGGTACCCCGGCAGCTTTTTGTCAACAAAATTGACAGCCCTACTGCCAACACCCATTCCTGTGCGACCATACGCACCAACAGAAAGGGTTGGCCGCTTCGTAAAAAGAAGATGAAAGGTGGAGAGCTGCGTTTTTTGCAAAAAGGCAGATTGTTGGCAACAACTTGGTGTGATAAGAGACAAGTCTCAATCTTGAGCACCAATGTGGAAGCTGGGGTTGAAACAGAGAGTCGGCGGTCAAAAGAGGGGCCAAGAGATGTCAGCATACCCAAGTCTATACTAACCTACAATAGACACATGGGGGGAGTGGCTCTTGCTGACCAGTATAGATCTTACTACCCAGTAGGCAGGAAATCAAAGAAATGGTGAGGTATGGTCTGTGGTTTTTAGTTCAAATTGGAATCATCAACGCCTTCACTCTAATGAAGGAAACAATGAAACCATCCACCCCGAAACGCAAAAGAAACGACCCAGCCTCCAATCATTTGCAGTTTCACCTTGATCTCCTGACAGGATTGATCACCTCCTCAACACATCAGCAGATGAGGCGAAATACTGACATGGTTTCAGTTGCTGCCACAGCACAGCCAACATCAACCAAACATGAGTTGATGCGACTTTTCGGATGAAAAAAAACTTTCCACTTCTGCAGCAAGAATGGCAAAAAAGGCAAAAGTGGAAGGGTGCCAGAAACTGTTTTTGGTTGCAATTTTTGCCAAATTCATTTGTGCAAGGGTGTCTGCTTTGCAGAGTTTCATGAGAAGCTTTAAAGTTAATATTAACAAGATGGAAACTGTGACATTTAGAACAATTTGTGCAATTTTTTTTCCCCCTCACTTTCTGGAATTTTTTGTGCATTCATTATTCGTATTAAATGGACTTAAGACAAGTAATTATAAAGTATGTTCATTTATGTCTATTTAGTTATTTTTACTTTTAATTTCCTGCAAATAGTTATTTTTTTATGAATTAATTAGAAAAAGAACCTTGATTTAAAAAAGATTTATCTCCCCTCGCTTGGTCGTGAGGAGTAAAAAATGCCGAAGAGGCTTGGACTGTAAAGGGTTAATAGTATAATATGGTACGTTTGCTCCATATGGATTGAACCAAGTTCACAATAACTAGAATTTTTTTCCAGTTGCTTTTTTTTTCCCACAGTAACTTTTGATACTTCCTCAACCTTGTATTTGCTGTATTTTCGTTAAGCTCATCTTTATTCTTTTCTGTTTTTTTGTTTTGTTTTTTATTGTTCATTTTTTTTACATGGTTAAGTTGGTAATATATAATGTAAATATTTAAATAATTGTGTTTATTGGTAAACAGATGAAGGCATTTGCTGAAATGTTTATTCATGTATTAAATTAAAGCATTAATTATAGACTAATAATGAATTGTGTGATTAAAACAATAAATTAAAGCATTAATTATTAAATATGTTTTAATCACATAATCTGTTTTCATCATGCAATCTATTTGTGTATATTGTATTTCACTCAGATTAAGTAGTGTCCATTCAGCACTATTTGCCATATGTAGAGAAATGCTACAACTATAGATAAGCGTAGGACGCAATAATCTTCTGTATAGAAGGAGCGTCTGAAACAGATAAGATAACTAAAAAAATGCAGGCCTATTAAATTAAAGATGCCTTCAAAAAGTCTGGATTAGTGGATAATGCTGAGAAAAAAATAAGAAAAATAAATACTAACTTGCATAAGCTCGTTTCAAACCCTGGAAGAGGAGAAGAGCTGCCGGCAAAATTTGGGGCGCAACCTCCATAACTTCTTCAGGTCTTTGACCCACCATGTTAATTAAAGAGCAAAGACCAAGAATGCTGATCTTACGATCATGGAGGCTGTAATTTTTTATTAAAAAATAGTCAATTAAAAGCTGACGAAAAAGAGATTAAAAGATATGATAGTGCATAATAAGACACCTTTCACAAATATTGTTTTTATAAACTGAATAAATTCACGTACCCAAGGAAACAATCTGCATCATGAAGCCATTGTTTTAAAAACTGGCCTAGGATAGAGCCCTGAACATTGGGAATCTGCATTTTACTCAAGGTATCCAACAGTAGAGGAGTGTTGTAATAAAGGCCTGCAATCACCACCTTGAATATAAAGGCAAGTATTAAAAAGGTTTGCTGGATTTTATTTACTGCACGTTTTAAAAAAAGGTTCATAAAAACATTACTGAAAAGTGCAAAGGTTAAAATTATTTGAAATTAATGAGAATGTATGTACCTGTAGACAAATAGTTCGTAACTCTGATGTTTGAACTTCTTTAGTTAACCTCAGCAGTACTAGCTCAATGAATGAGCCTAACACCTGAAAGTTGAGCAAATAATATTCACTTATTTATGTACAATTTAGTTATTAGCATGATAGACTCATTGAACCTTAGAAATTCTACATGATTCCAAGTGATAGGGGGAAAATACACTGTTCTGTCTTACAAAAATAACTAGCATGCCTAACATTAGACCAACAAGTTTATTTAGATTAGTATTTTCAGAGGCTTGGCCAATTGAAACAGTGGCTTAGACCTGAAACTACCCCTGGTTCCCATATTCTTCGTCAACATACTTCTGTCCATCACATTTTATCTATAATAATATATTCTTTATCCCACAACAACATCGTCAAGGCCCTTGAACAGATTTATATATGAGATGATTGCCCTGCACTTTCATTTTAAGTCTTAAAAAATTTCATTTATCCAGGTTAGCAAGTGTTTTTTGGTTCTCATGCCAACAAAATCAAGTGCTGTAAAGTTATTATAATTTAAATACCAAAAAATTTGAAATAGATTTGACAGTTACAGGATTGCTAAAAAATATTAATAGCAGATTTGGTGGTTTAGGTTGGCAACATGACTTGATTAGCAAAACTAGAACAAAAACGAAAGTTCCATTTTAAAAAGAATGAACAGCTTACATGATCTACTTTGCCAGGACACTGCAACAGAATAACTTCTAGGAGTTTAGCTGCATGGCATTCAGCATCTTCACCAACATCAGTGTTAAGAACCTAGTTATTCAAAGAAACAAAAAAAAATCTTTATTATTAAATATGATACATGCAAGATTTACAAACATTGCAGAGGCTTTGGTCTACCTCATAATAAGGTTTAATAAAAATTGACAGGACAGTGTTTTTAATCCAACTAGTTAAAATAAATATGTTAGAGAAAAGTTTAGGTACAATACAAATTATGAATGAGAGATACAGAGTACATTAAGAGTAGTTTAGCAGGAACAAATTATGATCATAAAACTTTCATTTTAACTTTTAACTGCATTTTAAAAGATGCTTTAAAATATCCTTACAGTTTTACACATGTTGTATATGACTTCCAAATGAGTAGGATTAGCCAAAAAGGCATCTGTGTCCACAGTGATGTAGTTATGTAAAGCTGGCATCATGTCTGGAATTTTATACAGCTTAACTTAAGTAATGTTTAGGATACACAAAAATAATGAAAAATTAAACAAAAAGCCCCTCAGCTCTCATAATCAACCGTCATTGATCGAGTGCAAAGCAAAGTAAGGAAACAAGAGGTTAGGCTAAGTTCAAAATAAGAGGGGGAAAAAAATGCAAGTGGAAGACCAGAAGGTAAGATAGAATGATAAAAAAGGGAGTTAAGTAGAAAAGAAACAGAACTCGCTTATGCACCCCTCTTGATCTCATGGTTTAGTTTACATCATTGGGGCAAAATTAGTAATCCGAAAAACATTCATAGCACCTTAATTTAACATTTACCGTATAGACTCGAGTAAAAGTCGAGGTTTTTTTTCAAAATTTCAAGGCAAAAATCAGGGGGTCAACTTATACATTTTATAATCGCCATGAGTTTACCATAGCAATCATTGAAGAAATGTGAAATTGCACTTTACAAGTGGCAAATCAGTGGGTCGACTTACACTCGAGTATGTACGGTAATTTAACTTTTAGAATTATGTTAGAATAAATTTAAAATACCAGTAAAGTAATCAATTCCATTCTTCTGAAACATCTGGTAAATCATGCCAAAAACTTCCCACATGTGATGAGAAATTTGAGAACTAGTAAGACTGTATACCAGGGACAGCATTTCCTCATAAAAATCTGCAAATATTCATGAAATATATTCTTTTTCACTATAGTATTGTGTATTATTATATAAATTTTTCATGATTTATAAATATAAATAAGTACATCATTTAAACAAGGACTTCAATACAAAACAGTATAATATAGGTTGATTTAGCCATATTAGATCAATCAAGGATGCGAATAAATAATAATTACATTATTAGTTACTAATCAGGTTAACCTGTCCTTCGATCAGGACCAGTTCTGTTTTGTCTTGACCAGTTAACCTTAACTTCAATTTGTCCATTTTAATTTTTACCATTTATTATCATTTTTTGGTGTGTTAACGGTTATTATGCAGGGCAGCCTACAAACAGCTAACAAGCCAGCAACGGTGACATCAAGCGCCTTTTTAATATTCTGGTACATATATATAATATATACAAGTCATCACTGTTGGGTGAGTTCAGCTAATGATTGATTTTTTTTAGTTCCCCGAGTTATAGTGGCATAGTACGATAGCTAACATAGTGCAATGGTGACATCAAAATACCTTTGAAGTGAACAACGGTCCAGGCGTATCTATCAGACACGAGGCAAATATTTGATACATTCTCTTGTTGGTTCTCAAAACTTAAGCTAAAACTAGCCTGTCTTTTTAAAATCCTTTATATTAACTAGTGGTATCTGCTTGAGGCAGGCGGTGCCGAAAAAACTTTGGATCGACTTTTAAGCCACTTCCTCGTAAGCTAACGAGCTGAAATTTTGCAGGCAGACGCAGACTCGTGCCGATTATAAAAATGATGTATCAAAATTTCAGATAAATCTAATGTACCAAAATTAAATTAATAAATTTTTAGATTATCTTTATTTATCTCTATGTAACATGTTAAATTTTGTTGCTATAGTGTCATGGTGTGTATTATATTGAACAACCTTTCCTGTCGCGCAATAAGGTGCATATTTTATTGACAATACTTTTTACCACGTTTTTATTAACTCGCTTTCGTTGGTGTGGCATTGTTGGTTTGTCCAAGATTTTTTCAAATCTGCCAACGTAAAATTGAACCACTTCTGATGGTCCAAGAGATCTGAAAATTTTACCACAGATAGATCTTGGATGACAATGCATTGTATCAAAATTTCAGATCGATCGAATGTACCGTTATTAAATTATTGAACTTTTTAGTTTATCTATAGTCTATATATAAGCATCTGTACCCTCGGCTTTTGTCGACATCCGTGAGTTCCCCCCGTGACAACATCACAATGTTTTTAAAACGTTGGGGGGGGCGCTTGTGAGGTGTTTGGTAAAATAAATAGAGGTAAAAAATTAGGGGTCTACCGATATGCATATTTGCCGATATTACCGATATTTTTTTTGCCGATATGAGTGCCGATATGAGTATTTGTTAGGACAAAAACTAGCTGTCATTTTTGATGACGTCATTCTTAAATTTATCACTCGTAATTATTTATCTTTCAAAATTAGGGGACTACCGATATTCATTTTTGCTGATATTACCAATATTTTTTTCCTATATGAAAGCCTATATGAGTATTTGTTGAGACCAGCGGTCTTATTTGATGACGTCATTCTTAAATTTATCACTCCTAATTATTTATATTTTATATTAGGGGTCTACCGATAAGCATTTTTGCCGATATTACCGATATTTTTTTCCGATCTGAGTATTTGTTAGGACCAAAAAAACAGCGGTCATATTTGATGACGTCATGTGTAATTATTTATATTTTATAATTTAGGGGTCTACACTCTACCGATATCCAGTTATGCCGATATTACCGATTTATAATTTTTGTCCGAAACGAAGTTTCTGATGTGTTTACAAGTTCCAGATCATGACCTACATAGGACTCATGACAAAACGAACCGTCCTTTATGAAAATGTACAAGCAAAATTAGGTACTCCTTTTGAAGCTTCAACTTTTGACTCATAATTATTAATTCTAACCAATAGTTTAATGGCTTTTGCACACGGACACCTTTTATGAATGAAACAATGAGAACAAAGCAATAGTAATAGTGAAATGAGGTTGAAGGATGAATGGTTGCCCATGGCAACAAGTCTGCACACGGTACATTTTGTTATTCCAATGTGAGACTATGAGTGAGCCGCATATGTTAAACCTCATAAGCGCCCGCCCCACGTTTTTAGTCATATTAAATTAAAGTACTTGAACTTTCAAGTTTTAAATTATTTTCTTCTTTTTAGTCCGCTTGTAAAAACGTGGTTTTTAAAAATCATTTTTTTTACCTTTATTTATTATAAACATATTCCTGATCGGTGTGCATTATATTAAACATGTTTTACGACACATAACTACAATTTTGTAATTTTGGATTGTCTTGCCCTGCATATTATAATGAACATTCTTTTAGTTATGTCTCGTACATAAAGGATTTATAGTAAAAAACTTGTTTTTTTACTTCTTTTTTTTTGAATGGTTAAACAATCCTCAAAACATGCGGTTTAACAACCTAACTAACATAGGTGATTACAACAAATGCACTCACCTAAAATGTCGGTTTGTAGAATAATGCCAATCACATTAAGAACAATTCCTTCAAGCTGTATTATAATCTGTAAAATTCAGGTAACATTTTGTAACACAAATAAATAAAATTGAAATGTCTCCTGAAATTTAAAGAAGGATGATTATTTACTTTTTTCTTTCTCTCGTATTTGTTGCGTTCACATTAACATAATTTAAACATACTTCTTTTTGATCCTCCATGACATTGAGGATGGTTTCCATTGTGTTTATAATACCAAGAGCAGTAATGGCCTTTTCCTCCGAACCATCACTATCAGATTCTATGACTTGTGCAAAAGTCTGTGCCTTAAAAATAAAAGATGCAAAACATTGCAATAGAGAAAATCTTCTTAGCTTTTACGTTAGAAAATTCATGAGACGACTAGATTTTACTTGCTTATAAAAATAATTATTAAACTGAAATGTTAAAAAAATATATGTTCATATTCCCTCTCATAAATTCTTACAAGGTGCGACATCATTTCCACTGCAATAGGAGTAACATCCTCTACATAGGTACAAACTAATTTTTGCATCACTCCTGTGAGGTCATCATTTTCTGTTTCTCTGATGATTTGAAGCAGTTCTGCAATAAATACAAATGATGCAAATAGATTTATTTAAATATATAAAAACTAATCTTCTGTGATAACTTCCATTACCTTTTCTTAGCTTTAACTTTTCTTTAGATTATGTGACCAATACTACTAAAATGTATGCTCTAGAAATAAATCATTATAGAATTTAGTCATTACATAAAATAATTTTTTTTAAAGATTGCCCATATTAAAATACAATTTTAGCACATTTTTAAGATAATGTAAGACATGAGCAACTGTATTGAAATTCACATACTTACCAAGTATAACAGGCTTAACATATGGTTGAATATAGTTTTTTGCTGCAAAATAAATTTAAAATCTCAAACATACACATATTTAAAAGAGCATTTAATTAAATTTATTTCAAATTTGTTATCTCGTAAATTCTTGGTTCCTAGACATTTAACCATTCCTGACCTCCTTCCCCCTTATATCTTATAAAACCTTTTCATATAACAAAGAATACTTCCTCAAAGTAAACCGAAAACAGGACATTTCATGTTAGTAGAAATATAGTTTTAACCCTTCTAATACCAGGAAGTGACCTACTTTTTCCCCCTGTGGGCTGAGCCTGTGTTATATCACCAGCTGAATTTTTGTACCTGTGGTCCGAGCATGTCTATTTGCTGCATGGGTATCTAATATAAACACTGAATTGACGATATAACCTTTCCTTGCAGTTTGACCGTTAAGAGAATAGTCAAATTTTATTTTGATTCTTAAATTACTAAAATAGATTTTTTTAAAGTATTTGTTGTTTAATAGCAATGTTATTATCGACGACTTACAGACACTCGAAACCTTTTATATTTTTTTTATTGCCTTCAACTTTTTCATTGCATAATTAATGTCTTGTTTTTCAAAAATTAATTCATCTTCCTTAACTTCATAGATAACAGTTTTATGTTTTTTTCTTATACATCTTTATTTCTAAAATCTATCCTTGTCTAATTGTTGTATAGCATTAAGAGTGGGGAAAAAACAGTTTTGGTAACACCCTTTGCCATTTCAGCACAGATAATAATCTTGTGTTGTTATCAAGTATTTAAAACAAAAAGTTACAAAATAATTATTCCAATATAATGTCTGGGCCAGGGGATATAATTAGCACAATAATATTCAGTATAAATCGCAAAAAAGTAGGTCAGTACCAGAAGGGTTAAAAGAAAAAAATCTCATACCTTTCTCTTGTACAGATATAAGCATCTGCAGAGCAATGGCTGCTTCCACTCTAACAGGTAAATCTTTATCCCCACATAGGGCACTTTTAACAAGTTCCACAGCAGCCATTAAGTTTTGATCACTTCGAAATTTCATCTCAGAAAAATACCGAATAACCCAGCAAGCCTGTGAAAATAAAATAAGTGAAACTTATTTTCAAAAACTTTAATTTTGACCAATAATTATTTTTTAAACTACATACCCTGCAGTGCTCCAATTAAAATGAAAATCCATTTTCCATGATACTCCAATTTAACCTTATAAAATATTTATCATAATCTTTATTTGTTTTTGTGCTATCTGTAAATGGATCTAACCAGAGTAAAACAAAATAAAATAGGCAAACATGAATATAAGTGATATTTTGAAAATATTGTGATGTAATTTTATAATTACCCTGGCCCTTAGAAATCCATTTTCATTGCTAAAGGCTGGAAATACATGGGATGTCAACATGAGTTCTGCTTGATCCTTGTAAATTTTCCTCTGCAAACATGTGAAAAGCAGTTAAAGAAAAATGGTATTTTGGGGAACTTTGAATCTTATAAGACACATTTATGTAGGTGCTTGAATAAACTAATCCATCCAATAATTGCGCTACAGCTTTCCTCACCCCATCACACAGACCCGAAGCTTTACAATATCATGTTTGAACTCTCAGCTGGTTAGATCTTTTCCACATCCACTAATCTAAGGTCAAATCATAATGAACATTGTTGCTTTTGCATTTTAAAAGGCTTCAACAAAATTTCTTCCTTTTCAGCTGTGAAAAGTGTTACTTGGTAATTGAACCCTTTATTGGCAAGCAGGGCCAAAGCGCTCATTAACCTTTTTGGGCAAAACATCAGAGAGCAGAGTAGCAACATTACTACTTTTTAATTTTTAAAAATCTCACCAAGACTTTTGTTTGTTTGCACATGGTCTATTTGAATCTTTTTTAAGTGGTTGCATTGTCTTTTTAGTTTAGTTGTGATGGAATAAGCAAGAAATAGTGAGACATTTTCTGGATTTAATCTATCTGCCACTGATGTATTAAAGACATTTTTTTTTAATTTAACTGGCGGTTGTATTATTTTAATCCTTTAAACTGGAAAGATAGAGATAATGATTTCACGTTAATAGTAAATAATAGTTTATAGAGCATATAACTGAAAATTTGCAAATACAAATTAGAATTTTTTTTATTTTTCTTTATTTGTGTTCCTTCTTGGATAAACGTTAGATGCCTTAGGTAATAAACTAATAAATCTTTTATTTTACTCTTTATTTCATTTAATAACACCCATTGGCAGTAAAGATTGAAATTTTTAACTAATACTAACATAAATGTGACAAAAAATAAGGGTGTTGATGGTTAACTGGTCCTCAGATTGGGACCAGTCCTCTTTAATTAGGACCAGTTAAAAGAAACTTAAATTAGTCGGTATAGGCTTATTAAGTTTTTTGTTATATTATGAAACAGCAGCATAGCATACGAGAACCAACATGCGAGCAATGGTGACATCAAAGCGCTTTCTTATTCCGGTATGTAAATAGTATACATGTCATCACTGTTAGTGGAGTTCAGCTAATTAACCTTTTTTTTTGTGTTACTATTTATGATACAAGAGGAAAGATTCCAAATTCGATTTTGGTCTTATGCTTGTATTTGACAGTTCTCCTGCTAAGTACAAGCACGTCAAAGGCATTTGACTTATATCACATTGATATCAAATTTGATGAAAATTTCCTATGCTTTGAAGAGCAGTACAACTGAGTATAGAAATTAGCTGAGTTGACAGCATCATCAAAAGAGATGAACAAGAGCAGCAGTGTCATCACAGGAGCTTTGACGACGCAAGGCGAAAATTTGATGCATGCTCTTGTTAGTTCTCAAAATGTACGCAAATTCCATAAGTACGAAATCAATAATTATTTTTTCAATTTCATTTGAAATAGGAGTAAAAACTTATGGAGAGTTTCTATTAAAACGGTACTTTAAATTATCAAACCAAACTTACCTTCAGTAAAACTTCTGCAACTGCTCCAACCATATGTAATGCCCCATCCTTATGTCTTGGAGTTGAGTTCGGGTTGGTGAGTATGGACATGCAGAATCCCATAGCCTTATTTAAAACTTCTTTGCGCTTGGCAGTAGCAGAGTGAAAAACTGTTTGAGCAGCCATCACTGGTGATAGGAAGTCCTCAAACACATCTGTAAAAATTGGAGAAAATATACTTTTTCAATAGATCCAAAAAACAAAAAAAAAGAACAAAAAAAAATATCGTAAATATATTGATCAACAGCACGTAATGAAAGGAATAATGTTTTAAAAATTAAGTAACATATAGAGGATGATGAAATTGTTTTTTTCCTCCAAAATTTCAAGGACAAAAGCAGGGGTTCATAACACGTAACTCATACAAATCAGAGGGTCAACTTATACTGGAGATTGACTTATACTCTAGTATATAAGGTAGTTAACAATTTAGACATATCACAAGCTAGCTCTTAACTTCTAGCATACAATTTATTCATCATAAACCACTTCTTTATAAAAAGTTATGGTCAGTTCAGAAAATAAAACAACCTCTCTTTGTGACAAAAATGATTTAACTTATTATTAAAATGCATGTGTATACATAATATATATTTATATACATACGTAAGCATTTTATATTTATTTTGATGGTAACAGTCAAATTGGCGGGGAACCAATTTATCAAGTCCTACTTAGTACAACTTACCATATTTCACACGAATGTACTCATGAGGGTCTGAAGTCCACAGGTCTTCATCTTCATCACTGTGACACATCAGAGGGAAGATCACATCTTGGATCATTGTCTATTAACAATAAAAAGTAATGGAAATAATAAATGTGCATGTATGATGGTAAAACCCAATGCAATTTATGGGTGTTCAATTATAAGATACACACTTTGGTTGATCATAGAAGAGAAAACAAATTAATACCTGGATGTGTGGCTTAATGAACTTCCAAGAAAAGGCATGGCTGATACTGTAAAAAGAATATTTTCAAAATAACGGTTAATTAATTTTTTTTGTGGGGTAATTAAACAATAAATTAGCATAAAATGTAACAGCTTTTCTTAATCCTTTACAAGGCAGATTTTTCCATTTTTATCTCTGTATGGACAAGAATTTTCAGGACATTGGTTACATTGGAAGAAAATTAAAAAAAAATTTTGGTGTTAACATCATATTCATATTTGAAAAAAATGATAATCAAAATAAAGGAGAACTCAATCCAGGTTTATTCCATTTTTACCTAAGGAATAAAATTTTATTCAAGAATAAACACAAACATTTTAAAACTTAAATCTTTGCTATTTTCTGTCATTTGTACTATAAACTCAGTGTACCAACTTTTACAACAAAATAGCAATATTTTTCTCCTCCAGTAAAAAAGAATAGAAAATAAGCAGGATACTAATGCTAATGTCACATCTAAGCAAGTTCAGAAACAATTTCTTTAACAATGGCTCATAAAGTTGATCCCAAGAATGCTTCACTACCACTTGAAGATTCCATCTCGAACACTTTCAGAAAAATATTTAACCAACATCTTGAAAACTTGATAAACCGGTTGTAACCAACATCATGAAAACTTGATAAACCGGATGTAAGCAAACTGATATCACGCAAGATTATGAAAAATGAAAAAGAAAGTTACAATGCTATGGCCACTTAGCCCATCAACGATAATGGGTGCTTAAGGCCCAGTAAAGGATTTAACTTGAATTTTTTATTTTATTTTAAATTTATGTTAAACCTTTTTATCAACGATATTAGTTAAAATTTTTACTCACCCTTGATTAATGTAGTTGAGCGCCTGCTGCAAAACACGGGGCGCTACAAACATTTTTTGTCTATACCCTTCCAATAATTTCAGTAAAACATTGAGGACACCACCTGTAAATTAAAGCCCTAATTTATTATCAAAAATATATTTAATAAATAGAGGACGATTACAAAATTAAAAACATTTCCATGCTATGTTTGATGACCTAAGTACTTACAAGAAAATGTTTTGAGGAACCACTCAGAGAATTCAGTGTATTCTTTAATGACATTTCCCGGGCTACCATATCTGGAAAGTGCAATTATTTGGAATGTGATTTAAATTTCCAAGGTCTATGAGGTGATAAAACTAATAAATAATTTAAATTTAAAAAAAAATTATTTATGTTTTTTAATATTACTTTACCTCTCAAACAGTCTAGCGAGAATTCTGACAGCCCATTTTTTCAGTTTCCAACATGCCAATTCCGGTTTGTCTTCTTCATCAACCTGATCAGCTTCCTGAAATGGAAAGTTTTAAACAGTTTTAGTGAAAAACCTACACAAGCATAATGCATATTATTTTCCCAACATTACAAAATGCTATCTATGCATTATAAATTCCAAGATATAAAATACAGACCTGCCAACCTGCCTAGAAAAAAAAATCTGTATAGGGTTTTACCCTATCGCTGCACCCCGGGGCGATGGTTTAAGAACTACATACTAAATAAATATAAAGTAATAAAGTTGACTCCATTATCTTTTAACTTTAAGAGTCTACAGAACACCACAGAATATGAGAAAAACATTACTGGAGTTTTGCATTACATACAGATATCCACACAACGGAATATCAGTTTCAGTTGTCCAGCATCTCTCTAGTGGCCTTTTTGAACTTGTCAAACAGTTCTTTTGTCAATTGAAGTTAGCTTTGCAATTGATTTTAGTTATTTCTTCCAATAAGAAGGGTGGTAAATAAAACTTTCGATCTCATAACTGAAAACTGAATTGCTGATTCCTTCAACTTCAACAAAGCAATTGGTAACAGATGTAGATTTACTATTTTTACTTTACGTATTTATTAGAAGTTGTAATTTTGGCGTTAAAATGTTTTTATTGTTATCATTGAACCCACCACTTGCAATAGATAACTGGGTCTGGCACAGGGTGATGGCCGAATAAATAAGAGTTTTTCCGAATATCGTTACTGTTGCGAAAACGAATGATGTCATTTCCTTATTTAGTTAGACTAGTCTTAGTACTAGTACCTATCACTCTCCAGTTCAGTCACTGGAAACGCTTTTTCAGCAGTTTTAAAAAAAATGTATCCAATTTATTTTTTTAAACGTCAAATAACAGCTAAATTATTTTTTTATTAGGCTGGTAAAAAGAATAATGAACGATCAGATGGCCAACGAAGAAAGATTTAGAGACGGCGGCTGGCGGTTCGCTTGGATAACGGAAGTGCAGGAAAAAACCAAGGAAGTGGCATTATCCCAATAAATCACTTCCTGTCAGTATTGTCACACTCGACCAGGGGTGACACTCACTGGAAAGCTGTGAATCCTGAAATCCCTTTTTCAAATTTCTGGAATCCTGAAAATTTTTGTAAAAATTTTTCAAACCCTGAAAATTTAAACGTAACAAAGTACCACAGTAATTTTCATTTTCCAACCACTTAAATCCATCATCATGTGTTTTTAACACTTTTTACAATTTCGACAATATTTATTTCGCATTCGCAAAAAGTATTTTGAGAAAGTTTAAAGGAAAAAAAGTGTGTGTGTGTGTGTATTAAGTCGACGTTTTTTTTTGTGGAACCGCCAAATTCTCTTTTTGTCTTTGCATTTTTTCAGCGGTTAATTCGATTTTTTAAAGTCGCCAAGCCCTAATATTTCAAGCACAAAAGAGTGCCAAATTTGCAACTTAACGTCGGTTAGCCCGATCCCCGTCTGTTCGCCTAGCAATGCACTTTGGCATTTTTAGTTCAAAACAGTGTTGACATCTCGCTTTCTTAGAGACTTCCGGCTATTGTGTGATTCTACGAGATTTCAATAAAAATTACCAGATGTTTTCACTGTCAATTTGAATTTGATTCCGTGAGTTTGAATTAATTTGAGTATGTATTCACCAGATGTACTCGAAAATCGCGTTCATGGTCTGAGCATGTTATATTATTATTAAACTTAATTCATTTTCTGATGCATTAATCATTTTATTTTTTAAGATAAACAAATATCTTTAGAAAAGAAAATAAAGGTTTGTATCGAGAATCGACGGTGATTTTTATATAATTAAATAAATTATTATTCTTTTAAAAGTTTGTTGTTGCTTTGTTACCAGTAAGATATGTGACTGTGACTAACACGGCGTGACGCTGAAATCAAATCATTTTCTTAATATTCTAGTAGATATATAATATACACGTCATCACTGTTGTAGGTCGAATTCTGATAAGGTCAAGGCCGCATTTGTTACTATTTATATTACAAGTTACACGTATCATTTGATTGACGGAGGAAATTCGAGTGCAGTCTCATAGTGACAGATATCCTGCACGTCAAAAGCATTAAACTTAAAATTACCATATTGATATGTTTATCTTTTTTGTTATTTCGCCGATTCGACGGGCATTGCAAACCGACATGAGGCGTGGTGAAAAATTTGACCTTTAACGCATGCGCAGACAATTATAAACTGGTAACTTTTTTTAAAAATTAAATTGAATCGAAACATGACAACAGAGACATAATCAAAGTCACTTTACTTTTACTTCGGCAAAAAAATATATATTTATAAATTCCCGACTAGTCATAACTTTTCCCGACTATTAAGACCGGGAAAATTATTTTAAGACAATTCCTGACTGAGTGGGAACCCTGGGTTATATTTAAATTTATTTCAGTCTCACCCCCATTATGTTATATTTAAACGGTCCTTAAAAATTAACTGTCTTAACCTTAGGAAAGAGTGAAGAAATATTAGGGTCCCGATATTCCGATTAAATCATTAATCGTCCCATCACTAATTAACGCACATCATGTATATAATTATAAAGAAATTTCAAGCGCATGTTAATATTTTGCCGCCATATTGGTTTTCGTTTAAGTCGGTGATCGGTTATCTCGGCGCCATTTTTCATACCCCAACGCCGTCGACTTAACCGGTTTCGACTGTATTGCCAAAGCACAAAGTCCTTAAACTTAACTCATTCGCTAAAATGCGACATACCCCCCTCGCTACTAATGCGCCCAAATGCAACATGGCGTCTAGCAACACGCATATAAAAAATGATCCCGCGAGAAGCATTGTTACAGTGTGAATAGCTCTCGGCTTTTTAAAAAGTAGAAACATAGCTCATTTCGTTTTTTAAAAAAACGGATGTTTATGTCATTTACGGTTCAAAAGCTGTGTGGCTTACAAGTCGGACTCTATTTGGTGAAATTTGATTGTGTGGTTTCTGAATATTCTTATACAATGGCCTTTCATTATCTTTACTCTTTAATTGCTGCTTTAACGTTTAATTATGCAGCAGTTAATAATTTAAACAATGAGGAATCAGATGTTGAAATTAGTGATAGTAATACTGATAATAATTAACTCTAATTAGTCTAATCAGAGTGACGCTAACGAGAGTTCTAGTGAACGGTCAAACGTTTACTAAATGTAAGAAGATGAAAAACTCCTAATGCCATGTTAGTATTTATAAACCGTAAAACGGTCATCCGAAAGCACACGTCTGACGTAATCCGTTATAAAATAATAATTTTTTTTTACAAAACTGACGTCAAGCACAAAATTCCGATTCAAATTTCAAACGGAATGCGATCCGTTCAATTATTTTGTCTGAGTTTTCCGTATATTTTTGATATGCGCAGAACGATACGAGATAATGAGATGAGAGCTAACGGAAGGTAGAGGTCACGATACCCATCATATATAGCGAGTCCGCATCTCCCTGAATAGGCTTTCCGCGCATTATGACTTTTCCCCCTTCTTTCAATTCCAGAAGCCAAATTTGAAAAACTAAACTCGCAAATCCGGAAAATCCTGGAAGCGAACTCGCGAATGCGAAAAGAGCAAAATCAAAAACTCGCGAATCGGGAAAATAAAAATATTTAGCTTCCCAAATCCGGAATAAACCGAAATGGTGGCACCCCCCCCCGCACTCGACTTTAATTATTTTATAATTATTTTTTGCCACTTTCGGATTTTTATAACGTGAAAAATTTTAATGGCCGAAAAATCTGAATTTTAAAGGTCCTATCGTAATTTCAGAACCAGGGGTAAAGAATCTGTATAATTCCGGAATAATGGTTGGCAGGCCTGAAAGTATGATAATGCATAGAATTAATTTTCAATAACATAAATTAGTTGACTATCCGCTACTACAGCATAATAATGTCCTTTAACAATTTTCTTGCACAATTATTCATAATAAAAAAGCATTACTGACAGCTGGAATGTCTTTATCCACAATCAAACGTATGGCTTCCATCCATCTGGTGAAGATTTCCTTTGTCAGTACCGAGAGAGGTAGGTAGTTCTGATAGATAATTTTTAAAATAGAATATTTTTTTTAAATGTTTATAAAAAATTTGTGATACTTTTTAATAACAAGGATGTTAATTTTAAAAACCTGGTAAATTTAGAAAATGTGCACAACTTTATTTGAATGGGGTACATGTTCTTATTCCAAGCAACCCAATCCTTAATATACTTATGTACTTAAAACTCTAGAAATTGGCCCAACTAATGTTAATGACTGTTTAGAAACGTACTAAGGTTGTTTAGACCACTCTTTAAAACTGATTAATTGGCCTCACCAACCCCATTGACAGCACAAGACAGAACTTGCTCACTACCCTAACCACATTTCTATTGCAGAAAGAAAGATACAATCTGACATATAAGAACTAAAAAATAATTTCCTACCTGTGTGTAGGCATAGAATATTTTCAGGATTTGTTTTTGTAAAAGGCTAGACACTTCAGAAGGATCACTTGCTAACAGTAGCAATCGCTGGTACAGAATAGGTAGCATATGTGTCATTGTGTCATCCATTGTCTGGCGTTCTTCACATCTTTTATACCTATATTTAAAAATATTTAAATGAGTACTTTTTCTTAAACACAAAACATTTAATATTATTTTCCCCAATGGTTTCATTTCTTGTAAAGTTAATTTTACCGTCCCCCCACCCCCATGCATTTAAATCTTTCAAATAAGCTTTATTCAAAATTTAACAAAAACATTATAAATAGAAATACAGTCGAAACCGGTTAAGTCGACGGCGTTGGGGTATGAAAAATGGCATCGAGATAACCGATGATCGAGTTAAAACGAAAACCAATATGGCGGCAAAATATTAACATGCGCTTGAAATTTCTTTATATACGTGTTGTGCGTTAATTAGTGATGGGACGATTAATCAGAATCGTATTGGAATATAAGAAATATCAATATAATGTTAAATTATGTGATATATTATATTATGCGAAATGGAACGTCCTTGCGAGTATGATATATGCAAATGAATTAGTGACTCGGCTCTGACTGAGACTCTAGTTTTAGTTCATTTGCTAGTTCGTCCTTGAACTTTATTATTTCATGCTATTTACTACTAATACTAATGATGTAATTATAATTAAAGTCATAATCTTAGGGTAAGTTTATTACTAATAAATACCAAGGCATTTATTTGTATAAGGACCAAGGAAAACAATCAATATTCAAATAAATATATTTGTAGGTACTTTACTTCAGATATTCGTCCGCGCATCGTTCTGCGCGTGTGGAAAAAAGTCGCAAATATTGTTTCAATTTGTAAATAATTGACTACCATTACGCTAGGACTAGTGTTTACCATAGTTACAACTATCGAACGACCACTTACACTCATCTTTAAAAATGTTTAGGCTTATTTATTTAAGTTTTAAGTCTTTGGAATTTAAATAATTTATTCAGCTGCAACTTCAATAAGCCCGTAATAGCTTTTTACCCCGGAGTTCGTTTTTGTTGTGTTAGCGACGGTGACTTCAAATCGCTTTCTCCCTATTCCGATATCTAAATAATATACATGTCATCACTTTTAGTCTACTTCGTCTACGGCTAATGAATGCTTTTTTTTATATTTTATTTTAATTTGCTTAGTTGTCGAGGCACTGTACGGTCAAAGGTCACGGCTATTACTACAGCGCTCTAAGTGAATTCAAAGGGACGGGGGGTAGGGGGGGGGGTAGTCGTCGTGTGCGTGGCGAATTCAATAATTCTGGCAAGTTGACTAGTGAACATAATATGGTATTTAAATAAATTCCATCTTATTATGACTGTTTACTTCGTTTTATCAGGACTAAGTCGGTATATTAGCTTATTACCCGGAGTTAATTTTATGTTGTGTTACGGCAGAATACCAGAGCCAACACGCGAGTGAACGTGACATCAAAATCAAAGCGTTTTCTTAATAATAATAATATTCTGGTCTATAAATATAGACTGTTTGTGGAGTTCGCTAGTGACTGATTTTTTTTAAAAAATGTATTCGCTTAGTTACCGAAGCATAGTACCAGAAGTAACAGCGCTGAGCAAGCGGGCTGTGACGTCACCAGCAGACCCTGGTGAGGCAGAAAATTGGTCCCTTCCCTTGGTTATAAAAAAATCATAGCTAACATTTTCAAAAGCTGGCGATTGGTCATGGGGATCGAGCTAACCAAGTTAAGTTGCAAATTTGGCCCTCTTTTGTGCTCGAGGTACTAGGTTTCGGCGACTTACAAAAATCGAATTAGCCGATGAAAAAATGCTAAGACAAAGAGAGAATTTGGCGGTTCCAATAAAAAACGTCGAGTTAGTGGGGTGGTCGAGCTAACCGAGCTCGAGGTAAGTGGGTTCGACTGTAAGTACACTCTTGCTTTATACTTATTATTTCCGGTTATAAAACTAAATGGAATATTTATTTATTTTTAAAATGCTTTTTTTCATAAATGGCAATACTGGTGTTACTTAAAGCCAAACAACATAACAGCCATGCCACCAATATTAGAGTTAGGTAAGTACCAAATTTAAACCCCAAAAAATTGATATCCAAACATTAAATACATTATCTAATATTGTAATGATTTTTTTTTAAAAATATCTCTAGGTCTAGTTTAACAACAGATTACTATTTAAATTTTGAGACAGCTTGCTCTAAAGCAATGCCTAAAGTAGTAGTGTGGTCAGATCTGACCGATATGGATTGAACAATAACACCATAATTTGTGGCCATATAAGTTTGCGTGGGTTAAGTTAAGTATATACCTGTTTGACCCGTTGAATATATTAATGACTAATTTCGGGTTAAATTATATAATCTGACACTGATGTACTTCCTTCTTTATCGTAAGGGCTTATGATAAATGTGTTGATCATCTGGCTCCCATATATGTTGAGGGCATTTGCAATGTTTCTGTTGTATATTAAAAGAATACCTTACAAGTCGCAAGGGGTAATCATTAAGAGTATCAGAAGCTCGGGTTTAAAAGGACATAATACTTACTCAAAGACTTTTACAAACTGGTAGACAGAAAGTAAAGCACCCATCCAAGTGGCATGATTGTCAGAGTTGATATATATTGCCATCTTTTCAGCCACATTTGGCCAGCGACTAGGGAAGTCATTTTTTATGATATGACTAAGGCAAACACACAGCTGAACTCTGTTGACAAAAAGATTTTGAACATATCTTCATTTCATGGAGATATTTTTTTTTAAATCTTTTACTTTGTGCTGTTGAAAAATATCTTGTGTTCAAATGACTAGTGACAATTCATTTAGGATTGTTTAAGTGAGCATTGTAGAGGAAATTTTTAAAATTTAATTTGAGGTTGTCAAGACTGCTAACACTTTAGGACCTAACGGCCTTCCTTAAAAAAAGACTCTGAAAGTATGTTATATTGACCTTTCAATCATGAGTGACCGGAAAATTAAATATAAAAATTTCATTCCCTTTTATGCCTATGTTTTGTTTAATGTTGATATTTTATTATTTGAAAATAAAATATTTTATTTTATGTGGTAATTAATATTTTTAATTCTTTAAAATGTAGTCCAAGCCTCGTCTCTTGGTTGAACCTGAAAGCCAGATTCCTATAGCTTCGTGACAATCATGTCAAGTTTACTCAGGTCCTGTGAACTGCTATTTTTTTTTACAAATATGGCTAAAAGTTCATAATTCAGCTAAGAAATGGCTCATATTCCTAAGAAAATTTTTTATCTCCAGTACTTTGATAAAAAGTGCTAACCTGACAGGCTCTGGGGCATGAATTATTGCTTCAATAATATTTTCTCTGATTGGCTGTCTATCCTGTTCATGAATGTTAAAGGGAATGCTGTCCGTCACATGTTCAGGTTCACGTTCCATCCAGTATTGAGTCAACATATTCTTCAAGTAGATAACACCTAAGATTAAAATGAATAGTTCAATTTTGCTTTTCAAAACAAAGTTGAATACATTCAGGATAAAATTTAGTGTATAAATAGTATAATTAGATTATGTACAAAAAACTTAAGCTAGATTGTACATAAAATCAACATAAATTTGTTTTTACCGGCTTGTCGAACTGGCATATCTACTTGGTCTGTCATTACAACTTGGAGAAGAACAGGAGCAAAGCCAATGATTTTGTGAACCTTTGAAAAACATTTAACATGTTTATTTATAGCTATAAATACAAAGTTTTCTTTCATAAAAAATACATACAAAGGATAGAAATAGATTATAGAAATAAAGATGTATAAGAAAAAGCATGAAGCTGTTATTTATGAAGATGAAGTTGATGACAAATAAGACAATAATATAAAATATATAATTAATTTTAAATAAAATTATCTGTTATAACTAAAAAGTTTAATGCAATAAAATTAGGTTTCCTCGAGAGTGTGTGTAAGTCGCCATTAACAACATCGCTAGGAAACACACAAAAAAACAGTTATTGGTCAATTTTCATAATTTTAAGAGCAAAATCAAATTCAATTACCGTTTGACGGGTTATAGATGGCGGCCGTGTCTAGGGGTCTACCGATATATCGGCTGGCCGATATATCGGTACCGATATCTGGATATCGGCAATATCGGTATCGGTAGCATGTAAAGGTCCCGATATTGACGTCACCGATATTTCATAATAAGTGACATTTTGACCACAAAAAAAACGGAAAAAAAAACTATTATTTAGATTTACAATATCTCGACAAATTAATATATCGACCCCGATACTGGTATTGAAATAGTCAAAAGAGTCCTAGTATTAATATGTGCGGCCACGATACAGTGTGCCATGTGCTTTCATATTGTTTAGGTATCGGCCGATTTTCGTATACTCAGAAATACTGTGTAAATAGTGCCGATGCCAAGTATACCGTAATTGCTCTAATAAATGTATAACATGTAAACATTATGTTCACGTAATTGCTCTAATAGCAAAGATGCACGCAGAATCGCAGATGTCTAAAACATTTCGTTTCGTATGGAATAACAAAATGTACCGTGTGAAGACTTGTTGTTATTGGCAACCATTCAACCTTCAGCCTCATTTTCACTCTATTTCTATTGTACTTTGTTCTCATTGTTTCATTCATAAAAGGTGGCCGTGTGCAAAAGCCATTAAACTATTGGTTAGAATTAATAATTATGAGTCAAGGTTGAAGTTTCAAAAGGAGTACCTAATATGCTTGTACATTTTTATAAAGGACGGTTCGTTTTGTTGAGTCCCATGAGGACCCATGTAGGTCATGATCTGGAACTTGTAAACACATCGGAAACTTCGTTTCGGGAAGAAAAAAAATCGGTAATTTCGGCAAAACTGGATATCGGTAGACCCCTTAATTATAAGATATAAATAATTACAAGTGATAAATTTAAGAATGACGTCATCAAATATGACCGCTGTTATTTTTGTCCTAACAAATACTCATATCGGTACTCATATCGGAAAAAAATATCGGTAATATCGGCAAAAATGCTTATTGGTAGACCCCAAATATAAAATATAAATAATTAGGAGTGATAAATTTAAGAATGATGTCATCAAATAAGACCGCTGGTTTTTGTCCTAACAAATATTCATATCGGAAAAAAATATCGGTAATATCGGCGAAAATCCATATCGGTAGTCCCCTAATATAAAAGATAAATAATTAGGAGTGATAAATTTAAGAATGATGTCATCAAATATGACCGCTGGTTTTGTCCTAACAAATACTCATATCGGCAAAAAAAATATCGGTAATATCGGCAAAAAGGCATATCGGTAGACCCCTAGCCGCGTCAAGGACGGTACAATTCCTAGGTTGGAAACCGTATACACGATTGTTAAGATTGGTTTAGTTTTAAATTTTTAAATGTGAATTTTTCCAAAATGGAAAGTATTAAAGAAATTAGGGTTAGGTTTAGTTGTGCAACTGAGGGCTGACCCTTGGGGTAGTCCCTGTTACAACGTCCTCTTCCTAGAGGTTTCACTGCCATATTCATATGTTGCTGCGATCGTCCGGTTTGTGAGAAAACCTTGAATCCACCTCAGACCTTATGGTAAGCCTGTTGGAGGTCAAAGAACACTGCCACAGTATGCATTTGTTTCTGGAGCCCATCTGTTATGGACTGGAGAAGACGAAGCACTTGATCAATCGGCTGCTTTCCCTTCCGGAAGTCCGTCTGATTGAATTACAAACTATTCATACTCTCCAGGTACCAATAGAGTCTAGCATTAACGATTCTCTCAGCTACCTTCCCTAAAGGTCAGGGAGATCGGACGGTAGCTGCTTGGGAGATCGATGTTTCCCCTCTTTGGGAATGTTTGCGCTGAGCCAAGCTCCAGGCCCACGCCTTGTTTATGATATTAAATAGCGAGGACGTGGTATCGTGCCAAGGTTTTTTTATCATCTCGTTATTTACTTTGTCCTGTCCTAGTGCCATGGTGGCTTTTCACTTACTAATCGCCGTCTGCAATACAGTCATAGTGAATGATGCGGTAAAGACGTCAGCATGCGGCCCCCACTTCTGGGTCTTTTCTCCTTGTTTCCTGAGATGGTTCAGGTTACGGCTCTGACTAGTCTCTTTCTGCTTCAAGCTCACCTTTGCAAAATGCCTGTTCAAGGCTTCGGCACACTTTGTATCTGTGGTTTCGGTGCCTGTAGTCGTTTGCAAGGGGGTCAGATTTTTCATTTTCCCCATACCAAAAAAAGAGTTAATCAATCGCCATACCTTTCTGCCATCTGCCAGGTTAAGTTTGTCGCATGAACTAACCCATTCTTCCTTCACTTCTAGGTAGATAGCTTAATTAGTCCATAAATGTCCTCCATTCCCTCTCCACTAAGCAGCTTACCAAGTAGGTACTTCGATACTCGTTCGCGCATCGTTCTGCGCATGTCGTAAATTCACGCAAAAACTGTCATGGCGATTTTACAGTCGGTCTTTCTGCCACATCGGTAGTTCGCGTTGTACGTCAGTTTTCTAAAAAAAGCCCACTTCGTCATCACAGTTTTATACAGCTTGGTTTTCCGAACATATCGATACCATTTTTTGAAGCGATTTCGAATTTCAACCGGCGGTGCTATACGTTTGAACTAAATTGTGTGACGGTAAACTAATAAACAAATTAACCCTGAGTATTAAGAGTTTGTGGTTTCAATGTAATCCTGCAACATTCATTTTCTGATTTGAATAACTTTACTTCGTTAAAATTGGCGTAGGTACTCGTTAGTTATGCTTGGTACAGTGTAAGGACTTGAAGCGAAAAAATGTCAATGCCTCATAAGTCACCTCCCTTCATAAACAAAAGCGTGGGTTGTCGGAAATGGATTTGCCGATCAATTTACGCAAAAATGAATAAATATAATTATATATTGCAATGGTAAAGTTTACTTAGAATTATTACAAGGATTGAGTAATTATATTTAAAGTATTTTGAATAAAAACACAAAAAATAATAAAAAGTACACTATCATTGTGTCAATAATATTTTAACGACTAATTACTAATAGTAATACTAATACTATTCAATACTACTAATACTAGTCTAATTCTAATACTAATAGTTAAAGTTCATTATTCGTAATATTAAAGTCAGTTTACAGAGAAATACAGGTCCAATTAACATTAGACACTAATACTATTAGTTTCCTAGTATTAATTCGTAAAGTATTAGTATTATTAGTTGAAAGTATTAGTTAATGATAATGATATTACAATTACTTATTATTTATATTATTAATATTTATTATAATTTATAACTATGATATGTCATGCTAAGTCCAAACTGACTGATACTTACCTTAGAATTAATAATGATAATAGTGATGTAATCCTTTTATTTAATGTTTGTTGTTAAACATTTTTTGTTATATTTATATCTTACTCACCATCTTCTTTTTACAAAGACAAGATGATGCTCATGAGGACGAGGACATACACTTTTGACAACAAACACTTAATATTTTTTACATAAATAATCAAAATAAATAAATCTCAATAATTAAAATACATTACATGTAATGAGATACTTAAATCTTCAAATACTAATTGATTTTAATTTTAATTTGAAATTTCAGTAATCAGGCGTCGGGGATGTGGGGTATTTCCAAAAATAATTTATTGTAAATTGCATTCAGTTTTATTTTAAAAGTCAAATACTTACCCTTTAAACATTTAAATATAGTTATTGATTTAAATTTACCATATACGTAATTAAAATACATTAGGCATGCAACAGTTTGTACTGATTTATATATAGGCCTATATATATATATATATATATATATATATATATAAAATAATGATTTTCGCTATGATTTATTTCAATGTAGCCTTTAAATATATTTTTTCAAAATTCAAAATCTTGATATACTTTAAACATATCTTGTTCATTGTTTTGTAAATTGGATTGTGAATGTATCCTAAAAATTTGATACCTTTATCTCTAAAATTAAAAAAGTTGTGAGGGAAAGAGTACAGAATTTTGAAATTGGGGTCACAAGTTTTTAAATAAATTATATAGGTTATATAAGGGGCAAAAAAAATGGACAAAAAATTCATAACTCCACTTCTATAAAAGATAGAAAGACAAAACAAGTGTTTTTGAAAAGGTCTTAGCAAGCCCTTTAAAATGATATATTATTTAAGCCTATTGGACTACATTTACATTTTCTGTCAAAGTACCTATACCAAGTGTTTGACTACTTTTTCACTACTTTGTCACATGTCATAGTAACAAAACAGCGTATATTGGCGTGGCCCATCAAATGATAAATGACCAAAATTTCAAGCATGTTAATAATTATTAATGTTAACATATTGGAGTTGCAGTCATATTGCAAATCGGTTTTCATTTATATTTTATATAGATGCAAGTATATCCCAACGCTTTTTGTCACTGCCCTAGGCTGGCGACATAACCAGGGTCTACAATAACATTAACAAATGACTAATTTTGTTTTGAACTAATAATTATCTATTAATGATTAAGGCTTAAGCAAAGAGAACGGTGCTATCATTGTTGTTATAGCAGAGCGAGGCGTACTTCCGGGAATGAAATGTTGTATTTTTACACTTGAAAAGGGAATAAGTGCAATTATTTTATCCATAAAAGTAATTGAGGTTTTAGTTTTAGTTTTTTTAGGGTCTGGGTTAGGTTTAGTTGTCTATTTTTTAAAATTCAAATAGAAAAAAAAATAGCAGCCAAAAATACCATATATGGAGCGCACCGCTCTCTTTGCTTTTACCATTATTAATGACTCAAAATTATATTAAAATAATTTAATTTATTAATCAATGATGTAGTTGTAGACATTGCAATTTTTTAATTTTTAGTACAGGCTTCTATACTAACATCTGTCAGCTGTTGCTCTGCTTGTTCTCGTTGGTTAGGGTCAAGAGTTGCCCGAAGGACGTCAACTAGTTTTCCAACTTCCATTGTGATGAAAATACGAAATTATCACACCAAAAAGAAGGAATTTCTGCTGTTGGCTGTCCTCGTGTAGCGCCAAAAGGAAAGGAACCTGTTTTTAACCCTTGACGGTTACTCATTGTCGTTATAGAATTTATAATGTCGTAAAATTTGAAAACAAAATGTATACAGTATAAACTTATTTCGATTTTTTTAAATGCATAATTTAAAACTTGTTAATCATTTCAATTATTTCTTATATTATCTATTACTGGAGCTCCTTCTATACATAGGATTATTGCCAGTTACGCTTATCCATGGTTTTTTGTCCAGTCTTGCATTTTTATTAGAGTTTTAAATGCTGATAGTGTGTTGGTTTGCCTGGTTTGATCAGGCAACCCATTCCACGCCCGTAATATATCTCCACGTGTAGGTTACTCGCTTTTATTTCATTACTTCGTCCTGCTGTTTATATCCGTTCTCTTCCCCCCCCCCGCTCTTTGTACTATCTATGATGAGCAAGTCTGCGGCGTGTGCTACGCCGCGGGTCGTATCTTGTTTTGCATGTTCTCCAGTAATGAATCGGGCAGCTCTCTCTTTTAAAAAAAAATTGCTAGAATTTATATATGTTTTCCATGGTGGATGTGTCCCATGCAGAAGAACCATATTCTAGTACAGGTTTCACCAAAGTCATGCAGCATTTTAGTTTTATATATATTTATAGGTCACAACAAATTCAGATTTATAAAGCCGAAGGTTTTGTTTCAATTTTTAATTACTTCATTGACATGGGGGATAAGTTCTCATTTATTCAGTGGCGTAGCGCCAAATTCCTAGTAGTTTTATATAGTGTCTAACAATGCGAATTTGAGAATTTTATAAGAAAGTGAAGCTCTTAATCGAACTAAAATAAAGGCCAAATGAGAAATGAATAATAGGAATAAAGGAACTATCATAAAGCATGTGAACTTTTCAACTGCCAAAACTTCATACATTCTTCTAATACTAATGCTACAATGTTGCCGTTCTGAAAAACCAGAGCCCGATGTGTTATTTACTTAATTGATACTTAAAATTTGACAGCCTCCTGTTGTAAAAACAAATCTTACTGTACCCTATCGATTTGAAACACGAGCCAATCGAATTCTCCTAGCGGCACACTGTTGGGAGGGGAGACGGCAAATTTCTCGTTGTTAATTAGCTTCTAAAAAGAAATAAGGTTTAATAAAAGAAAAACAAAGATAATTTATTTATTTTTTAAATGAAGAAACTATATTAAAACACGTGAACATTTCTTATTCCAAATTTCAAACTCTTGTTCTCCTATTAACCCAAAGACTTCTGATACTAATGCTACTGAGCTGAAAAACCTAGGGGCTGAAGTAGTGTACGAGCATGACAACTATGTGCTGGTACATATAATTGATTTAAACGTCGGTCAACTACTGGAACAAAATTGTTGGCGTACTTATATGGTTTATTCTTTCAAAACATGATTATTTTAATTTTAATGTCATTATTTTGTGGAATATATAAAAATCTATATATATATATATATAAATCAAAGTATGTATGTATGTATGTATGTATGTATGTATGTATGTATGTATGTATGTATGTATGTATGTATGTATGTATGTATGTATGTATGTATGTATGTATGTATGTATGTATGTATGTATGTATGTATGTATGTATGTATGTATGTATGTATGTATGTATGTATGTATGTATGTATGTATTGTATGTATGTATGTATGTATGTATGTATGTATGTATGTATGTATGTATGTATGTATGTATGTATGTATGTATGTATGTATGTATGTATGTATGTATGTATGTATGTATGTATGTATGTATGTATGTATGTATGTATGTATGTATGTATGTATGTATGTATGTATGTATGTATGTATGTATGTATGTATGTATGTATGTATGTATGTATGTATGTATGTATGTATGTATGTATGTATGTATGTATGTATGTATGTATGTATGTATGTATGTATGTATGTATGCATGCGTGCGTGCGTGCGTGCGTGCGTGCGTGCGTGCGTGCGTGCGTGCGTGCGTGCGTGCGTGCGTGCGTGCGTGCGTGCGTGCGTGCGTGCGTGCGTGCGTGCGTGCGTGCGTGCGTATGTAGGTAGGTAGGTATGTATGTATGTATGTATGTATGTATGTATGTATGTATGTATGTATGTATGTATGTATGTATGTATGTATGTATGTATGTATGTATGTATGTATGTATGTATGTATGTATGTATGTATGTATGTATGTATGTATGTATGTATGTATGTATGTATGTATGTATGTATGTATGTATGTATGTATGTATGTATGTATGTATGTATGTATGTATGTATGTATGTATGTATGTATGTATGTATGTCCTTTATAGCTGACTAAACCATTCATCCGATCGCCATGAAACTTTTGGAGACTTTTGAGTACGCTCCTGGGATGGTAATATGCAACTTTTTTTTGCAAAATGTAACACTCATGGGGCGCCGGGGGCCCATAATTGGATTTTATCTTATATGGTATGTGTAAAAATTAGTTTAAGCGTTAGCTATTAGGTAAATTGATGGATCTTAACCAAAGTTACCGGTAGTATATATCAACTTGGCAGCCAATATTGAAATACTATATAATTTCCTAATGTCCATATCTTCGGGGCTGGGGGCCCAAAATGTCTTTTTTCCTAGCTACCTTACTGAACTTCTCTGTGTGCCCCCAAACAATGGAATTCTCTACCATTACACATTCGCAGTATTCCAACTTCTAAGGCCTTCAAGACTGCATTAAAAACAGATCTCTTCAAACTTTGTAATAATGTAATAACCCCTTTTCAGACCATGACGGTCTATCGGGCAAGTGAAGTAGCGTTCACAAGTATCATTGAGCCACCACTAACGAGCAAGGGATTGTTTGGCTAGCACAATGCCCCGGGGGCCTAGCCAGCACCGAGGCTCGAACACGTGACTCTCTTTTGCATCGGCTCGACAGTCCGGCGCGCTATCGCTAGAACACCGCAATTAATTAACAATCGAACATTTCTTTACATTATAAACCTGATGAAGTCATTAACCAAAACGTTTAATGTCGTGTTCGTTTAATAATAAAGCTCAAATTTATTGTTTTCATTACACAGTTTGTTTGTGTATTTTGTATAATACGCGGAACTTTGGTCTGTTATTATTGGAGTGTTATTATTTTATTATAATCTATAGATATAATTCACCAAAAGCAAGAGCGAGTATGTGCAAATAAGCATGACGAATGACCCTCGCTGGGGTTGACCAATCAGTTTATGGTTGGGAAGCAGGGGTGGTGGAGAGGGGGGGAGGTCATTGAGACCAACTATGCTTTTTGAGTTCAATGTCGTTCCTTCACAGAATAACACGTATTTCGTAGTGTAATGGTTATTACATCCGCTTAACACGTGGAATGTCCTGGGTTCAACCCCCAGCTGAGATATTATTATTTTAATTTTTCAAAATGTTTGTTTAAGCCCTTTCTTTTCGAAGATGACTTTGCAACATGGCTGTAAACTTTGTTTCTCAACATTGGGATAACTTCAGCGATGTGCTCTTCGTTGTTCTCTGTGAAGGAAAAGTAGTCATACACTCTCCTCAACAATACGTTCAGTACATGAATACTTTGGGTCACTTTAGGAGGATATGGTCATGGCGAGGCAGAAATTATCGCGATGTCCAAAATACTTCCCGCCAGTATCCTCATTTACCTCCGAGAACGTCCTCATACATCTCCTCGAGTTTAAATCCCGGTCAATATAATTTTTCTATATACCTGCTCTTTAGCGGTCTTTCCGATCATGGCCATTACGAAGTTCTCTTGCCTCTCACACGGTCATGACTTTCTGGTGCCATTTATTGGCAACGTCGATATGTCCACACAAATTTCACAGCTATATATACCTTGTCACAGTGATGTGACGTCACCTTATCACAGTGATGTGACGCCACCTTATCACAGTGATGTGACGCCACCTTATCACAGTGATGTGACGCCACCTTATCACAGTGATGTGACGCCACCTTATCACAGTGATGTGACGTCACCTTATCACAGTGATGTGACGCCACCTTATCACAGTGATGTGACGTCACCTTATCACAGTGATGTGACGCCACCTTATCACAGTGATGTGACGTCACCTTGTCACAGTGATGTGATGCCACCTTGTCACAGTGATGTGACGTCACCTTATCACAGTGATGTGACGTCACCTTATCACAGTGATGTGACGCCACCTTATCACGTGATGTGACGCCACCTTGCCACTATCCTGATAAACATGTACAACCACATTTCAAAACACACTCTAATGAACGAACGGATTCTGCAGAAGAATTTCAATCCACCAATATATATAATTTACCAGAACAAGCACAAGACGAGTGCAAATCAGCTTGACGAATGATCCTCGCCAGCGTCGGCAAATCACAGTTTATGGTTGGCAAGCCAGGGTGGTGCAAGGTGGGGTGGGGGGAGGTAACTAACCGCAGTGTGCATGTTTCGAGACCAACAATGTGTCACCGGTTCTCAGCGGCGTAGCGTGGGTATGTGCCGTCCGGGGCAGAACCCAAATTTTCCGCCCCCCCCCCGAAAAATATGTTAATGCTATTAGGTCCGTCCATAAATGACGTCACGCACCTATATTTGTGACGATGTGTGACGAGGGGAAGGGGGGGCGAAGTTAAGAATTGTGACGTCACATGAAAACACGCTACTTTAAATCAAAGTTCCACTTAAATATTCGATTTCTTACTATTTTATGACGTTTTACATGGATTCACGCGTGTTACGATATTACAGTGCAGTCTTGCACTAAATACATACTAAAATGACAATAAATTTATTTGAAACATGCTCATTTTCAAATAGAAAATACTGCTTTTAGGGGAGGGGTCACAGCTTTGTGATGTCATATTGGAGGGGAGGTGTAAGTTTTTGTGACGAAGTGTGACGAGGGGGTGGCGGGTTTAAAATCGACCAAAATCGCGTGACGTCATGGACGGCTCCTAAATTAAGGATACCAGGTAGTCTTCATTAGAAAATAAAAATATGGACATAATACATTTTTGTGTTATAAATCAAGAGAAAAGCTTCATTTCTTGAATAAAATTTTAAGTTTTATGATTTTCCTCATTGCACAATCTTTCACGTATCAATGTTTTCAGCCATACCATGCTCAATAGCCAAAAATAACTATTGATTAGATAAACTTGGTGTATTCCTTATTGATCTTAATTAATTTTTATTAACTTAATTTTAGAGAATATATTTTAACACATTGCATTATTTAAGACATTGTTCGAATTAATGATATTATTTTAGGCAGGGTAACTTCTAGCCTAAATATCTATTAAAAAAAAACTTGAATAAATTAACTGGTCTTGAATTCATGTATTCTTTTTTTTTACCTGTGGGGCTCAAATATTCCTTGTTTGACAACGACACGTGAGATATTTTGTATACTCTAATTTGAAGGCAAAATTTCAAAGTCCAGTATATTAGCTGGTGTACGAAAATCTTATCTGTTTTCTAAATTCGATATAACTGCCAAAAGCTCACATGAATTTCTACAGTCATCTCATGTTATTATTATGAAGAATAAAAGTTTCCACATAAAATTTTATTAAATGTCAAGCATCCTTTAGTATTCCATTAGTTTCTCTGCGAGAAGCCTCTGTTAAGCATTTTTGAACACTATATGTTTGTAAATAATTTCGGGGATCTTTGATATAAATTATAAATTTGAAAATAAAAGGATTTCATTGTGAATATCAAAGTTCCCGCGTATTTACGTGTGTTGAGCTTTTTGTATGCATCTATCAATTCTTCTATATCTTTTAAAATAACCTCAAAATAGCTCCATAGTATATTCACTATTTTGTATCGCTGAATTCTGTTTAATGCATTGCTTGTAGAAGCAATTTGATATTCCAAACGAAGTATGGACATGGAAAAGAATTCGTAACAACGTTCTAGTGTACTAAAACAGAGCTAGAGAGTTCGTTTCAGTAGGAGAATCATGTAAACAAAATTGGTTAAATGAACTTTTTGTGCGAGATTTGACATTGACATGTATTTTTTGCATTTTTCTTTAACTCCTGCAAACTTTTCAGTCGTGAAGAAAGATTAACACACGTTGGGACGCTGCAGTCCATTATTTTAAGATCATCATTTATTTAAAATCTTTTTAGAAATGGTGTAAGAACATCTGGCAACTTTGTTTTGTTCTTTATTAATAGTTTATTCTTTTTATCCAATCTATGATTCTTTCCAATTGCAAAAAACAAAACAAAAATGGTAATGTTGAGCACTTGTTCAAGAGTGGCTGCTTTTGTGTTTGTGTGTTTCAAGTTTTAATTCCATTAGATAAGCAATTTAATTCATCATTTTTATTTATTCCACAAAATAAAGACATTAACATTAAAATAATTTTGCTTTGAAAGAAAAGACAATTTAACTACGCCAACAACTTTGTTCCAGTAGTTTACCTACGTTAAAATCGATTAAATGTGCCATCAAATAATTGTCATGTTGGTACACTACTTCAGCCCCAATGTTTTTCAGCTCATTAGCATTAGTTTTAGAAGTCTTTAGATTAATAAAAGAATAGGAGTTTGAATTTTTGGCATTAGAAACGTCCATGTATTTTAATATAGTTTATTCCTTTAAAAAAGAAGTATATTGTTTTTTATTTTATTTTGTTAAACTTTATTTTAACGTTATTTATTTTTTAGAAGCTGATTAAGAACGAGGAATTTGCGCCCCCACCCCCCCTCCCCACCAACAATGTGCCGCTCGGAGAATTCGATTCGCTCGTGTTTCAAATTGATAGGGTACAGTAAGATTTGCTTTTACAGCAAGGAAAAGCTGTCAAATTTTAAGAACCAGTTAAGTTGAATCCACATCAGGCTATGGTTTTTCAGAACAGTAGTATTAGTATCAGAAGAATTTAAGAAGTTCTGTCAGTTGAAAAGTTCACATGCTTTATATTTCCTTTTTTTTTCTTTTATTAATTTCTTATTTTGCTGTTATTTTATTTCGATTAAAAGCTCAACTTTCTTCTAAAATTTTCATTGCTAGATATTTAAATATAAAAACCACTAGGAATTTACCACCCCTGGAAAAAGTGCCGCCCGGGGCAGTCGCCCCCTGCCCCCCTCGCTACGCCACTGCTGGTTTACCCCCAGCACGAGGTTCACTCACGTTATTCTGATTTATTCGTGATGTAGTTAGTGTCCGTTCTCCCCCTTTCTCTGCAATATCTATGAGCAACTCTGCGGCATACGCCGTAGGTCGTATCAAGTTTAGACTATATTATTTTAGCTGATAATCGAATATCACCAACCAATGAAACGTTGACTTCAAAAATCACTTAAATCGTACAACAATTAAATCTGACTTCTAAACAAATTTAAGCAATGCATTATTCACATGATTGTGAAGATGTGTAGAGCAAAGAACAAAAATTGCAAAGCACGTGTATTTAGCTATATCTCCCGTTTCCTGATAATGTTGAACCTCCTACATATACTAGTCCATGAAATTTGTCACGTCCAGGTCACATTTACTACTGTGATTCACAACAGCTTTTGCGTGTGTAGGTACTGTAATTGGGTTTCCTAGCACACACCTTTTGAAACATTTTCACCTTCCGGTCGTTCAATGACAGCTTTCACTGAAGTCCCTTGATGATCCCGTAAAGTCCACATACTTGGTTACTATTTCTCGAAAATTCTAGTTCAATTAATTTATGTGGGTTACGATGTTGACCAAAATTGACAACTTTGAAAGACAGGTAGGACCTGAAAGCTGTGGATCAACCCCCCCCCAACTGATAAACGTGTATTTCGTTCAGGGCTTGTAGGAAACAGCACTGGACATCACTGCTGTATGATGAGGCAATTCATAGAATTCATCATCAAATTCGCGAGACAAGTCGTATAATTCATCATCAAATTCGTTAGCCAAGTCATAGAATTCATCATCAAATTCGTGAGGCAAGTCATAGAATTCATCATCAAATTCGTGAGGCAAGTCATAGAATTCATCATCAAATTCGTGAGGCAAGTCATAGAATTCATCATCAAATACCTGAGGCAAGTCATATAATTCATCATCAAATTCGTGAGGCAAGTCATAGAATTCATCATCAAATTCGTGAGGCAAGTCATAGAATTCATCATCAAATTCGCTGAATAAAGCATGGAACTGACGGTGATTAAGAGAATGTAGACGGAGCCACCTTTAGAAATAATCACATTTCTTAGCTTCCTCGTATGTTAGTAGCACTATGTTCTTTTCAATCTCTTCTGTTCTCCAACACAACTGAATTTTCCAAAAGTAAAATACCTCCAAACAATGTTCTTTGTTAGGAAACAAGTCATTGGCTGCTTCCATCATAAACTTTTATGAAGATTTAATCAGTAAATAGTTTTACTCGTTCTACCCATGTTATGCAATATTTTCTACATTTATTCCCTAGTATCCTTAAATATATTTAATATTTGTATCACAATGTATCATATTTTATTTAATTGGGGTTTTAAAAGCAAAGTCTTGTGCCGTAGGCGGGCCGGATTAAATAAATTCGCGTACCGGATTCAGCCCGCAGGCCATAGCTCGGTGATACCTGGGTTAGAGGGAGACAATCCCAAAAGCTAAAAGTGCGATACTATAGAAAAACTACCAACTACTTTCACTTACATTTACTTGATTTACACATAGTCACATTACTGTTACAAATGTGTACTACGTGGATATAAATATGCATTAGTTAGTGAGTAACACATAGACTACTCCTAACTTATAACTGATGTTTATATTGAAAAATATACTATATCATGTATCAAATATATTTTTATAAATATATATAATTTATAGAATTAGAAGAGGTAGGGGCTGATTACATTTTCTTTTACAATTCTTAACTGTAAGTTAAGTCTAAGTGACTGTTCTGAGTACTCTGACTCTGACCGATACTATCTGAATTTGAATCTGATGATATTTTAAGTTTCTTAAACTTAAATATGTATTAGTCTTTATTAGTTGTTGTTTTAAAAAAAAATTAGTATTAGTGAATTGACATTTTAGATTCCTGGATAGAGGAACATCTCTCAGTGCCTTAATTTTAATTAAGTCTACTGATTACTTATATTTATATTATAACTTAAGACTTTATGTAGTACTAGCGTGCCGTATCACTCGTCAAAAATGACGGAAGTTTTCAAAATAAATACACATCTCATTAAAAAATAACGTAATACTACAAAACTTTCATTTATTTTATTTATTTTCATTTGATTAATTTATTATCATATTGAACAATTTTATGGGGAACGGTCGAAAAGTTTTATTTTTGGTGCAGTAATTTATTTCTAAAATTAGTTACATTACAACCAACCATACACACATACATACAGACGACGGGAATTATGTATATTATATTGATTGACTAGAATTTTATCACCGGTCAAAAATGACGGAAATTTTCAAAATAAATACACAACAGATTAAAAAATAACGTAATACAGAACTTTCATTTATTTTATTTATTTTTATTTGATTCATTTATTATCATATTGATTAATTTTATGCGGAACGTTCGAAAATGTTATTTTTGGTTCTCCCGTCAAAAATTATGGAAGTTTTCAAAATAAATATGTACACATCAGATTTAAAAAATAACGCAATACAGAACTTTCATTTATTTTATTTATTTTTATTTGATTCATTTATTATCATATTGAACAATTTTATGCAGAAATTTGAAAACTGTTATTTTTGGTACAGTAATTTGGTGCGCTGCTTTCTAAAATAAGTTACATTACAACCATATATACATACATACAGATGACAGGAATTATGTATATTGATAGTATAATCGGATAACTAACTGTATCGCTGTAATGATCGCTGATGATAGTAAATAAATGAACAAAATGTATTTTAAAATTATTGCACTGAGATACTTTGCTGTGTCTCTGAAATTGGAAAACGTATACTTATTTTAACAACAATTAGAAAAATGTCCCAACCCAAGTCCAAGGATTCTCAGGAAGTGTTGACCTTACCACTGACGATTTCTGATTTAAAATTTGAGGAAGATGCCAGAAAAATTTTAAAACATATTCGTCCTAATTGGAAAGCAACGGAAATTCATTTCGAAGTGAGTATTATTTGTTATTTGGCTTACTCTTATGTGTAATTTAATTAGCAAATTTAATATTTTACAATCAGACAAACAAGTTCGATTCTTAAATTATTTATATTAGCATAAGACAGAATAAGGAAGGCCAAGAGTCTGTAAGAGATTAGAATTTCAAGGACTGGAACTGTATCAAGTTTCTGAAAGGAAAGAAACCAGTAATCAGTATAAGTATATGGTCTCAATGCACATATTCTATTTAATATAGTAGTGTATACATGTCACAGCCAAAGGCCTCTTGCCCTTCCATTCAATTTCATCAAAACTTGACGCCCCGGGCAAAAACAGACATTTTTAAAAATTAAATTTTTTTTCGTTGAGGCTTGAACCCAGGACCTTCCCCGTATAAGGCGGACGTAATAACCAGTACACTATGAATCTCACGTTATTCTGTGAAGGAACAATGCAAGTGAATGCAAGGACCATTGTTGATCTTGAGACATTGGTCGACCCCAACAAGGGTCATTCGTCATTAGATTACTTGACCACCCCCTCCCCTCCCCCCAAGCCCCAAGGGGAATATATCTATTCCTGTTTATTTTGTACAGTTCCACATAAAAACCATATAATATGATGCAAATCTCCTTGACTTCAGTAGAATAAGAAGGGGCAACAATAACTGACACATTATTCATTATTTTTTTTTATCATAACGGTTTTTCACTCAAATAGGGTTGCAGATCCCTTACTTAGACTCTGACCTAGCAAAGTTTAAAGTTGAACCAAAGTCAAAGTGGATTTAATCATTTGATTGGGATCAAACTGTCTTCAATGACATAATTCAAATATTTATTATGTACATGTACTCTGCCAAATCACAGCAAATTATTTATGTTGTAAGCAATATTCCCTCTAAGGTTTGTTGGTTTGTGTGCAAAGTAAACAAACTCGTGTGCTATCTTATCTTATCTTATCTGTTTACAGACGCTCCTTCTATACAGAAGATTATTGCATCCTACGCTTATCTATGGTTTGTGTTTAGTCCTGCATTTTTATTAGAGATTTAAATGTTGATAAAGTGTTGGTTTTCCTGGATTCTTCAGGCAACCCATTCCACGCCCGAATTCCGGACGGGAAGAAGGAAAACTTGTATGTGTTTGTTCTTGCATACGGAATAAGAAAGGTGTTTTTATCCTTATGTCTATCTGAGGGTTGTATTAAGTTATCTTTGTGGTGTATTTCTAAATTAGAATTAATAGCTTTATGTATGATTACTACTTTGCTCTTGGTTCTTCTATCCTCTAGTGTTTCAAGGTTTAATGATTTAACTAATGGTGTTATTCTTGTCAGTTTCGAATATTCTCCAGAAATGAATCTGGCAGCTCTTTTTTGAATTTGTTCTAGTTTATCAATGTTTTCTTTGGTGGATGGGTCCCATACAGAAGATGCATATTCTAGTACAGGTCTCACCAAAGTGAGGTAGCATTTTAGTTTTATATCTCTATTACATTTGTTAAAGTTCCTTTTTATAAAGCCTAAGGTTTTGTTTGATTTTTTAATAACTTCATTGACATGGGGATTCCATGATAGTTTCTCATTTATTAAGACTCCTAAGTATTTTGCATCTTTAGTTTGGGTCAGTTCTTTTCCATGAATGTAATATTTTGAATTTATTTGTTTCTTTTTCTTTGTTACTCTTAACAGTTGACACTTTTCTGGGTGGAAAGACATACTCCAGTTAGTTTCCCATTTTATCAATTCATCTAAGTCTTTTTGTAAAATTTTGCTGTCTTGTTCTGATTTAATTGTTCTATAGATTATACAATCATCAGCAAATAACCTAACTTTTGTACCTGTTGAGATGTTGTTGGGTAAATCATTTATATAAATTAAAAAGAGTAAGGGACCTAGCACAGTTCCTTGTGGAACTCCTGAGTTAACCTTTATTGCTAAATTGCACAGCATCGGTTTTATTAGCACTATTTTACAAAATTTACTGCCCAGTAATTCTAAACTGCTGCATAGCATCGGTCAGACATCTGCGCGGGCGCGCAGCCACCCAGCTTAAAGGGAACATTGCTTGTAAGTTAATAACTATAATTACTGGTGTGCCTACAGCACAATTTTTATCAGACATAGGGGTTATTTGATCCATTGTGGTAAACCCATTTGTAATGATTGTGTTTTTGACTTTTCTTATAGGCAAACTAAATTAGTTTTTAAATAATATATATTATTTTTCAAATAGAAAATTTAATTAATTTAATTAATCATTCTTTTTCAGGTTTTCACTGATGGTATTACCAACAAGCTCATGGGATGCTATTTAGGAAATAATTGGAATGATGTAGTTTTAGTGCGAATTAATGGAGTCGGCTCAGACATCATCATCAACAGAGATGAAGAGCAGAGAAGTTTCCAGTGTCTTAGTGAGGCCAACTGTGCTCCCCCAATTTATTGTGTTTTCAATAATGGCATGGCATATGGATATTTTCCAGGGAAGACATTAGATAAAGAAACTGTTAGAGAACCAAAAATACAAAAGTGAGGTGATTTTATCAGCATGAAATAAATATAAACTATGTTGTATGTTGTATGTTGTATGTCAATACAGTAAGTCATTAAACTATGTTGTATGTCAATACTGTAAGTCATTAAACTATGTTGTATGTCAATACTGTAAGTCATTAAACTATGTTGTATGTCAATACTGTAAGTCATTAAACTATGTTGTATGTCAATACTGTAAGTCATTAAACTATGTTGTATGTCAATACTGTAAGTCATTAAACTATGTTGTATGTCAATACTGTAAGTCATTAAACTATGTTGTATGTCAATACTGTAAGTCATTAAACTATGTTGTATGTCAATACTGTAAGTCATTAAACTATGTTGTATGTCAATACTGTAAGTCATTAAACTATGTTGTATGTCAATACTGTAAGTCATTTTGTTGATATTTCAATCTTTGACAGTACCACACATTTACAAAAAATGACATTTGTTCATTTCTCACCGCTGAACATTTAAAAATAAAGCCTTGAGTTAAATATAGTATACTTAAGTAAAGAAGGAAAAATATGCTACTTTAAACTGGAAAAAAAATCACAAGATATCATTAGATATGTCATATAATAATATATGTTTTAGATTTTACCCAAACTAATTTTTTTTGGAAAACTTAATACATTTCATAACTGAAAGACTTTTATCATTGCAAATTCATAGGCTTATAGCAGAGGAACTTGTTCGATTGCACTGTGTCACAGGCCCATGTGGACCAGTACCATCACAGTTTAACAGCAGAGTTAAAGCATGGCTAAATGCAGTTCCAAAACATTTTAAGGATTCTTCTATTCAGGAGGTGTAAGTAAACCTGATTCAACTTGATTCTACCTGTAGTTAAAATAATTTCATTTATAGTGAAGCAAATGGTTTGATTCTTTAAAAGTCTTTTGTTAAAAACTGAAGATATTTATAATAGTTATAGTTTCAGTTATAGCTAGAAACTGAAGATATTTATAATAGTTATAGTTTCAGTTATAGCTAAAAACTGAAGATATTTATAATAGTTATAGTTTCAGTTATAGTTAAAAACTGAAGATATTTATAATAGTTATTGTTTCAGTTATAGTTAAAAAACTAAGATATTTATAATAGTTATAGTTTCAGTTATAGCTAAAAACTGAAGTTATTTATAATAGTTATATTTTCAGTTATAGCTAAAAACTGAAGATATTTATAATAGTTATAGTTTCAGTTATAGCTAAAAACTGAAGATATTTATAATAGTTATAGTTTCAGTTATAGCTAAAAAACTGAAGATATTTATAATAGTTATAGTTTCAGTTATAGTTAAAAAACTGAAGATATTTATAATAGTTATTGTTTCAGTTATAGTTAAAAAACTAAGATATTTATAATAGTTATAGTTTCAGTTATAGCTAAAAACTGAAGATATTTATAATAGTTATATTTTCAGTTATAGCTAAAAACTGAAGATATTTATAATAGTTATATTTTCATTTATAGCTAAAAAACTGAAGATATTTATAATAGTTATATTTTCAGTTATAGCTAAAAACTGAAGATATTTATAATAGTTATATTTTCAGTTATAGCTAAAAACTGAAGATATTTATAATAGTTATAGTTTCAGTTATAGCTAAAAACTGAAGATATTTATAATAGTTATAGTTTCAGTTATAGTTAAAAACTGAAGATATTTACAATAGTTATAGTTTCACACCTAAATTGACTTTACCAATAAACTGTTCTTTGCAATTGTGATTGCAGTTTTTTTTTCCTTCAAAATATGTTTAACAGGCACACTGTACACTAAAAAATAAAATTTGAAATTATTTAAATACTTTATAATCTCTTATGTGTAGCCAATAAATTTATAACTTGAAATTTGTTAATTTTGTGTTTACAATATACAAAATATAATTTAACTCATTCTTGTAAACAGATTTGAAAAAGAAATTCCGACCCAGAAAGAATTAAAGCAGGAATTGAAAGAAATCACTGAAACATTAGATGCCCTGGACATGAAAAGTGTATTTAGCCATAATGATCTTTTACTAAAAAATATTTTATATGACGATGTTGAAGGTAATCAAAATTTAAAACAAAAATATTGATTATATTTGAAGTCATTATAACACATTTGTACATCTCAATAAACTTGCTAACAAAAAATCTAGTTCTACATTATTAAAGAAATAAATATTGTTATTATTTTTGATAATCATTTGAAAAATATCAATCTTTTAAATATGTAAATTCACAAAATGAATTATTTTGTGTTTGCAGGTAAAATCCACTTTATTGATTATGAATATGCCTTTTACAATTATGAGGCATTTGACATAGGAGATCATTTTGCAGAATATGCAGGTAATGTGTGAATAGCCTGTTATACAGTTTCATATGCATTAGAATTGACAATAAAAATCGTTTAGAATACATACTCTGATTATGTTATATCTAAATTGTTCTTAACAAATAAATAATTGGTAGAGTATTTTTTAGGGGTCTTCCGATATGCATGTATTGCAGATAGCGATATTACCGATATTTTTTTGGCCAATATGAGTGCCGATATGAGTATTTGTTAGGACAAAACCAGTGGTCATACTTGATGACGTCATTCTTAAATTTATTATTCCTAATTATTTTTATTTTATATGTTAGGCTACTGCTTTAATTTAGACAAACGTAAATTAAGAAACAAATCGTACAACTTCATTTGAATTATAAGTGTGTGCCGATTACGGTCTTTCGTGTTCATTCTTCTACATCACTTTGCTACCTGTTTCTTTCTTTTTGTCGTAAACAATGCAGGAATATGGATCAAAGATTTTTGTTTTTACATAAAATAAGTTAATACCGTAATAGTCGAGATAAAGTAACACATCAAAACATTTTTTATTAATAATAACAAAAACAATCTTAAATATAGATTTAGATTAATTTATTATTTTTAAAAACTACTTTAACTCAAATAGGTAAATGCATAAAATAAAAACAGGGTATTAGTAGGCCTGACAGGACGTAACACAACAGCGAACGTTTCGGCAAAGAGCCTTCTTCAACGGACAAATAGTACATAAATGAAACGAATAAAACGAAATAATAGAAAAAAACACTTAGCTGCGGTGAAATCCAAATAGTCCATCTCTACTGGACTACTTGGATTTCACCGCAGCTAAGTGTTTTTTTCTATTATTTCGTTTTATTCGTTTCATTTATGTACTATTTGTCCGTTGAAGAAGGCTCTTTGCCGAAACGTTCGCTGTTGTGTTACGTCCTGTCAGGCCTACTAATACCCTGTTTTTATTTTATGCATTTACCTTTTTAAAAGCCTGATTGAAGTCTCACCCCCATTACTTTATTTAACTCAAATAATATCATAGCACACGGTACGCTGTATTGTGGCTGTACATATTAATACTAGGACTCTTTTGGTTCTTTCAATACCGGTATTGGGATCGATATATTAATTTTTTGAGATATTCATAAATCTAAATGATTAATTTTTTAATGAATTTTTTTGATCAAAATGTCACTTATTATGAAATATCGGGACCTATACATGCTACCGATACCGATATCCTGATATCGGTAGACCCCTAGTATTTTTTAATCTTAAAATATTGCAAGCCTTTTCATAGCTTATAAATTAATATTTTCTTTTACTGCTCCAAGGAAAATGATTTTATATAATTACTGATCAAATTTAAAAAAATCAGGCATGGTGGATGTTGACTATGGCTTGTATCCCAAGAAAGATGAACAGTTACCATGGCTACGTCATTATCTAGAAACAAAGGCTGCAGTAGAAGGAAGATCCCCTGACTGTGTCCAGGACAGGGATGTTGAAATTTTGTACATCCAGACTAACAAATGTGCATGTGTAAGTATTGAATCAAATCTTGAAAGTCCCTCACCTTCTGTTGGATTTGACTTGTTATGGTGTAAATAATTATTTAATGCATGTTACCTAATGAAGGATTAAAAAAAACACCTTCCTTATTCCGTATGCAAGAACAAACACATTCAAATTCTCGTTTTTCCGTCTGGAATTGGGGCGTGAAATGGGTTGCCTGAAGAAACCAGGAAAACCAACACTTTATCAACATTTAAAATAAGGTTGTTAACGGTTAACCGGTTTACCGGTCCTCAGATCAGGACCGGTCCTATTTAATCAGGATCGGTTAGCCGCAACTTTACTTTTAAGATGCAGGGCAGCATACAAGACTAACGCGAGCGACGGTCACATCAAATCGCTTTCTCCATATTCCGGTATATAAATAATATACACGTCATCACTATTAGTTTAGTTCGTCTACTACTACTACTACTACTATGGCATCCGTCCATCCTCATGGGATGATGACGTTTCCTCCTGCTCCTCTACCCCCCTTCCCCTTTCTCCTGGCCCTTTTCTCCTCGCTCCTGGCTGTAAGGGAAGCTTCCGCGACTTGAATGCCCTCTCGCACTTTTGCCCACCACGAGGTGCGCTCCTTAGCAATGGTCTCCCACGTTTTATGGTCAATCTGCGCCAGAGTCATGTCTTTCTTGCAGACATCCTTGAAGCGCAAGCAGGGGAGTCCCCTCTTCCGCATACCAGTTTAGTTCGCCTACGGCTAAAGAATTTTTTAATAAATATTTGCTTAGTTGTCGAGGCACTGTACGAAAGCTAACACTAACACACAGAGCGCGTTTGATGTCAACAACAGTCAAGGCCGCGACTGTTTCTACTTATATTAATTTTAGTCGGTTTCTTATAAAGACAAAGAAAGATATAAAACCATATGACCCCGTGACCTAACGGCATTCTCTGGTCACCGGTTTATAGTCTGTTTCCCGCATCCACAAAAATGATCGGCGCGAGCCGCTTAGTGAAGTACCTACGAGAGTCATTTGATAGACGTAGCAAAGATACCGGGCGATTAATCGGTCCTCAAATTTGAGTTCGGTCATTTAGTGACAGTTTTCCTGCAAGTCAAATGCATTTAAGTAAGCTTACCACATTAATATCAAAACTGATATTTTCTTTTTAAAAATGTAATTGTTATGCCTTGGAAAAGGAGTACCGCGAGTGTAGCTCAAACCCTATTACTATTGGAACTGGAAAAACGACGTCGTGTGCGCCGCAAAATTCAATAATTCTGGGGAGTTGACGATTGAAAAATAATATGGTATTTAAATAATTTCCATTTTATCATCACTGTTTACTCCGTAAGCTTTATAATTTTATTATTATTATTAATTTTAATTCGCGAGTTGACCGGCATCACGCGCAAGACACAAGAGAGTCACACCACGTCCCAACGGACGAGGCAAGGCGTGGGTTTTTTAAACTTAGGAAACATACCTCGCTAACTTTAACGAACGGTTTAACCGGTCCTCTTATTTAGAACGGTTAATCACTTAAACTTTAAAAAAAATTGGCTATTAACCATCACTGTTTACTTAATTCTTAGCATTTTTTAAAATTATTATTTTTATTTTTCTAATATTTTTTTTTATTTTAAAATTTGCTGAATTGAGGGCTTCGCGAAAAAGAACTGAACGCAAGCGGGGGAAGCGGGCTCTGATGCCACCATCAGACGACGCGAGGTGAAAAAACATTCTCTCGTTGTTTCTCAAAACATAAGGCATATAGGGACTTGCGGTTAACCGGTCTTTTTTTTGAACGGCTAACTGGTCCTCAAAAACGAGCGGTCTTAACAACCTTAATTTAAAACTCTAATAAGAATGTAGGAATAAACACAAACCATAGATAAGCGTAGGACGCAATAATCTTCTGTATAGAAGGAGCGTCTGTAACAGATAAGAAGATGATGTGGTCGAGTGGCAGCGCACTCGACTGGCGTACCGATGGTCACGGGTTCGAATCCATGTGAAGGCAAAGATTTGTTCCCGGGGTCTAGGGCGTCCCTGAGTCACCCAGCTCCGAATGGGTACCTAACACTAGTTAGGCGGCTGGGTAATGCGTGAAACCCACAAATCCGCGGCATGTGAACGCTGCATCACTTGCCAACAGATCATCTGTCATGGTCTGTAGACGCAAATTATCTTCTGCATAGAAGGAGCATCTGTATAGATAAGATAAGATAATACTTTTTAAAAATAACTTATATACAAGTAAAGTTAATTCTCTTAGTCAGATGATAAACTACCATACATAATCACATAAAAGCTGAATTCAAAACACCAAAAAGTAGAGATCAATTTTCAGGCAATGCAGGGTCTGCTTTTATGAGCATAAATACCTGGGAAAGTATTTTCCATTGATGGCATCACCAATAATTAACAACCAGAATTCACAAATAAATTCAACCTAAATAATCTACAACTGAAATTGTAATATGTGTATCGTTTGGAATTTTCTCACTATGATTATTACTGAATTTATCATTTATAAGTTACTCTCAAAAGTTCGATTTATTTCTATGAGATTTTTCAGATTAAAATTAAATTGCTATCATTTAGATATTTTAGTTTAGTTTCAAAGAGTTCTATGCCTTCCAGTGAATTTTCTTAGAATCTGAGTGTATTCTATTATAAGTTTCATGAAGTTTCTAAAATGTTAAGTTTTCTGCATGAACTATTTTGTGAATCATAATAAAATCACTTTTTGGTTTCATTTTACTACGTCCTTTTAATGTTTTTTTTTCAAATATAATCAAATAAGGTTTAAAGTTTATTTTTTTTTACTATAGAGTTCCTTATTCATTCACAAGTTTAATGGTTTAAGCTATTTACATATTTGAATTTTAAGGTATACACTTCTTAGTGTTTTGTAGGATCTTTTCCAAAGTAGCAAACACATTCTTCATAGACCCACCAGGGAATGGAAAAGTGGTACAATCAGGAATAGGCTGTTTACAAAATTTATTAAGTGAAGTGTTTTTTCAATGACATGGCTCTTATTCCATGTTAGCTCAACAGCTGTCTATGTCTTTTTCAAATGTGATGCCAGGAAAAGCTGGGTTTTTTAGTTAGTATTATAATACAAATTCAAAAACATTCAATAAAAAAGCAACAAGTCAGATCTCTTAACTGTTTCATCCATCCCTGTGGCATTACAGCCCATTTAGGGCTTTGGCCCGCCTCACATTGGTTGTAGGTCATGGGTTTCCCTGTTATTGTTCCTCGGGTGTTAATATGTATGCTTCTTATAACTCTCTCTAATGTAAAGTTAAATAGCATACGAGGGGTCTCCCTGTCAATGTTCCCCCCAAAGCTTTGCAACCCACAGCTATCTGTACATCACCATGCATCAAATTAGAGTAACTGCACAGCAAATTTTTATAAGGATAATAGATGTGTCTTTGTTAAATATATAACAGATGTGTGTTTGTTAAATATATAATAAACTAGCTAGCGCATCACTCGTCAAAAATGACGGAAGTTTTCAGCTGAAATCTATTTATTTGATAAAAAATGCACTTTTTTTAGGGCTCCTACGGCGCCGACCTTTTCAAAAGCCCAACTAACTTGTCCTTGTTTGATAAATACAAAATATTAAACTTTCTGAAATGTACACAAAGTATTTTATAATAGGGGTTGTTTTTTGATTTTATAATCATCAGATCCTCTTTTTACATTGATCCCTTTTCCAAAATTAAAATATATGTATGAGCGAAAACAATGATGTCATATAATATTTTTTTACAGCGCATCTTTAATTTGCACACCTTTTGATGCATTGGTGCAGTAATTTGGTTTTCCCTGCTTTCTAAAATTAGTAGCGTCACGGACAGACATTGCAAATTATATTGTTTAATGTGTGTTTGTTACATATATAATAGGGCTGCGGAAATTAACGATTAATTTCTCGATTAATCGTTAAAAATTCGATTAAAATTAAAGAAAATATTTATAATATTTAAAAAATTTTTTTATTAATAAATAATTAATTATTAATAATTAATAATAATTTATATATTTTTTTAAAGTACAAACTCCTCCCGCGTAATATTATAATTTATTTTATTACTTTATGTGGACCGGCAGACGTCAACTACATAATTCATATGCTTATATATAGATAAACTAAAAAGTTCAATAATTTCATAACGGTACATTCGATGGATCTGAAATTTTGATACAATGCATTGTCATCCAAGATCTATCTGTGGTAAAATTTTGAGATGTCTAGGACCATCAGAAGTGGTTTAATTTTACGTTGGCAGATTTGAAAAATTGTGGACAGACAGGAACGAAAGCAAGTTAATAAAAACGTGGTAAAAAATATGTCTGACAGCATCAGCGCAGTTAAAGTTAAACATATAACTAAACTAAACACATATTCTGTAGGCCTGAGACTAATCTCTTAAGGCCTTGGCTAGTACCTGGGCAATCTGCTCCATCTGTTGAGCATTGCCATACAACATTGTCTTTACATGGGACTCTTCCGCCTCCCTCACCCCCCCCCGGCTATATCAAGCGCCGGGCAAGACGTCACCAGGTGTACGACTGTCTCAGGGGCTTGGCTGCAATGACGGCAGTTCGAGTCCCTGTTGTGGTCTAGCCTGTAAAAGTAAGAGTTGGTTGGGCAATGTTCTGTTCTCATCTGAGTCACCAAACTCTGGTGTTTGCGACTCAGGTTCCACCACTGGTCTGAACGGCTTGGCCTTGGAATGTTAGCGAATACCCCTCTGGCTGTCGTGTTGTCAGCCCACTCCTGGTACCACTTACTCCGGAAGTGGTCCTTTAGCCAGGGTTTAGCCCCAAGATAAGTGACTGGGGCCTCTGGTTGGGGCAGTGCTGCACCTGCTTTGGCCAGGGAGTCTGCCTTTTCATTGCCATTATATAAACATATAACTAGAAAGTTGAGCAAAAGTTTTGTTTTTAAGCTAACTGCGGATGGCAAAGTCGAAGATGGTGAAAAAGTTTACTGTGTTCATTGCCATAAACTATTCTCTTTTAAAGGATCAAATACATCGCTGACGTACAACCTTCAGCACAAACATCCGATCAAGTATTAACATATTCTCATAAAATTTAGTTCAAAATAACAGATGTGTGTTTGTTACATATATAATAGATGCATGTTTTTTAAATATATAATAGATGTGTGTTTGTTAAATATATAATAGATGTGTATTTGTTACATATATAATAGATGTGTGTTTGTTACATATATAATAGATGTGTGTTTGTTACATATATAATAGATGTGTGTTTTTTACATATATAATAGATGTGTGTTTGTTAAATATATAATAGATGTGTGTTTGTTACATATGTAACAGATGTGTGTTTGTTACATATATAATAGATGCATGTTTTTTAAATATATAATAGGTGTGTGTTTGTTAATTATATAATAGATGTGTGTTTGTTTAATATATAATTTTTATAAGGATAATATATGTGTGCTTGTTAAATATATAATTTTGCACAGAAAACATTTTTGAATTTTCTCTTCTTGCCTAATTTTAAGAAAAAAGTTGTTCTTCTCCACCGACTTTGTGGTTTTTATTTAATCAATTACTTATTTAGTTTCTTCTAGAGTTGAGGGGTTTATACAAGGGCCTGGTCCTCTATGTGGTGGGTGGTGGTCCTCTGTGTGGTGGGTGGTGGTCCTCTATGTGGTGGATGGTGGTCCTCTATGTGGTGGATGGTGGTCCTCTATGTGGTGGATGGTGGTCCTCTATGTGGTGGATGGTGGTCCTCTATGTGGTGGATGGTGGTCCTCTATGTGGTGGATGGTGGTCCTCTATATGGTGGGTGGTGGTCTTCTATGTGGTGGTCCTCTATGTGGTGGGTGGTGGTCCTCTTTGTGGCGGGTGGTGGTCCTCTATGTGGCGGGTGGTGGTCCTCTATGTGGCGGGTGGTGGTCCTCTATGTGGCGGGTGGTGGTCCTCTATGTGGCGGGTGGTGGTCCTCTATGTGGCGGGTGGTGGTCCTCTATGTGGCGGGTGGTGGTCCTCTATGTGGCGGGTGGTGGTCCTCTATGTGGCGGGTGGTGGTCCTCTATGTAGGTGGTAGTCTTCGTCTTATCTATTGTCTGTATTCAGTATGTCCACAAAATATTCAGTCCACCTCTCCAGGACTTTCCTTCATTAATTCTACATTCTGACTCTCACAAATGCACAGGTTTTTTTCAGCTTTTATCTTCATATACATATCTTTGATAATTTACCCCTCTTGATGAGTCTTTGATTTCTTTTAGTTTAGCCTTTTCTCATTCCTTCTTTTTCTTCATACACATTTTTTAAACTTTCCTTCTGTATTCTTTGTGTTGTCTCTCTGGTTTCCCTTTGTAACATAAACCTTCCTGCTTTGTTCCTTTCTTCAACAGTTTCTCTGCATTCATTATCAAACCAGCCTACTCTATTGTTAGTTTGCTGGAATCCCACAGCTTTTTCTGATGATATTTTTATAGCATTTGTTATTATTTGTATGTGAAGCCCTGTGAGACCAGCTGCCTGCTATAGAAATTATCAAATTATTATCATCCTATCCCTCTGTTCTTTTATGTTGTTTTCCCTGTTCACTCTCTCCTGTCATGCTTCTAGCTAAGCTTCTGTAGTTAGTGGGTCTTTCCTTGTCCATAGTTGGCATGAAACCTTTTCTTTTCTTATTTAGTCATGAAAGTCTCCTATCACTATTTTAACGTCATGTCATTGTTTCTCTTTTTAGATCTTTTCCAGTGTCTTATAAAAGGATTCTTTGTCCTGATCTTCTGTTTGTGCGGTGGAAAACATGTAAATTTATGCATGTTATATTAAACATTTTTCCTTGTTCAAGCAAAGAACTTAAACTCTCATTTTCTGGTTTGGAGCCTATGTATGCATTGATAGATTATTTTTTTGTGTGGCAAAACCTGTTCCTGTTGTTTTGGAGTTTTTACCACTACAAAACCTGTTCCTGTTGTGTTGGAGTTTTTACCACTACAAAACCTGTTCCTGTTGTGTTGGAGTTTTTACCACTACAAAACCTGTTCCTGTTGTGTTGGAGTTTTTACCACTACAAAACCTGTTCCTGTTGTGTTGGAGTTTTTACCACTACAAAACCTGTCCCTGTTGTGTTGGAGTTTTTACCACTACAAAACCTGTTCCTGTTGTGTTGGAGTTTTACCACTACAAAACCTGTCCCTGTTGTGTTGGAGTTTTTACCACTACAAAACCTGTTCCTGTTGTGTTGGAGTTTTTACCACTACAAAACCTGTCCCTGTTGTGTTGGAGTTTTTACCACTACAAATTATTAAATATTCTTGTTTTGAAGATGTCTGAATTTTTCCATCAAATTTCTTGCAATGCAGCAAAATATATTTTCTCTATAACCAATTTGATTTACAAGGTTGGCTAAACAGGCTTAGTACATTGCAAGTCCCAACACAAAAATGATGTCCATATCGAGGAATAGGTCATTTCCATTGGTATCAATCCAGGTTTTATTCTATTAATTTCCTTAATTTCTTTACATGGCTGGGTTGTCAGCAGCCCGGGGAGGGGGGGCCTGCCCCTTACTGCTCAGTAAGTAGCCTCCTTAGTTTTTGAGTATGGTTCCCTAGCTGTGTGGATCCCTCTACTTCCCATAAGGCAGTAGGTAACTGATTTTGGTCCGCCCTTGGTATTTTATTTACCATGTGGGGTGGGTTTTCCCCTTTCTGCCACCTGGGGAAGAGCTCAATGGAAGATCAGCATCTCAGCACTAGACTCTTAGGGAACTTTATTGGGAGCTTGGTCAATTAAACAGTTTAAAATTTAGACTCTAATTAAGAACACTATATGTATAGTCAAAATTACAGTGGTGCAGCTAAAAAAAATGTCCTTGGTCTGCAGTTGTGTTGTAAATTTGAAGCTGGGAATTGATTTTTTGAGCCAGTTAACATCATTCTGCATCATTGTCCTTTATGTACATGAAACTGGTCTGACTTTCAAGAACATCTTATTTTATAAATTGATTTCTGTCATTTTCAGGCTGCTCATTTCTTTTGGGGTGTTTGGTCCCTCATCCAAGCTCAACATTCCATCATTGACTTTGACTACGTTGGGTAAGTCTTTTTATTGAATACATTGATTATGATTGATTGAGACACTGATTGATTGAGACACATGTTTTAGAGGCTGTAACAGTATAGGATATGTGTGATTGAGACACATGTTTTAGAGCCTGTAACAGTGTAGGATATGTGTTTTACTAAAACTTTTAGCATAGTTTAAGATAAAATTTCATCATTTGTGGAATGAATAGTGTAATTTTTTAAAGAGAAATTAATTTAAATTTTAAACAAACTCAGTTCACTTCAAAGCTCTGTCAATGAACTGATGATGAACCTACATGTGGAAGAAAGTCAGTAGCCCCGAGCCTAATGCTCTTCAGGGGTCTTCAAGGAAAACCCTCTCCCCCCCCCCACCAAGGGAACCTAACAGCTGGGGAACCCCCTTGGAACGGACGCCTGTAAGGTGGCCGCCTGGCGATCCAGGACATGGTCGACGATGCCTCCCACTAAAGGTGACCTCACAAGGAGGGGTGGAATTTCCTACTTTGACTCGCTACAACTTAGGCGCCACCCCGGCATACAAGTCTTATTGGTTAAGGACTGTCGCTGGGCGGGGGATCATCAGTGGCCTACCTAGGATGTTACCCCCACTGGAAGGTTTCCTCAGAGCTGGCGTCCGCCAAGTTTCTTCGCGGTACCTTTTTCTAATCCATACTGGCGCTCCTTGCCCTAAACCGGTACCACTCATTAATTTGCTAGTAAGGGGGACAAAACGAACTGATGATAAAAAATTCTACATCCATTGTAACTTTTCATCCCCATAACCCATGGCCTATTATCTGGTTTTTAAAAACTAAACATTCATCATGGCACACACCCTGTAAGTCATTAGACTAATAGTAAAAATTCATTTTTGTCATTTGCCGAAGGGTTAGGAGCATAGGTAATATGCTTGTCATAATCCACCTTTTTTTTGCTGCGGACCAGTCGAGGTAGGTGGTGAGCGTATGATTTAGATTGTTTACTTTTGATAGTTTTAATTTAATTATATTTAAATATGCCTAAAAAATAAAATCAAGTTACAAAAAAAAGAAAAAGGAAAATAAAATGATTCTACGTTTAACTCACTAGAATGCTAAATCAATGAGAATCCTGAGCTTGTTCTGCAAGGAGACAGTTCCCCATATTCCATGGGGGCGTTAGGAGACATCCAAAGTGTGTTGCTGGTATCCAGTTAAATCTGTTGTTTTGTTTTAGTTTGCTGTGTCACTGCATAAGACACAGCTTCACACAGATAGAATGTGGGCATTAGCAATGGGGATTTACTATCTATGGTGCCGATTTCAGGACATTTTTCCATGACTTATATCTAGAACACAGGCAGAATTGTTGACTTATATCTAGAACACAGGCAGAATTGGTGTCTTATATCTAGAACACAGGCAGAATTGTTGTCTCAAACATTGTTTGAAGGCCGCCATCAATACGCCTGGTTTGTTGACAAATAGGACACAAATCCATTCCTTACCAGTTCCTGGATCTTTTGTTGTTTGGGAAGTAGCGCTCAAAGTCTTTTAAAAGCAAACACAGGTGATCCTGCACCCAGTGCTGTTAACTCAAGGTGCCAAATTTTCCCAGGCAGGAGTAAAAAAATTCCCAAATTAGACTAAAAATTCCCACATGCATTAAATTTTATTGGCAAAGCAATCTCAAATATTCCCATATTTAAGGCAAAATCCTCATAAATTCCAAATTTCTTTAAATTTGCCTAATTTGCAAAAAAAAATTCCCCACGATTTGGGAAATTTCCCAGGAGTTAACAGTACTGCCTGCACCAACTGGGAGAATGAATGCTCAGGCTCCATCTCTCATAAAATGAAACATATCTGAAATGCCACTATTCGTGAACTGTCCCCACAACTCCAGTTTGGTTTTAAATGCAGTTACTTTGTCTGCCAACTTAAATACACTGACAGATTGAATTCATTGAGCAGGCTGAATATGTCACACTGGTAAGCCAGTTTTGTGCCTCATATCTTGTCACTGTAATGTGCTGCCTGGTGTGACTTCTTTTCTGAGATAAATTTTTGCAATGGCTCTTGTTATTCAAATACTCTGGCAGCTACAAAGACAATGGCTCTTGTTATTCAAATACTCTGGCAGCTACAAAGACAATGGCTCTTGTTATTCAAATACTCTGGCAGCTACAAAGACAATGGCTCTTGTTATTCAAATACTCTGGCAGCTACAATACTACAAATACAATGCCGATCAGCTCCTGATGAACCTCTCATTCAAGGAAAGTCACACAATGCTGTGAGGAATACACCACAGTAAACAAAATGGAAATTAAATACTGTAATGTTTCATTGGCTGACCGGTGCCATTTGATCCACAGACCAGGATTGGTCTGGAGGTTGGGGACCACTGCCTTAGCCTTATGTGACTGAAGTAAATAGTAAAAATAAAAAATGGTTTTCCATGCACGTCACAACTTGATTTATAGTACATGTATACCATTATTTGTTATAAGTGCAAGAAACGTCACAAGTGGAGACAGATCGTTGCCTATCAAACAGTTATAGTTATAGAGAATACCTGAATCATATTAATGTATAGGCAGTTTGTTCTGGTTCTAAAACCTTCCTTATCATAATAGAATATTAGACGTTGTAGTTACTGGCATATTATATACTGGTCACATAGGGTGAACACTTTAGATTAATTAAATATTGGTACATTGACTTCGTGTGATATAAACCAAATGCACAATTTTACCAGTTGTAGTCTTTTACCAGTTTTAGTTTCCAAATTGCAATTTAATAAACTTCCTTTCTAATCATCTGGGCTGTTTCTAGAGCTTGGAAACATAATATTACTGTACGTAAATCAATAAAAAATTATTGTTTATTTTTACCGATGAAGGCATTTGCCAACACATTTAAACATCTACAAAATATTTGTTTTAAAAAGCTTATTTGTTTAAGTTTACTCAAAATGTTTGTGTCTCTTTCAATCAATAATTTGAACTTATTACTAGACATTTTACTCTATAAAAGATAAGAAATATTTCACCTTGCTATATTTTTTATTTAATCAATTTTTAATTATTTTTTTTTGCAGCTATGCAAGCACTCGTTTCAAAGAATATTTCAGAATGAAGGGAGTTTCTTTCACACTTGACATTGCATAAATGAGATATAGTTGTTGTTTTTCTTTGGTGTGATAGCTAATTGTTATTTTAAGACATATTTAAATTAGATTATGTTAATGCATTTATTTTTCTAATTTTTTTTTGGGTGACTGGATTATCAGTGTTTGCTTAAATTTGCTCTACCCTTAATAGATCACATTGACATTGTAAAGGTGGAGTTATTTATTTTCATTCTACTGTATAACAGAATATGTCTTTTGATATTAGATATAAATATATCTTTCATTTTCACTATATTATAAATTATACTCAGATGTGCTAAATTATTTTAACATTTTTTTTTACAATATCAGTGTCCAGTGATAGGGGCAAAGCGGTCATTGCTTGAGCCCCCTCACTTAGGTGCATGCATTTGAAGAAATAATTGTTTTGAATTTCCTGAACTAGTAAAATAAATAATAGTAATACTTATGTAGACACAGTGATTATCTTGAAGCATTTACAGTATTGACAAAATCGCATTTTCACTCAAAACTTATATACCTCCTACCTTCAGGGCTGGTCTTAGGCCACAGCAACCTATGCCGCCGCAGTGGGCCCCGCGCTTTCATATGCCCCGCCTATCTTAATTTTCACTTATTATCCTCAATAATTCCTTATCCTTACCCAAACTGGGCCCTGCACAATCCGCTTCGCATACTAAGCAATCACTTGATGTTCTTTTAGACATGTCTTACTATATATTCTCTGCAGATGTGATAAGTCAACCTTGCAACATTACTGCATGCTTATAAACAAAAATTTCTTTTTTAGATTCCTTTATCTTCAAATTGATTTGTATTTATTCTAAAGTCACTGTTCAGTATTAATAATATTTTCAGTCCTTCTATTTCATTTGGTCATTTTGCTGTTTCATGACTAAGGATCTATTGAAAGGAAGTAATCTCTTAAGGTTTTATGCCTCAAAGACAACATAATGGTCTAGTGGTCTGAATTTTGAAGACCAAGATAATATGAACTATAAGTATTTAATTTTCTGTTAAATCTCTTTTTAGACCTTCTATCTACTCCTTTTTTATGTTAAGCCTTTTTAGTATAGAGCGATACAATTACATCCATCATTTTTAATTTTAACATCAGATCAATTTATTTCCATTTAAAATAAATGCCATCTGAAAGTGAAAGTAATTAAAAATGCTAGAAATCTTTTATATTATTTTAATTAACATAACAAACAAATTTATGAGAAACAAATATATCCACTCTGTATTTGTGTATACACTCTGTACTTGTGTATCCACTCTGTACTTGTGTCTGGCATTAGGTTCAAATATTTCCAGCCTCATGAAATACCTGAAATCTATTTACAGAACAATCAAGTAATTATAATACAAATTAAATTAAGGATTTAACTTAAAATACTAAAAAAAATATTGTATAGCTTTCAACATCTTGAAATTTAAAATACTTTTCATTCGTTCATTTCACTTAAGAATTTAATAAAATTAAAATAGAGTGCATCCTGTTCTAGACATAAAGCTTCATTAAAATTGAGATCTTAAAAAACAAAGTTTTTGTTTGTTTTCGGCTTCCTGCTGAAGGAGTGATTTAAACTGAAATGTCTGTTGAACTTTTAGATCATGTTGCTTAAATTTATTAGCCTTTTTGTGTGTATAGGCATGAAAACTGAAGCTAAAATCCGTACCTGAAAAAAGCTGTATGGAAATCCTCTTTTAATTGTTTCATCAAAAACACCTTCAAGTAACTTTAAAACTCCTTTTACTATTAAAGGCAATATAATATCTGCATACACACCAAGCAATTTTAACAAATGGAAAGGGTATATAAGTTATATTTTCAAAAAATAAAAAGTATTTAAACTCTTTTTTTAATAAAAACAAATGTGCTAGAAGAAGAAAATAAATTAAAATTAAAGCAACCAAAGGTGATTTTCTATAAAAGTGAGTTTATAGCTTGTCATTAACAGAAATAGAGATTCTTTTTCAAAACTTTAAAAAAAAATTCAAATATTTGGTTCTAAAATTATATTTCATTAACACTTCCATTTTAAACTTTAAGAGCTTTCCACAATTCCATTTACATACTTCCACCAAATTTATTATTTCTTAATATGCTGAAGTTAAAATTATCTCAACGTAGTCAAAAAATACATTTTCCAATAGAAATAGAAACAAAACAAAAAAAGGAATGGGAGCAACCATAGCTTGTAGATAACAACTCATTTTCATCAAAATCTTTATGTACAAAATCTGATAGCGGCACTATTATTAAATAAATGCAGAATATTTAATTATACATTTTGAGAGACATCACTTTCAAATTAGTTCACTTCCAAATGATATTTTATAAAACAAAGTCAGCCAATACTAATTATTTGGGATATCTGACATCTAATATGAAACAAACCAACATTTTATTTATTTGACTGAAAGTCATATAATGTAACTTGTATCAAAGTTGCATCACTTAAGCTCAAAAATATCATTATTATGGTATAATAAAAAATAATCAATGGGGCAGCTCGTGCTTATGGGAATATAAGTCAACTTTTTAATGCAAAAGCATTTTTCATTGTTTTAAAAATTATTCTTGGATGTCGTCTTAGCATAATTAAGAGAACCACTCAAAAGGATTCCTTTTGAAGTGAACGAAAACCATTATGTTGAGCAAGGCTTCTGGAACTGTTCTGGGAGTTCAATAAAGCCAAATCTTTTAGGTGGCCACAGCTGAAAAATGAAAGATATTATTTTTTTTATACAAGATTGAATGCTACAAGCTAAAAAGACAAACACAGTTTTTTTAAAAACTAATGGCTTGATTACAAAGAATTGACATAATCAGTTTTATATTTCCTAAAAAAATAATATTGAAAATTATCTTTAATTTTAGAGATTTAAAGTACCAGATGTTTTTAAAATTGCCATTGAAATTAAATTTTATCGAGAAATATGTAGTATATAATTTGGAATAAAATTTAATCTCAACTTAAAACAATTTAAAATTGAAACTCTTGTACTTTAGTCTTTATTTTGAAAACTAGTGCATGGAATGATGGAAGTTTTCAAAATAAATACATTTCAGCTGAAATCTATTTATTTTGAAAAAATACACAGAATAAATCTAGTCTTCTAGATCACTGCTTCTCAAAGTGGTGGTCCGCGGACCGGTGCCGGCCCGTGGGCCATCCGCTGCCGGTCCGCAGATGTTCTAAAAAAAAAGGACAGAAAAAATTGTCAGTGCATGGATAATAATGCACCGCTCCTTGGTGCAATGGAAAAAATTCCTGCCAGTCCGCCATACTAAAAAGTTTGAGAATCACTGTTCTAGATATAATGGTATTGTCATACCTTTGTTTGGGGAGGAAACAGCGAGCATTTTTAATTTTTTGTAAAAACTTACCAAGTTTATTGTTGAATTATTGTCACATAATAAAATTGAATTAGGCCGACATTTAGTGTGACTTAGATGATAATACTGGGAAATTGATGAAAAAGCAAAGTTTAAGTCCATTCTCCCCCTACTAAAGTTTGTATGATAAAATGATGTACCCGCAAAGTAACTTTGCTAATAAGCAATCCATATGGAATAGGCCCGTATGTACGTGAATCGATGCTGTAATCCTTGTTATCCCCTTCTAACCAGATTTGGCCCTTGTCAACCTATGATGCATGAATGGAAGTTAAAATTATTTTTAAAATTTTTTTACTTTTAAAAGAATATTTAACAAGGTTATTCTTACAAGAAGAAAAAAAAATGCATAAGCCAAACTCTGCAGAAGTGTAGATGATAAATTTAAGTTAACAACAGATTAGAACTGGATGTAAACAAAAATTAAATATATTTTACATTAAGGAAAGATCTCAGCTCCCCAACTAACCCCTTTACACAAACTCATAATTTCAGCTTGATAAACTTGGAAATACCCAAAATCTGGATTTGTAAATAGAATGTATTTAAAAATGAAGAAAAACAACAACGTTATATTTGAATTCAGAAAATATAATTAAATTTATGAATTTTATCTTTCTGATGGTTTTCTTCAAATAAAATTCTGAAATAACTTACATATTCTTCAAATCCTTTCTCGCCATTGAAAACACAATCCCCTTCCATTGCTACAAGACGTTTGCAAATAATGGCTCTGGGGTTTTTTGGAGAGCGGCAAAAAACTACATCGCCCCTACAAAAAAAGGAAAACTATTACAAAAATAAGTATTTAATTTAAAGCTAAGATTATACTTCTTTTTAGGAAAGAGTTTATATCCTGCTCATAAGGTATTATGTTTCTATGCCATACTGACAATTAGGAAGTATAGTTTACTAAATCAATGCTTGTTTTCTTAATTAGGTATTAATGCTTCAGGATATTTTGACAGGATATTCATGATAAATATAGGCTTCTAAATATCTAATTTTAACCAAAAAAATTTATTTTACCCTATAAAAGAGCAACTATCAAAGTGGGGTCCGCAGTCCCCTAGGGGACAGCGAAGCGGTTTCAGTAGAACTGTGAATAACTAACACATATTTATATTATTTGTTCTAGTTCTACTATATTTATATTATAGTTTATTAAAGAGGTCAGCAAGCTTTCCAACAATTTTTAAAGGGACCTCATGAGGGAAATTTTTTAAAGTTTGAGAACCGCTGCTATAAAATGACTTTTGTTAATTATTTAAGACCAGCATTACATTAGTCTGCATGATTTTTGAAGATATTATCTTAATTTCGCAAATTCATTTAAAATTTATGAACCTACTCAACATTTGGAAGAGGAAAATATATGGTCCTGTCATAGAAAATGATATCTGGAGAATCCGTACAAACCAAGAGCTATACCATCCGTACAAAGACCCACCCATCGTCACAAATATTAAAAAAGGAAGACTACGCAGGGCAGGACATGTTGAAAGGATGCCAGAGTGTAGAGCACCAAAAATTATTTACAGGCAGAAACCAGGGGGCAGACGACTCACTGGTCGCCCAAGACTGAGGTAGATCGATGATGTGGAAACGGGCCTACAACAGCTGGGGATTCGGGCATGGAGAAGGAAACCCATCGATCGGTCCGAATGGAAGGATGTGGTGGAGCAGGCCAGGGCCCTACATGGGCTGTAGCGCCACTGATGATGATTTAAAATTTATAGCTAAGCAAGTGACTTTTTATTGAACAAGTACAAGTTGTACAAGACTTTTAAACATGTCTTAGTCTTTCTTACTTTTGCAAATACTGATGATTAACATAAAATGGAGAAATAAGCACCAAATCACCATGCTGTATCACAGGCTCCATTGAAACATCTTCACACTGCAACAACAAACATATTTTTACACATTAAAAAATTGGTTACATAGGTCATGACTTAAGCATAAATAGTTTCCTAATACAATGTATATAAATATAACAAAAAAAAACAAACACTTTGTTACAATTCAATAAAGCTTTAAAACTTTAATACAAGTATTAGAAACTTAAACTAATTTTCACTGCAATGTTTAGTTGACAAAGTAAATAAAAGATTACCTTCCCTAGACCACAAATAAATCTAAGTGTGCAGTAACATGTGCTAACTCCAGTAACCATAAAAACAACTGTTTTCCGAAGAGCTGAAAAGGCTGAAGCCATGGCCTTTATAAATGGATTAGCTCGGACTGCAGTTGTAATGTAGTAATGTCAGAGCATTTTTCTGAAAGGAAGCTGTAAAAAGATTTGAAATTAATTAATTTGCATTAACCTAAACCATTTTCATGACCGAAATCAATTTAAAATTACACGTCTGTAACAGATACGATAAGATAGAGTAACATATTAATATTATTTTTTAATTTCTCATTTTACAAGGCTCATCAGTTAAAAAAAAATTAATGAAAGCTAAGATTATAGTAGAAAGGATGTTTGATCAACCAGAATTGTATTGTGTTGACTGAACTTAGTTTACTTAGTAACCCCATTGTCAATTGTCATGTCAATCATGATTGAGTCAATGTTGTGACTGACAAAATTTTTGGAAATTGAAACCCTGCCCATAGTCATGAGTCATAGTATTCTAAATTTAGTCAGTAAATTGTAAATGACTTACAATATAGCCATGACCTTGCCACAGACAGTCTTAGAATAGATTTATATTAGAATTATGTATTTTGACAATTTACTAAGTCCTTCTGCTTAGCATAATGATTATGATTCATTATCAGTATTGTAAAAATAATAATTTATGTTGAATCATCATAAATAATATAGCAAAGCTATATCATATTAAAATTAAAGCTAGGCAAATGATTTGAAGTCAACTCAAGGCAAGTTTAAGTTGACAAAGTTAAAGACAATAATCACAAAGTTGACAAGACAAAGGGCCTTTGAAATGCCTTCACCGTTCGTCATCATCATGCCTTCAGTGCCTTCAGACGCTCCAGTCCAGTCACTCGAGATTACTATTTATTATTACTAATTATTAGTGATTAGTATTACTAGTATTAGCCATCAGTCGGTAATCCTGCAGTTTCTACACGTATATTATTTCAAAGGGAAATTTAATTTTTTCGTGAGAACTTTCGCTTTTAATTTATTAAATGCATTATTATATGTTGTATTTCAGCTATTACAGCACTAATTTGTAAGTTTTATTAATTTCTAAGGCTTTTTTCAGCCCTTAAAGCTACATAATTGGAGTGGGATACATCCATTTTGTTTATGTTGTACTCTACTTGCCGAGTTGTCACAGTAAGATGCCAAATGGAAATTTCTCACTTACAAACAAACAAAATAAGAATCAAACGTCTAGTAACGAAATAAAAAATCAAATGGTCTTTAAAATATCTATTTATCTTCTGAGAACATTAAAATAGATAAAAAATACCTTTTAAAAAAACTTTTTCAGTCACAAAATTTCTTTTAGCATGGGTCGAGCCAGGTAAAAAGCATCTGGCTAGGTAAACAAAATGGACGTATCGTGACCAGATTATGTATTATATAGAGCCGAAAAAATGCCTTAGAAATTAAAAAGACTTACAAATTAGCGCTGTAATAATTAATAGCTGAAATACAACATATAATTTATAATAATGCATTTAATAAATTAAAAACGTAAATTCTTACGAAAAAATTAAATTTCGCTTTGAAATAATATAGTATACGTGTAGAAACTGCAGGATTACCCATCAGTATCAGTCTAGTCTATAGTCTATACTATACTCAACACTTTACACTAATAATACTATATCAACTATATCACAATAGTTTGACAAAAGTCTCAATAGTAAATCAGTTCGGCCATGTCCATGGCCTGGACAATTTGTGTGAAGTACCGTACCGGCATTAGATTACTAAATTAGATACTAAGAATACTAAGATAGTGATAATTAAAACATCAAAGTCAAAGTGACGGAAACTTGGTTAGCATATAAACTTTGCGTTTAATAATTATTAAAATACCTCTTTTAAAGTTAAAGTGATAAGGCAAGTCTTGCGTCTACGATATAGGCCTAATATATTATAATATATAGGTCTAGTTAAAACCGGTGAATTGAATTTACGTTTTTAAATGTAAATAGTAAATAAGAGTTTGTTTAGGGTCAATATAATATTTGATCGTTAGATTCTACTTTCATTTCTTATCTATTTATCGTTTATAGCTACCTAACATAATGGAAGTATTTTAGATATCTCTAAAAAATTCGGATCAAATCATGAAACCAATCAATGTTACATTTAATTGTGAATAAATTTCACAACCTAGTCTCTTTGTGTAATTTATGCGGATCAAATCTTGTAATTGAATGTACAAATAAAAATATTTATAGCAATATAGTTAATCACCTAAGTGTCCTAAGAACTAGGCAAAAATAATGTCCCGTGCCGTGTGCCGTGTGGCATAATCATAAATAATGGGCATCACTATCAGCATTGCTTTAGACTTTAGCAGAACGAAAACAAAACGCACTACATGTAAATTATTGTAAATATGAAACACAATTAATTGGTCTAATTGACGATTTGTCAAAAGGTTTAGAAAATAATACTAAAATAGATGCAATATTATAAGACTTCTCTAAAGCATTCATAATGTAAAATAAAATTAACATGTATAGTTTAATAGGGGAAAAAAACGTAAATTCTTTGGAATCCCTGAGTATCTTTGGTCCCACACATCAGTGGATCCAAGATTTCCTTGTAATTTTAGGAGAAGAGCAAACTGTAATAATTAATTGATCTAAATTAGCATACAATTGTGGTTAACTCAGAAGTACCACAAGGAACTTTCATAGCCCCCCTTCTCTTTCTAAGCTACATAATTGATATATCCAACAGCATCTCATCAGAGTAAAGGTTAGGCTATTTGCTGATGATTGTATAGTCTATAGAAAAATTAAGTCAAAGTCAAAATTACAAAAAGTACGTCTTTCCACTTTCCACCCCAAAAAGTATCAACTCTTGAGTATCAAAGAAAAAGAAATGAATAAATGCAAACTATTTTATTCATGAAATTTAAAAAAACCGTAAAAAAAATCAAGTTTTTTACTATAAATCCTTTATGTACGAGAAGTAACTAAAAGAATGTTCATTATAATACGCAGCGCAAGACCATCCAAAAATACAATATTGCAGTTGTGTCGTAAAACATGTTTAATATAATGCGCACCGATCAGGAATATGTTTATAAAAAGAGTTGTCAATAAAATACGCACCTTATTGCGCGACAGAAAGGTTGTTCAATATAATACGCACCGCGACGCTCTATCTAAAAAAATAGCATGATACATAGGAATAAATAAAATAATCTAAAAAATCAATAATTTAATTACGGTACATGCGATCGATCTGAAATTTTGATACATGGTTTTTATCATTGCCACCAAACTGCCTGCTAAATTTAAGCTCGCTGGCTTACGATGAAGTGGGTTAAAAATCGATCAAAAGTTTTGGCGACAAGCAAGGGCGGGCGGCCGCAGACACTACGAGTTAATATAAAGGATTTAAAAACAACAAATCCAAAATAAAGATGCAAAGCATTATTAGTATTTGGGAAAATAAATGATAAGTTATCATGGAATCCTAGCGTTAATGACGTAATAAAAAATTCCAACAAATATTTAGGCTTTATAAAAAAAGAAACTTAAAAAAATATAATAAGAATGTAAAACGGTGATCGAGCAGCAGGAGTTTGTTCCTGTAGCTAAGGGTGTCCATGAGTTCACTCAGCTCTGAATGGTTACCTGACACTAGTAGGCCCTAAGGGAAACAAAGGCAGTTGGGCATTGTGCCACACCCTTTGCTTCTGAACTCTGCGGCACCTTTAAGGAACACAAGAATTTAGCACAGAAGGAGCGACTGTAATGTTAAAAATGCCACCTTTCTTTATTATTATTCCAGAATATGCATATTCCACCAAAGGCTTTAATCTTCTGTATAGAAGGAGCGTCTGTAAACAGATAAGATATATATAAAAACATAAATACACTAGATGTGACGTATTAGGTTAGGCAGCAAGCAATCAAGATAGAGTGTATGCGTACACTGTAGAGAGATAGATATTATAGTTATATATATTCCTGATTGATGTTGAATTGTAGACTGTCTTGTGCGGTCATGCAAATATTAGAAACTAGAAACAGAGAAGATGAGATAATAGATAAAATAAAGAATTAGAATGAAATTCCAAGTGTCTAATCTAAAGCACTAAATAAATTTCAATCTATAAAATTATATACAACCAATTCACCAAGGCCAAGACAAGAATTATTTATGTACTTAGTTTTAAATAAATATTTCAAAATTTTTTTTTACTCCCACCCCCACCCTTTTTATTTTAGATGTACACGCTGCAGGGGTCAATGACTTCAAAACTCTCAAAGCATTTATCAAAACACCATTTCTTCGTTTTGCTCCATTTTAAAACGTGGTAGTAATTTTTTTTATTCATTAAAAATATTATCGTGACAATCGAATTAGTCTTAGACAATTCGCCTCTTGGTTTATGGATATTTCTTTCCATTATTTGACGATGCATTTTCCTGTAAAGGGAGCAAATTCCAATTGGTCTTAAGATTATGATAGTGTTATAAAATACATGTATTTCTTTGTTCCAATCGGGTAGCATTTGCTTCAAAAGTAACCCATGATGCATGATATAAAATTGGGATCTGACTTTGTAACCAGAATTTGTGGTATCCTGGTTCAAACATTGGTTTATGTTCCTCGTGTGTGTATATTTCAATAAGCTGCTCCTGTATTAATATGGATTCATCTGTGTTTGTCCATGCGCAAAAGGGTTCAACTGCCAGTCGGAAATATCCAATAGATACGAATGCCTATAAATCTATGGTTCAGGTCTGAGGTCTGCATGAAGAGCCGTTAAGTTCTGACAGTAAGCCAGCAAATCTTTATCTCTATTTTGTAATTTCGAAAGATTTGGAAACTGAGAACATTCTCCTGTTCCTAAGTTTTGTTTGCACAGAAAAAGGTTTGCAACAAACTCAGATATAACGCTTTTAGTTTTGATTAAATTTAATTGGTTACCTTGTAGTAGCTGTAGTTTCAATTTAGTTTGGGTCAAGTTAGGCAAATAAATTCTTCATTAAAGATATGTCATTTTTTGAGTTAATTGAGTTGCAGATCATTGTCTTTGTTTTCCAGGATTCTGACACTGAATCAAAGAGAGCCTAAAATCGATTTAAATATGTACGTGTTGATAACCAGCGTACTTCTGTGTGAATCAGTATTCCATTATAGTCTCCTTGACTTTTCCAAACAATATTGAGCAAATAATATCTAATTGAAGGTACAGAATGTTTTTAGTATGCCAGAAAGTCAAGAGTATTGCTTTAAGTTCAAAGATTTTTTAAATTCAGTTGCCACTCGACCACCACGTCCATTATAACGTTTCACCTTTCGTATCTGTTTATAAACATTTAGCCATACTTCAAATGTTCAATAACACTGTATTGTCGGCATTGTTTCTTCGGCTCACTATGTGCTGGATTTACCTATTTGCTAAACAAGCTATAACTTAGGGCCCCTGCCTTCTTGGGGGTCCCGGAATTTTATTTTCATATATGTCACTGATTTAGAATATCTAGACTTCAAAATGGCCTTAAATAGCTTAGGGCCCCATCAAGTCTAAATACAGACTTGGGCTCACTCATTCTCTTATCTGTTGTAACAAACCACTGTTAAGAATTATTAACGTTTTCAATGGAATTCTACAGTAAAGCCCTATTGAAAACAATATTTGATGATAGGATACAATTGAGATAAATATAACTTCCCGACACATCGAATAATACACAACCTTGCAACCCTCGTAGATTCAAGTTAAAAAGTTGAATTTTTCTACTTATAGGAATTCGGCATTTCTTCTGCACCAAGCTTGACCTTTCAACAAACAAAGTATTTTGACTGGTTATAGATGTGGGAATTACAGTAATTCGAATACTTTTTCTAATTAAAACAACATTGTATCCATGAATGATAGTATCTAAGATATCTGGGAAACAACGCTATAAATAATAATCATTGTATTATTATTATTTAATTAGTAGAAAAGGCATTCACATACTATTTTATTTATTATTATTTATTTTAATTTCCATAATAATAAAAATGTATCACAGTTTTATTATTTTATTAAACCTGACGTTGTTCAGTTTTAATTTTCCACGGACCCCCTGAAGGGTACCAGGGACCCCTGGGGGTCCGTACGGACCACTTTGGGAACCACTGGTTTACATATAGTACAAATATATTTCTCGCGTTCGCCACCTCATCAGAGGCGTCACTAGGGTTGGTGTCACCCGGGGCGGTAGCTCATGGTGTCATCCCCTCACCACTTACCCCATATAACTCCTCCGAGTCTTCCAGTGCCAAATAACGGAAACATATAGAATTTTACATTTTGGTGTCACCCCTTGTGATGGTGTCACCCGGGGCGGCCCGCCCCCACCGCACCCCCCTAGTGACGCCACTGCATCTCATTTCTCCTTTTGTTGTGAGGTCAGTGTATAAATTGAAGACGTTAATTTTTATGTTACATGTTGAATACTTTTCCAGTTTCGCTGCACTAATAGCAATCGAAAAATATTCATTTAGGGGCCGTCCATAAATGACGTCACGCGATTTTTGCCGATTTTTTGTATCCCCCCCCCTCGTCACAAAAACTTAGACCCCCCCCTCTAAAAATACGTCACAAATCTTTGACACCCCCCCCCCAAAAAAAAACCCACTTTATATTCTATTTGAAAATAAGTATGTTTCAAATCGCTTTTATTGTCATTTAAATATTTATTATTTATTTAGTGAAGATCTACATTGTAATATCGTAACCCGCGTGAAGCATTTAAAAAAAAACGTTTAACCGGCCTTCAGAAAACGAACTGTGTTAACATCCTTAGCTTATATTTTATTTTAATGCATACAAATTAAACATTGACTATTAATCATCACGGTTAACGTCTTTGCTTAGAAAAATAATTATTTAAAAATAACATCTTAAAAATGTATTTTTAAAAAAATCCCTCAATTGACTGACGTAAGAAAGAGGTCGGCGAACAGAGGTAAATAACCTGAACTGGGGTCAAAAAGGGAATTCTTGGGGGTAATGCAGACTCATTTGGGACATATAAAATCCCACTACAATCCGCTAGACGTATTAAAATACGTCAGGTGTACGTGTACGCTTGGAACATATGCCCATTATTAAACCAGTTCCTTCCAGAAAATGCATTTTCTTTTAAATTTGACAACTATGTAGATTTCTTACCTACGCACTATATGAAGACACCTAAATCTACCCTACTTTCATTTATATTGACACGAGTGACAATAATCTTAATCCACATGACTTGTCTTTATCACGTATCATTTCTGTGATATTTAAAATTAATGCCTTAAAAACTGAGCTAAGAAGAAAAGTTGTTTTGGCTCCTCTCGATTGCGATGTAAAGAATTTGATGCATTCAATAAAGTTAATGAATACTTGACTAATTTTAAATGGGCTCATTTACCATTATATCTAGAACAGTGCTTCTCAAACTTTTGTAGTATTGCGGACCAGCAGGAATTTTTTCCATTGCACCAGAGACCGGTGCACTATTTTCCCTGCACTGACAATTTTTTTCGGTCCTTTTTTTGAGAACATCTGCGGACCGGCAGCGGATGGCCCACGGACCGGCACCGGTCCGCGGACCACCACTTTGAGAAGCACTGATCTAGAAGACTAGAATGGCCAGGGGCGTTTGACAAAAAACCAATCGAACAATTATATCAAACTTAAAACGTTTTTAATTCTATCAAATAGATTCCCTCCCCACTCCCCTTTTAAAGAAAAAGGATATTTCGTGTCGTTTTGACTTAAAATATCTACACATAATCCTATTCAAATCATTTTTAGACACTTATCATGCTTGTAAAACTCACCAGTAGCATTTTCGGGGCTAAAGACGCTCCCCAAATCCCCGAGTCATGTGAGCAGGACCTAGAGTCGTTAACACATACATAAACTTGTATATTTGGGGGTTATGGGCAAAAAGGTTTTACGACTCCTTCCATGAGAGAACCAAACGGAGCTGCGGTTAGATCACAAAGTGCTTTGATGTCAACATCGAAACGACGCAGTGTAACAATTTCATATGTTATCTTGTGGATTCTCAAACTTAAGGATTATAATTAGATTTAATTTTCGTGTCTTGATAGCATACGCCAACCAGCGTCTGATGTCTTACCGACCGGCACATTGAGAAGCACTGATTTTAAAAAAAAGAAAGAAAAAAAAAGTCATTAAATAAATTGAAAGCGACCAAATATTTCAGTGGAAGTTTTATCTAAAGTTACCCTTTTGATGTGACGTCATATTTCTTCAACCCCCCTCCCTTCCCCTCGTCACAAAAGTGTGACCCCTCCCCCCCCCCTAGGTGTGTGACGTCATTTATGGACGGCCCCTTATACGTTCGGGTCATTTCTTATATTTATAGCGTTAAAATCCCTGTACGTAGTTGGAATTTGATCGGGTACAATTATTTTTGCTTCCACAAGAGCGGCTGACAAAATTGAATAATCAGTATCAGGTACCAGCACATGATTGTCACAGTATCAGGTACCAGCACATGATTGTCACAGTATCAGGTACCAGCACATGATTGTCACAGTATCAGGTACCAGCACATGATTGTCACAGTATCAGGTACCAGCACATGATTGTCACAGTATCAGGTACCAGCACATGATTGTCACAGTATCAGGTACCAGCACATGATTGTCACAGTATCAGGTACCAGCACATGATTGTCACAGTATCAGGTACCAGCACATGATTGTCACAGTATCAGGTACCAGCACATGATTGTCACAGTATCAGGTACCAGCACATGATTGTCACAGTATCAGGTACCAGCACATGATTGTCACAGTATCAGGTACCAGCACATGATTGTCACAGTATCAGGTACCAGCACATGATTGTCACAGTATCAGGTACCAGCACATGATTGTCACAGTATCAGGTACCAGCACATGATTGTCACGTTTTCATACTGCTTAATTAAACTTATTGATTTTTCAGTTCAGTAGTAGTGACAGTGACAGAAGAATTTAGATCAAATGTGGAGTTTGAAGATTTAGCAGTAGGAACTTTCTGATATTTTCGGACAGTACCTTTATTTCTTTTGTTGATTTCTGTCTTGGCTTTTTTTAAATTTTATTTTTTTTATTTTATTTTATTTTTTTTTATTTTTTTTTACAAAAGCCAACATTTTGTGTACCCTAGGAGGAATTCACCGCCCCTAACAAAGTGCGCCCCCCCTCGTTACGCCGCCGAGGATAGCATTTGTAGGCAACTGAGTATCTTTATTCTGGTAATGAAGGGGCTAAACTCTTGACCCGTTCTGGTGGGGCTAATCTTAGCAGCACCGCCCAAGAGTAGGGTACCAAAAAAAAACTGATTGCATATAAATCCGGTTTAAGTTGGGGAAGTTCATCAAATTGAACTATTTGTCTTGTCTTATCTATACAGATGCTCCTTCTAAACTTCTATACAGAAGATTATAATTGTTGCTCCCACAGACAATGCCGGTCTGTTGGCAAGTGATGCAGCGTTCACAGGCCACGGCTATGAGCTTTACCTAGCCGTTTATATTTCCCTAATTAGTGTTAGGTACCCATTCGAAGCTGAGTGGACTCAGGGACACCCTAGGCCCCGGGAACAAATCCTTGCCTTCACATGGATTCGAACCCATGACCATCGGTATGCCAGCCGAGCGCGCATTTTGATTTTAAACACTGATTTAGTCATCTTAAAATTGAAACTATTGGATTTCAAGACAATAATGGCTTCTCTAATCTTGCCCCCCCCCCAATAAAAGCCGTATTTCTCATTTGAAATTGATCATGTTTATTGCCATCACTTTATTGCCATTTAAGTATGCATTGTGTAAGGCTGCACTCTATATCGAAACAAGCGTGAAGCCATTTAAAACGTCATTAAATAAATTGTAAGCAAATATTTAAGTTTAAGTATTTTAAGTGGGACTTTTATTTAAAGTTACCCGTTTTGTTGTGACGCGACAGTTCTAAACACCCCCGCCCCCTCGTCACACATATGTGACCCCTCCCATGCGAGGTGCGTGACGTCATTTATGGATGACCCCCTTCCACTGCATGCTATTACAACTTGCAAGGGTTTTCCAACCTCAAGCCTGCTTATATAGCTTAAGTGGGAAGGCTTGGTATGAATGAATATCTTATTTCATCATATTTACGTTGACTATTCAAGGAGCATCTGACAACCTTAATCAGTTTTGTGGGTACCGATGTATGAAAACTAAATGTCTAAATGCCCCTCCCTTATTTGAAATGTTTGAGTCATTCATTTCGTATTTATTTTTAGAATTGGTCAGCCTTTAAGAAAATACTGTCAATATAATTATATCTTACATACATACACCCGGCATTGCTCAGAATTTAAAAAAAATTGACTTGCCCCGGGCGGCACTGACCACTAGCTTCTCTAACGTCGGTAACGGTAAGTAATCGATTTTTCATAAAGAGCTATCCAAATGTGATTTTGATAATCAACGCATCATAACTTTATAGATATAATGGTTTTAAAAATCTGGTATATTTGAACGTCAATTGTTTTTCAAAATGTTATTTCAACTTGAACTTAGATTATATCATCATTTGCCAATGTCGACGAGTTCAATTAAAATAGCAAAGGCGCATAATTGATGTTGTGGTAAAGAAGCTTAAAAGTGATGTGTTGTTTACGCACATTGTTTGCGTCACAATGAATAATGGATATATTTTTATATTTAGTTGCCTATAAACTAGTAGATATCTAAACACAGACACAGAAGCATTCCAAGCTGGAAGATGGAATGTTCCACGTGGAACCGAAAGGTGGTCAAGATTTACGTTTCCTGCCACGCAGCAGACTCCGTACAGTTTCACGCTTTGGTTGGCTGCCTGAACTTATAGGCCACGTTGGCATCGGTGCCATTGGACACTTTGCATCACATGGTGTGATAAAAATAATCTCATTGGCTGGAGCTCTTTTGTTGATAAGATACAGTAAAAAAAAATACATTAAAGTTTTCAGCTCTCCGCTTTCTACGTGTAGTCTGGTTTTAAATTTAACGACCTAATCGACGGATTTATTGATCTACCGACTACCAAGAACTGTGTTGTTAAAAATCAATGAAATTTGTTTCTTAAGTCATTGCAATTTTAAGGAAAAAAGTAAGTAATTAGAAAAGCATACCGATATTTAACAGAATCTTTGTTTTAATCTTTACCAATTAAGGCCCACCTTTTCGACTTGTCGCCTTTTAAAATTGTTTAGACTTTCACTTTAGACTTTAGTTTTAGATATCAGTATCAGTCTTTAACTTCTGTAGTTTTGGTGTCCTACTATTCTGAGCTTCGTCTTTTTAATTGTCAGTCTTAGTATAATAATAACTTAATACCTATTTGCTGACATTATTATAGAATATTATTTGTTTATAAAATATTAGGTATTTATTATTATTTTTAGTAAAGCCCATTCAAATTCAAACCATTGGACTGGTCATCATTGAAATAATTGAATCATTGTCAATGGTTGGATTGGTTATAACTTATTAAACTTATTTACTTATTAACTTATTGGTCTGTTGTTCTGTTGAGTAGGTTAATAAGTTTCTAATTAAGTAGCCTAATAATAAGTAGTAATAATACTAGTAGTACTAGTCTACTCTTATACTAATAGTAGTAATAGTAATAGTATTAGTAAGTATTAGTATATTATAGACACTAAAAAACTGTCTATAGTTCTATAGTGACTGTAGTCTATAGTTATTGTTATATGCACTATAGCCAACTCCATGCATACTAAATGATACTACAGTACTTCCTTACAAATTTACTACTTGACAATGTTACTTTGTAAGACTATAGAGTCTATAGTGTAAGTCTAGTATGCCTAGACTGGAAGTGGAAGTCTTTTGACACTTTTTTAAAAATTTTGCAGGTCATTTATAAAACAAAAAAAAATTTAACTTTATTTGGAATTGTCATGTATATTCAAATTATAATGGGAAACATTATCCCTATGTTTTGGCTGTGAGAATACCATCCAATGCCTAGCATTATTCTCACTGCCGTACTGTTTTTACTGTGAGAATGATGCCAAACTCAAACGAAATCTAAATTCTTATTAGGGGCAGTTCACATATTATTTAATGCCAAAGGGGGAGGGGGGTGGATGTAATTTTGTTATTTTTGTTATATTGGGGGTTCACACTAGTGTTACATTATGTTATATTAGGGGGGGAGGGGAGGGTAAAAAATTGACATTTTTATGTGGATAATACTCGGCGTTATTCTCACGGCCACTACCGTGCGGATAATCACTTCGCATTATAATAACATCGTTTTGCTCAGAATAGCCAGACTCAGACTTAAATAAAAGTAGGCCCACTATGTAACAAATTTTACAAAATAAAAATTTGAATTTTTCATGCATCTCCTGTGATTTACTAGACTAAATCAGTTAGTTTTACTGTGACATTGACATTGTTGTATGGAAATCAAGAAATTGGAAGAGCTCGTGCTCGGCGGTACTTCATGCAATGTTTAACCTGATCTGGCTTCAAAGTTATTTTGTATTGCTCAATACTACAATACTAAAAATATATATGAAATGTCTACAGTTGTGTAACTAGAAAAACCAAGGTTTTTGACCTTGGTAAACCATGACCATGTACCTAACCAAAATATTGCATGGGCTTTGGCCTGGGTGCACCACAGCTGAAAAATATTGACAGGAAAAAAGATAAATTACGATGTGTTGCGTATACGTAGTGCCAGTGGCGTAACAACGGCTTGGCATTGGGGCAGTTGCCAAGGGCTCCCGCCTGCGCCAGTTCAAAAGGGCGCCGCTAAATCTCTAATGTTTAAATTTTTATTTAAATAAAAGGCGCCAAAAATAAATTAGCCAAGGGCGTCAAAAACCCAGTTACGCCTCTGCGTAGTGCTGGCCAAAAATTAAAAGCCACATTATAAGGAAATAACAAATATATAAACTAGGCCATAGCAAATAGTATGACTATAGTAAAGTGTTATATAATACATGTATATTAAAAATAAAAATTGCATTATGATGCATATTTTGTTAATTTACTGTATACGTTTGCGACCCCTCAGAAAACCCGACACAACCCCAAAGGGGGTTGGGATACATAAGTTGGGAACCGGTGGTTTAGTAGCTAAAAAGCATTCTCACCATAAAAAATCAATTGCTAAACTAATCATGATTCACATTTATAGAATGCTTACTTAATTGTCTGACATAACGAGACAATTAAGATTGACTTTATTTTATTAATTCCATATGTGTGACTGGGAAATAATTGATTTTTAATTAGACAGTAAATCACAAAACAGAGATCACTGCAGAGTTAATGTCAATATTTGTTTTAAATGTAGTTTTTGTGTTATATTTTGACATTTGCCTAGCTAGAAGCTAAAGACTTATGGTATTTTTTATCAAATGGGTGAGTGGGGAGATGGTGTGGGTATAAATATGACAATATAAGGTGGCATCCTTTATAAGTTGAGGATGGTATAATTAGATGAGTGAGTGGGGAGATGGTGCGGGTATAAATATGACAATATAAGGTGGCATCCTTTATAAGGTGAGGATGGTATAATTAGATGAGTGAGTGGGGAGATGGTGTGGGTATAAATATGACAATATAAGGTGGCATCCTTTATAAGGTGAGGATGGTATAATTAGTTTATAAAAAGTCTATTCAACTTCATATCTCTAATTTGTAACCTCTGAGTGATAAATATGATATTTAGTCTTATTTATTTATGATTGACAAGGTTATTTCAAAATGAAATGGATAGATTTAATAATATAACATAATTTCTATACTTTTTTTTTAAATCCATAAAATAGAATGCAAAAATCAAGCCAGACCATGAAGTTGTACATCTTTGTTCTTGTACTTTTTACATTGACTAATGTCTACTGTAGTGCCATTCCTACCAGTGAAAAAAAGCAAAGAATTCAAGACAAAGTAAGTTATCACTACTTCTTAGCAAAACTCTTTACTTAACTGAAAATAAGATTTATAAATTAAAGTTCATCGATTGCTCATAAATTAGCGATAACATAAAAAAAAGTAACAAGAAATAAACCAACCTCTAAGAAATGTATTATTGAATTGTTTGAATAGGGTATAAATTATAAATATTCTGTTTACTCATGTTTCTCAAAATGAGATACAAATGTGCATGATACTTAGAAAATATTGTTTTCAAATACAGATATTGTATACTATGGACAAATATATGAAATTTCTAGGTATTTCATATTCTAGTTAGGCTGTTTTTTTCTTACTTGATTTAATAACAGCGTTTGACCATTGCCTATGCCATTTGCTCTTCAGCCTCTTAGTGACGTGGATCATGAGCTTCATGGTGAACATAACACTGACTATGACCACGATGCTTTTCTTGGCAAGGAGGAGGCAGAAACTTTTGATCAGCTATCACCAGAAGAAAGCAAAAATCGTCTAGCGTAAGTGAAAGATGGGGGGGGCATATACATATTTTATTTTGCTAGTTAATTATCTTGGCAGCTAAATGTGGGTGTTCTAAGAAGTCAATAGATTTGTGAAATTCTATACATTCTAATCTTATATTGTCACACTTCTTTTAACTTTAAATGCATTTAATTTGCTTTTATGTTAAGTTATAAATAATTAAATTTTACTGCATCATTTTCCAACCTTTATGGTCTAAGCCCTGCTTGATCATCTAATACCTATTACCTTTCCAAAATTGTGATCTCTGCCTGGATAAGCCAACAGATTAAGAGCTCTGCATGATGAAGTTAAAATAAGTGAAATTTATTTTGCAATATCTGGCAAACAAATGGAAATGGTGATCTCTTAACAAGACGCTCCTAACATTGCAAACACCTCAAACCCTCCTGTTACTTCACTCCCATTTATCTCTATATAAAGACACCTGTTTGCATTTCCTTAGAAACTTTCTTGCCCTGTTCCCATTCCAGAAAAACCCCAAATAATTAATTTTAATATTTCACCCTTCCCTGTATTTTATCATGGCATACAAAAGCATACAGTTTAGACTTGTTATTTACAAGACATTTTTCAAACAGGATCATCGTAGACAAAATTGATAAAAATAAAGATGGTGAAGTGACAGAACTAGAGCTGAAAGAGTGGATCCAGTATGTGCAGAGGAGATACATAGTCACCGACACAGATCGTATGTGGAGAGATCATGAGCCAGATCAGGATAACACACTCACTTGGGAATCTTATCAGAAACGCACTTTTGGATACACTGATGGTAATAGCAATGTTTTTATTATTGCTGTTTTGAGTTTTAACTTCCTATGTTTTTTTAGTTGTAAGCTGTATCGTAAACATTAAGGTCCTTGGGCTGTGATACACAAAAATAAAAAAAATCCAAAAAAAAAGTATAAAAAGATGTATTTGGCTCTATAAATGATAAATATCCAAATTTATTTTGCGGACACAAAGAAGGTACCCGATATGTTTATTTACCTTTTCAAAAGTACTATGTTCTTTCAGAACCCACTGAAGGCTCTCCAACCTTTGAATACAAAGATATGATTCAAAGAGATAAAAGGAGATGGCAGCAGGCAGATAAGAATGGTGATGGTAAAATGAGCAAAGAGGAGTTCCAGGACTTTCTTCATCCTGAGGAAGCTGAGCACATGAGGAGCATAGTTGTAGCTGTGAGTACCAGGAAGCCTGGATGAGATGTCTTACAAAGAGATAAAGTAAAATAGTTGATGAAATCTGTGACAGAGAAATTCTCACATCCATAAGGAGTGATATAGCAAATAATGTTTTAAGTCTGTTATCATGTGCTGGCAATTAAGAAATATCGTTTAATTTATAGAAATAAAGCAAAAGGAAGCCTGGAGAAATTAGTTTCATGCTAACAAAATGAGAATCTTCATGATTTGAATCTGAAACGTGATATGTATCCAATTATTATCTTTTTTTGATCATCACCTTGTGGTAGTATTCAATGGTGAAATGTATACATCTATTATCTTGATGTCTCATGTGCACAATCTCTTCATTAATTCCATTTTCCTGTCTGTAGGAAACTCTGGAAGATATTGACAAAGATGGAGATGGCTACATCAGTCTGCAGGAGTACATTGGTAAGATTTCAAGTTCCTTGGATATGAAAATAATTCACTTGTTGTCTGGCAATTTTTGTGTATTCCTAAGACACATTTTAGATTTATTGAAAGTAATGCACATACATCTACATAAGTAAATAAACACACCATTACTTTGTATGATCAGGAAGTGGTCACTGTCATGGTAACCATCAATATGTCTTGACATGTGACAACCCCAGAAATTACTCTCTAATATTTACTTACATAAGTAAATAAACATACCATTACTTTGTAGGATAAGGAAGTGGTCACTGTCATGGTAACCCTCAATATGTCTTGTCATGTGGCAAACCCAGAAATTACCCTCTAATATTTACTTAACTATTATAACTTATAAAAATGTTCTGTCAGGATTAACACATTGCAATTGAATCCTCTAGTTTTGCCATCATATTACTTAATATTCAACTTATTAAATGTATTTTCCATGACTGAAAGGCTGAACTAACTACCTAAAGAAATTCTGGTTGAAATCAATCACCTAGTCTCTCCTTGAGCGATAGCAAATTTAACATCCAAATTTAACATCCCTGTCTGGGGTTTTGGATTAAAAGATTTGCAAAATATTTATAAAAATCTTGTATTTTAAATGTTTAGGTGCCACACCCAAAACATAATTATGTTCTTTAGGTAGCCAATTGAGAAGTGCAATATTCTAATAGCCTTATTGTTGTGTAGATGATATTTGGGGTGATGATGAGGATGAAGATGATGAAGATGACAAAGAGGGTGAGCCAGAGTGGGTGGTATCTGAGCGGGAACAGTTTTCCAATTTCCGTGACAAGGACCATGATGGCAGACTGGACAAAGCTGAGATTAAAGACTGGATTATCCCAGAAGATTATGACCATAGCAATGCCGAAGCGGCTCACCTGATTAGATCATCTGATGAGAATCGGGTTTGTTTATTATAGAGCATGTGTATTGCAGTTACATCCACATATACCAAGAGTATAACTTGTGTACAGCTGTTGTCCACTCTGAAGGATATGTGCTTAAAGTTACTTGTCACTTTGCATTTTAATCCACATATTTTTGCCCAATTAGATCTCTAAATATATTGTCAATATGGCATGAACTGTTGTGCCAAGTTTTCAGAATTCATAAACTTAGGCGTAATAGCTGTGACCGAATGGGGACACTAGTTATACTTTTGACTGTGGATGTAAGTGTTGCATTCCGCTGTCTTGTTATTGATCTATAGAGCTTTTTCTTTTTCTTCTCATACCTCTTTCTCCCTGTCTCTTGCCTGTAGGTGACATGTGGCCCCGTAGTGCTGATGAGGAAGGGCTTGAAGAACCTAGTTGGGTAAAATCTGAGCGCGAGCAATTTGCGAATTACCGCGATAAAAACAAGGATGGTAAAATGGACAAGGATGAAGTCATGGAGTGGATAATACCTCATGATTATGATCATTCCAAAGCCGAGGCCAAGCACCTGATTTTTGAATCTGATGTGAACAAGGTACAAGTTTTTACAGTTCTTGGCATGGCTGTTATTATTACAAATCCTTTTTCTATGCACAAGTTAGTTTCTTGATAACTTCACCAGTATTTTAAAAAAAAGGTTTAATGTCACAAGGTTATATGTTTGCCTGCTTTATTAGTACACTCAATTTATTACATGTAATAGAAATATCTTTAAGATTATGATCCAGTTTAAGTGTATATGTTAATATTCAATCATTATACTTGTAATCATATTGTGGACTTTGAAAGGAATAAATGTGGTAAATAGGCTATTTTTAGGTTGCTGGTGCCACTTGTCATCTACAGTCAATTCTTTTCTCTTTTGTTGTATCTCAGATCATTTGAAAAACTATAACCCTTTATTGGGGACAGCAGACAAAAATTATTGTTTTTGCACCTTGCAGAAATAGAGATCCTCTTCCCAATAAAGGGTTGAGCTAGTGAATTCTTAGTGTAGGCAAAAAAATGAACATACTTCATGTTATAATTTTAAATATTTGTAAAAGAAAAATTCTTAATTATTTAATGAAAAATGGAATTGATATTTTATTACAAATTATTAATTATTTAATGAAAAATGGAATTGATATTTTATGTAATAGTATATCATGAGACCTGATTTTATGAATACATTCTAAATGTATGCAATTTTTCTTTTCTTCATTCAGGATGGCAAACTATCAAAAGAAGAAATTTTAGATAAATATGACTTGTTTGTTGGAAGCCAAGCTACAGACTTTGGTGAAGCCTTAACAAAGCACGATGAGTTTTAACCACAGCTGTACTTAACTACAAAAACTCTCACATGGTAGCATGCTTTTACTGACCCTTGTATAAGACCCTTGTAAAATTGTCAATATGTGCCAAGGAGTGACTGTCTAACGTTATGTGTATGATATGCATAGTTGTAGTGCATGAAGATTCCTTGCCATTGCTGAGGATTGAATTTCTGTGGTATAAAATTTGCCAATGTTGAACCAGACATCTATATTATGTTACTGCTGCTGTAGTTGGTGACGAGCTGCTAGGGATGTAGAGCCATCGTTATGTGTATTGATTATTTGTGGGGTTCAATTTCGTGCTTTCATTACGTGCATACAAGAAAATCTTCTCAGTATATTTTGTGTAAAACAAAAGTCTCTTAACTAAGCAATAATGATCAATGTTTTCAATCTGAAATGCCAATACAAGATTTTGATCGTAATGTAGAGTAGTAGAGAATCTTTGACTCGGATACTGATCATGTGAGTAAGTACATATATTAATTAATACGTATAGAATTATTAAGGTGAAATTTCTAACAAAATTTTTGTATTATAAGGAAACGAAATAGTTTGATGTAAGTTAAGTAAACACTCTTTGTTAGTAATAGCTTTTAATGTTAGTGTTACTTATTAAATTGCTAAAACAAATTAGTTTTGAAACTGGGCGTACATTGTAACATTAGCCTATGATTCATTGTTTAAGATTCTGGAGAAAGATTGAGAGTAGGATACATCCTTCCTTAACCAATAGAGAAAAATTAAAGGTAATCAGCATATGGGTTTTTAGCTATTTCGAAAACTCGGAATATGAATGCAATAAATTTGAAATGTTGTAATTAAGCACTCAGTACCTGTTAAGCCAGATTTATCCTTAATATTGTGTTATGTTCTAAATGTGTTTATAATGTATTGTCATTTTCTTATTGGGTTTTGAATATTTGAAGGGACAGGTTACATCTCTTCCATCTGTTCAAAAAAAAGGAATACAAATTCCATTCTTACATAAACTCATCCATATTACTAAACATTTAGTAGTTCATATATCAAGCATTACTTGCCTTGTAGTTTGTAAAAGTGTTAAAGGAGATGAAAATACTCTCCCCTGTATATATGACTAGTGCATTGATAGTTCTGCTGTGTACATAGCACCAGTAAATTGATAGCTCTGCTGTGTACATAGCACCAGTAAATTGATAGCTGTGTTGTGTACAAAGCACTAAATAATTGATATTATTTGTAGATTCTTTGTTAGCCCTTTGACAAGATTCTTTTTTTTTATTAGAATAATGGGGGTGAGACTGCAACCAGGCTTTTAAATTAGTAAATGTATAACATATAATCAGGGTATTAGTTAGCCTGACTGGACGTAACACAACAGCAAACGTTTCGGCAAAGAGCCTCCCTCAACGAACATATAGTACACAAATTAAAACGAATATAACGAAAGAAAAAAACTTAGCTGCGGTGAAGTCCAATTAGTCTAGTAGAGATACCATATCTCTATTTTTTTTTCTTTCGTTATATTTGTTTTATTTGTGTACTATTTGTTCGTTGAGGAAGGCTCTTTGCCGAAACGTTCGCTGTTGTGTTACGTCCTGTCAGGCTAACTAATACCCTGTTTATATGTTATACATTTATGGTTTTTTTATTAGTTAGGCTGAGCAGGATTCAGTTTTTTTACACCCAGTTCTGGGTCTAGACATTTGAGAAAATACCAATGGATTCTGGGTATTAATAGCTGTGTTTTCCACCCATTGGGAGAACAGATAAAGTATGCAAATTTGCATACTTGTAAGATACTAAGTGTTAAGTTCAGTCCAAAAACTATAAAACAAAAATAAAACAATGAGTAAGGTCTCAACATTTTAAAAATGTATATTTTATTATCTTTAAAAATAATTAAATGATATCAAAATATTTGTATTAACTTGGCTGCTGACAACTACTTTAAGTTTTATTTTTACTTGTAAGATTTAGAATGGTAGTAACAATAAGAATCGCTTATAAACTCTGTGAAGCATTAATTTGAAAATACATTTAGTTATTACCTAAGTGTTCAATGAGCATTATTTTATTTTTAATGTGCCAGATAAGCAGGGCAATTATTTGGTAGTAGGGAAAGCACCTGGCTCAGCCCAACTTTAAAGTAAAGTTCTGTTTATTTTATGCTTCAATAACATTTACCAAAATACATTTTGGGGTGTAATATCACTTTTTTGTAACCTCTCCCTTATCTCTTTTGAATAAATATGTATAATAAATTACATACAAAGGCATTACAGATGAAAAGTTCTTATTTATAAATAAACATTTTTAAAGGAAAAATACAGGTAAAATAATCATTAGGAAATGTTGAAATGTTTCCATTTGAAAAATAATGTACATAATAAAATTTAAAGAAGTATTAAAAAGATGATGTAATTCTTTCTCACAAAAATCATGGAGATATTTGCTCTATAAAACTGATTCTTCTTTTAGATTTGCTTGAATAGAATGTTTTTTTAAAAACCAAACAAAAAACAAATTTGTAAGGATTTAGTTTTTTATTTAATGAAATTTGGTAATTTTTATCGCTTTCTACCAGTGAGTTTAACGCCCTTGAACTTGAAAGAACCGGAAAGTGCACCCAGCTAGCTCATAAACCATTCCAAACATGGCTTTAAACTTAAGTCAGGGCATGGGTGTAATTTAATGAGAAAATGTTAACTGTAAAGCTGTTCAAGATTTGTCCTTTGTAAATAGAGAAGAAGGGCACCAAAGTAATAGTGAAATCCGTCCTTTACTTCAAATGTCAGATATATCCTTGTTTTACTCTTTTTAATTCTCATTCAATTCTGAAAATTCAGAAGAACTTGGACCATTTATAAAATATTCATAAATGTGCTGAAATTTTGATTTTGTCTATGTCAAACAGCATTAGCTAAGTAGCTATTGTAATTAAGTTCAGATTAAAAAATAAAACAAACTGTAACCCTCTTGTTGATGGAATCAAGAGTATGCACCTAATAGTGAGGTAACTTTCAAAATGTAATAGCCGTCTGTGTGCTGTTATAGTGGCTTTATAAGATTAATACTTGATTTCATCTCAGCCTTGTTGACCTGAGGGTATATTGGATATTGATGTACTGCAATGTCACAATGTCCAGGATGGTCTTAGATTTAGATATAGCTGAGTGAGTCTGTATACCAAGAATTTTTTTGGTTAGTTTGAGTTGTCATAAATATAAAGCTATAATAATAATTTATGATTGAGAACTGTAACTAGAAAAATCTCCTATTTTACAGTAATGTAAACTACATAGTTCTGTTTTAATATGTGTATAATTTACCAGGTAAAAACTTTTCCCTGAAGAATGGTTTTTGACTTTTGTAGTAGTTATTCATAGTTATGATCATGAACTATGCTAGCATATAAAATTCTTGTGTGAACATTGTCTTTTATGCATAGTTTTTTTTACTTGAAAGAAACATTACTGTAAAATCAGCTTTCAGACCTTTACCCACAATTTAAGATAGGAGCCAGTAGTAATGCACAAGGCCGTGTTTAGTGATAATTATTTCCCATTTATAAAACATTGGTAACATTACATTTATTTTTTAAAAAAGTTGTTTTATGTATTTGAATCATGTACTTGCACTTCACAAAAATATAAAACCCACTAGTCATTTTTACCTATTGCCTCCTCTTTAAAGCTAACATTTTTAGCCGTATGTTCATTTTTTCCCTATGTTTCTTGGAGGTAGGGGGAGGTCAATTTCCAGACTTATTTAAATACCAATATTTTATTACTGCCATCTGTTCATCCAATCTTTTATCAAAATTAATTTATTTTCATATTTTTCAAAGAACTAAAACTAAAATCTCAGTTGATTTTGAAGACGATAAATTATTTTGATCTGATTAAAGATATATTTTAAAAAAAAGGTAATTGGATGTTGTATACCTTTAGTTACCTTACTGCCATGAAACAAGTGTCCTGAGTTTGATATGCTGTTGTATTATCTAATTTGTTTTCAAACCATCTGAACTTGGTGCTTTAATACTTGCCAACCACAAGTATCTGCTGTGTTGATTGCACTTCCAAAGTTATTGTTATTTGATTGGTTCAAGCTTCCTTTTTCATACAGATTAGCTGTTACGTTGATATTCTTCTCCCTTTATTTCATTTTATTAAATGTCACAACACCCTTTTTACATTTTTAAAATTGAAAATGTCATTTTAATAATGAGGTTTTTTTAATGAGATCATTGCAATGGATTTGAGACAATTTGTTTAGTTATTTCTAGAGTGAACATTGAACATAGTCTATTCTATAAGTTTGTGTCATTATTAGAATCCAGAGGATCAACCTTGTAATAGGAATGAAGATTATTTGAAACCATTTAATCATATTCTGTCTGTCATTGTTTTCAAAACCTCAAAGAGGTTTCAACTTATGTAAAGATCAATCAGTATTTTTGTATGTAGCCATTTTTGAGACTTTTTTATGTCATGTTTCTATTTTTGCTTCTTGAAACATTTGTATTTTTGTTTTGTTTTGTTTTTTTGTTATTCAATTAACATGATCAAAATTATTAAAATAATTCTCCCACAGGCTATGGCTGTTTCTAGAATTACTTTGCCTACAGCAATTATTTTGATGGAATGATTTAGGCCAGTATCATTGGCATTGTCTAGTCATTCTCAGCTTTACAGTATGCCTGGTCATGTTGTATGAAAGTGGACTGTGGGCAACCATTTGAGTCAATGGCTGATGTGGGATGTTGAGGGCCTTTGTTTCTAGATCCTCATAATTTCATTTGTAGAAGTCCAAAGGAGACTTTTCACTAAAGCCAAACTCCTTAACAGTTACTGATCAAATTGGATTTATTCAGTACCACATCTGTTGAAGAAATGCATACCACCCCCACTGTTCATATAATTCACGCTTCTTTGAGGCATGTTTGTGTGTGTGTGTGTGTTGGACATTCTGCATGCTAATAACTTTTTGAATTTATTATCTTTCACCTGTTTTTTAATGGAAAAAGATGAGATTTTTAATTATTAGTTTGCTGCCAAATAATCTCAAATTCAAATGTAAAGTAAATATCTGTGTTTCATCATATCAGAGATGTGATTTCTGGTTGGCAGGATAAATGTGTTCAGCTTAAATAGAACTTGCAGATGCCCAGATCAAATGAATGACTCTCAAACAGATAGCAGGAGTTGAGGGCCACTGTACAAAAACACCAATTAATACTTTGAAATCCTTCTAGTCGTTGGTGTATTGTCCACACAAGAGGAGTGCAGGGCACACATTTATTGTTTCCATCAACAGTTTGGCAAGTAAAATTATTATGAACGATTTTTGTTATTTTAAAAGGATAACATTTGTATGATCAAAATTTGCTACTTTTTTTAAAACCATGTATTGATGATTAGCTTTGAATAAACATGTTTAATACTCATTGTTTTTTTTAACATAACAGTCTTTCTTGGTGTTTGGATTACAGCAAATGTTGATTTGATTGTTTGTTACCAGTTTGTGATGGGCGGGGGGGGGGTGTCTATGAAAGTTTAAAGAGGTCAAAGAATAGGTAATGTCTATTTTTTGACATCTGTAGATTACTTAACATGTATGTTACCCTTCCAAATTGGTGAGATTCCTGCATTAAATTAAAAAAATAATAATTATAATATCAAAATAAAAGAAAATAGAAGATCCATCTCAACAACTTGGCCACCTACTCGTTGCTCCCACAATGCTCCATCATTGCTCCCACAATGCTCCATCATTGCTCGTTTGAGCCAGGACTTCTCGTGCATCTCATTGTATGGCAGTGTTACTGCTCCTCCGGAAAGCTGAAATGAGAGTGACTGAGAGGAAAAAAGGTTGGGGTGGAGCGGGGGAGGGGTAAGGTTGTGTGGTGAACCAAAGTGATTTACACGCACACACACTAAACATCACAAAATTAAAATAAAAAAAAACACATAAAAGTCCAAGTTTTTTACTATAAATCCTTTATGAACGAGACATAACTAAAAGAATCAATATACATAATTCCCGTTGTCTGTATGGGTGTAATGTAATGCTGTTAGGTGGCGCTGCGATCGATTTTGTTTTATAGTGCTGCACCAAAAATAACACTTGTCGAACGTTCCGCATAAAATTGTTCAATATGATAATAAATGAATAAAAAATAAATAAAAGTTCTGTATTACGTTATTTTTTAATCTGATGTGTATTTATTTTGAAAACTTCCGTCATTTTTGACGGGTGATACGCTAGTGTTTATTGTAATACGCAGCGCAAGACCATCCAAAAATGGTAGTTATGTGTCGTAAAACATGTTTAATATAATGCGCACCGATCAGGAATATGTTTATAAAAAGTGTTGTCGATAAAATACGCACTTTATTGCGCGAGAGGAAAGGTTGTTCAATATAATACGCACCGCGACACTCTATCTCATAAAATACCATGATACATAGAGATAAATAAAATAATCTAAAAATTAAATAATTTAATGACAGTACATGCGATCGATCTGAAATTTTGATACATCGTTTTTATCATGTGCACGAAACTGCCTGCAAAATTTCAGCTCGCTAGCTTACGAGGAAGTGGGTTAAAATCGATCCAAAGTTTTGGCGACCGACGAGCAATCAAGCAACCAGACACCACGAGTTAATATAAAGGATTTTTTAAAAAATAAAGATATACCTAGGACCACCTTGCTAACTACAATCATCAGTTCTGAAGGATTTTGGACAGCAGGGCATTTCGAAAAGTAGACGCCGACTAACGAACGGCAAGCAGTTGTTCAGTTGTACTTTTTAAATTCATTCATGGGTTAAAAGAGCTAAGTGACTACTGCACGAGATTCATTTGTTGGAAAAAATAGATCTGATTGTAGATCATTAAAAGAAAAAAAAATTTCCCCACTTTTCATCACATTTCCCCATGAAGAAATTTAGACTGGTCCAGGAATGAAGTGCTGACAGGGGGCACTTTTATACAGTAATATTAGTTCCAACCGTTGACATAATTTTCCACAAAGGATTATTTCCAGAAACAAAATAATTCGCAACCCGGTTAGAGTATTCTTTGGATGTAAATAACAGTGTGCTGTAATTTCATATTTTCTCCTGGAAAAGTTCTAGATTTTGCGCTTAGATTTGATGAGGGACCCTGAATAATTTAAATGTTAAAACAGCAGTAAAAGAAAGACACAAGTGTGTGTGTGTGTGTGGGGGGGGGGAGTTATCATAGGATTTCTCTATGAGTTACATCCGGGTCCGCCGAAACGTTCACTACGATGCCACAACATGGCGGGCTTGAGGACAAAGATGTCGATCGTCACTTGAACACAACGAGACTGTCAATCATTTGGAGACAATGAAGCTGTCAGTCATAAGTAGACCACGTACATGTCATTCAACAGAGAAAGCAAGGCTTGCAAGGGTTTTCATTAAAACTCTATACGGGAAAAAAGTTTAGTGTATGGTGATTCTGGCACAAGCTCTTTGTACTGGACGAATTAGTTCAGCTGTGATTGGTGTCGTCAAAGGGAATCCACCAAAAACTACATCATAAAATGTGTAAGCTGGTTATTTCGACCATACACAAATAGCATATTTGTTTTTGTCCAACAGGTACTCACAATATTATACAAAAGAATCTAAAGCACGTGATCTGAAGGAATACATCCATCCTCAAGATGGTTAAATCAAACGTTAGCGAAAGTAATAAAGCCTCATCCGCCACACCCCCACCAACAAACATGCCCGTAACCAAACATATTTTTTTGTTATCCAAACAATATGAGACGAATAATACAAGCATATATTATGATATATACTAGTGTATCACCCGTCAAAACTGACGGAAGTTTTCAAAATAAATACACATCAGATTAAAAAAATAGAGTAATACTATTACTAATACAGAACTTTCATTTATTTTATTTATTTACGAGCAACAAAGCCCGTCGAAGGACGTTCCGCCACCGTTCGGTGGCATGTTGTAACTTCCCTCCAACAGCCGTCTCGACCGGCATTACATATGCATCGCATCAAAAATACTATTCATTTTAGTTAAAATAAATAACTCGTAAAAAAAGAGCTTTTTGCTATAAATCCCAACGCGCATAACTCAAAATAAAGTCTTATGGGCTGTAGGAGTCATATGTGTTTGAGGGACCAATCGCTATAGATGACCGGACAGAACGGACAGAAGGGACAGAAACTTGCCTTTTATTATATAGGATATTTGATTCATTTATTATCATCTTGAACAATTTTATGCGGAACGTTCGAAAAGTCATATTTTTGGTGCAGTAATTTGGTGTGCACTATAAAACAAAATCGATCGCAGCGCCACCTAACAGTATTATAATTACATCCATACATACAGACAACGGGAATTATGTATATTGATATGATGTCATTTTAATAAAATTATTTTTAAAAAATAAACACTTTTTCAAAAAGAAGCTAAAAGAAGCTATTTTTTTTTAAAAATCAGTGTTTCCCAGATTATGGTTCGTAGACCCGTGGGAATACAGAAAATGTTTGGTTGGGGGGGGGGACCTCATTAATGTACAAACAAATTGCTACTGTTATTGAAGTATATGCATTTTTTTATAAGGGAAGATCTTGGATACAAAAAAATTATGTACAGGGGTACACAGCTGACAAAAGTTTGGGAAACACCGACATAGAGATGATAATGCTTAAACTGCGTTAATCTGCATCAGTTGTTCGTCATAATTGAAAAGAGATCAAGTAATTGTAGTCATAATTAAGAGGAATCAGCTGAGCTTTGTCCACCAGTAAATTCAATATTTTGTGAACCATTTTCAATTAAATATTTTCTTGTTTAAACACGACGCACCATGAGCTAAAAATATAACTTCTTGTGAGCTGTTATAACCGGCAATGTCTTTTTTCTATTAAAACAAACAACTACAATAAACAACCCAACAGCTGTTACCAGACACAAGGAATTAATGATTCCATCAACTGAATATTTTATACTCTGGTCAGAGGCGTCACTCCGGGGGTGCGGATCGCACCGGGTGACACCATCACAAGGGGTGACAATAAAAGGTAAAATTCTGTATGTTCCCATTATCTGGCTTTGGCAGACTTGGAGGAGGTCTATAGGGTAAGACGTGGTGGGGTGACACGTTGAGCTACCGCATTGGGTGACAACAATCCTAGACACGCCTCTGACTCGGGTTAATCTAAACGTGTAATTCTCCATAAATTTCCGTAGGTGTTTCACAAACACAATATTCCTGTCTGTTTTCACAATGGCTTGCTTCAAGACCCGCCCATAGTTTCAATAGTTTCAACAATCGGATGATTGTGTTGGCCGGGTCAACTATAAAGAACGCCAACCTTTGAAGGGACAGCACAACAACACAAACTGGTAGATAGAAGAAAAACATGGCAACCGAGAATGAGATGGATGGATGGATGGATGGATGGATGGATGGATGGATGGATGGGTGGGTGGGTGGTTGGATGAATAAGTGGATAGATAGATGGATGGGTGGATGGATGGATGTCTGGGTGGGTGGTTGGATGAATAAGTTGATAGATGGGTGGATGGGTGGATGGATGGGTGGATTAATGGATGGGTGGGTGGATGGATGGATAGGTGGGTTGGTGGATGGATGGATGTGTGGGTGGGTGGATAGATGGATGGATGGATGGATGGGTGGATAGATGGATGGATGGCTGGATGGATGGATGCGGTTGAGAAAGAACTCTAGCTGTTGGGGAACTTGGCATGGGAGTGAAAAGCCATGGATCGGTCGGAATGGAGGAGTGTGACAGAGCAGGCCAAGGCCAAGGCCATATATTCCATAGATAGAATGTAGTCTTTGACGTCAGACCTACACAGACTCTATTTAAATAACACATATTTTTTTTAAATCTAAAAACCTGATGGCAGTCTACCCATATTTTTTCCTAGCCAAAAGATGATGATGATGATATGATGATAATTTTTGTGTGGGATAATTGAAAAAAAGGAAACAGTAGCATTTTCTTTTCTAGAAAAAAAAATCGCCACAGTCCACCCACCTGGTGGCCCTTACCAACTGGTTACTGATGGTCCCAACTTGTGCCCACATGCTTGCATCCAAACATTCAACCACCACATTTATTTCTCTTAATCCGATACTTTTCGGAATTGTACATCTACGGAAGTGAAGTAATGTAGCCTGCCTGCGTGAAGTTATGTACCCTGAATGAAGTTATGTACCCTGGGTCATGTGACGTGGGATTCATGGTGGAAACATTGTTGCCGTTTCAAGCCATTAATGTTGAAATCTTTCAGATAAATGTTCGTCAACTGTAGCAATGGTGTCGGAAAAGCAATTAATGTTGCAAAAAATGGTATCAAATTACCCTTCTTAGCGTTTTATTATCTAAGGACCGTGCAACGTTCTCTCATAATAATTCTATTTCACCTTCTTGGGATTTCTAAATTCGGCCATGAGAATGTCGGCGTTTGGAAAATGCAAGTAGCAAATGCTAAAATACAACTTTTCAAGTTAATTGTACAGTTATGTGCTCATACTAGGGATGCGTAAATTAACGATTAATTTCTCGATTAAAATTATTTTAACGATTAATCGACCCATCACTTATAAATGTACTAGAAGTCAAAATGTAAAATATTTCGGCCGATAAATATAAAGTAATTTGCGGACGATTACATTATTTTTCTATTATCTTAAGAATGTCTCCTATTAATACTACACCCTCCCTCCCCCAACCAAACATCCCAATTCACACGTTTTTCTCGTCATTGAACTGTATTAACTCACTCTCATCACATCCTACATTCATTACATCATCATGTTAATGTGAGTCAAATAAAAGAAAATAGTACGCACCTAACGATCTTATGAAATGTTCCAGAATCTTGATTTATCTGCTTTTACTTTTAACATCTGGATTATTCATTCATCGTAGAGGTTACTTTGATATTTGAACGACTGACTTACTTCGACCTACACAAGTACGCATCTTGACGAGTGATTTGACTTCTACCAAATGACGTATGAACCTTGAGTGATTTCTGTGCAAAAAACTATCTTCCTATCATCATGCATATTGGTGCAGCCCGAATGGATGATGGTAGCAGGATGTAGCCCCTGATTCTGACAACTGGCGTCAAGCAGCTTGCGACCCAGCTGTTATTGCTGGATGTTAAAAAAGAAAACCACCCAACCCCAGACCCCATTAAGCTCCATCAACCCGTCGCCAGGCATCACGTACCCTCAGCCACCGCAACCCAAAGCCACCCATAGGGCAGGTTTTCCCATCTCTTTTCCCATCTATTTCCCATCACCGCCAGCCCGCTACTTCACTGTCAACACGAGGCAGGTCGACATCACCGACACGTCGTACACCATTGTGTTGTTTGGGCCACGTTCTCAGCAGACGACAAGTTGGGGAGTAACGAGAAATAAAGGTAAGGTTCTTTCTTTATTGTGCCCAACACTCAGTGACAGATACAGACTTATCTACTTTACACTCAGTGACAGATACAGACTTATCTACTTTACACTCAGTGACAGCAGCAGACTTATCTACTTTATACTCAGTGACAGCAAGATACTTATCTACTTTAAACAATCATATTTTACGTACTCCATATTCAATGTTACATACGTAATCGTTGATTGGCTAATTAGAGAATGTTACACCAGGGTGTAACGAGGGTCCCGGGATGGGGGGAGGGCTAAGATTTTTGACGACTATTTTCTAAGTCATTCTATTTGCTGCCATTCCCTTTTGCTGCAACCCTTTTTTATTGTTGCTGCCACTCTATTTGTTGCCACTCTATTTGCTGCCACTCTATTTGTTGCCACTCTATTTGCGGCCACTCTATTTGCTGCCATTCTATTTGCTGACACTATTTGCTGCCATTCTATTTTCTGCCCTTCTATTTGCTGACACTCTATTTGCTGCCACTCTATTAAAGATAAAGAAAAATGTCCCCAGAGGCTGAGCCAGTGGCGGATTTAGCTATAGGGCAGGGGGGGCGGCTTGCCCCCCCACGCCCCTGTTGGGTCTAAAATGGCGCCCCCTAAAGACGCGCTCGATGAACACTAAAAACGTGTCACAAGAGAAGAAAAAAAGATTGCTAAACCCGAAACTTCTAATCAACACCAAACTGCTTTCTAAATATAGTATTTCAAATGACGAAACTGTACTATCTGGTTTAAATCAATCACTCGCATCTGAATTATCGGCGACAATTGATAATGAAGTTAAGTCTGCACAATTCTTTTCTTTAATTATTGATTCAACCATTGATATATCTAGAATTGATCAGATGTCAGTTTCTTTAAGTTAATTTTTCAAAAAATCAGGACATGTGGAAAGATTTATTGGCTTTTATACATTGGTACACAGTGGCTGTATAGCGAATAGTGCACTCGCCTCACAAGCTGAGGGGCGTGGGATCTAGCCCACGTTAAAGCCACAATAAAAATGGGGAATGACTTACGCTTAGAAAGTCCTCCGCTGACCTGGAAGGGAGATGGGGCGCCGATCAAGGTCTACCAAGCACCGCCCATAGTAGGTTCTAACGTAAACATTAGGACCCCCTACGACCACCGTTTATGGGACTTTAAAAATTAAATTAAAAAATTAATAAAAAATAAAAAATGCTGCTGCATTTGCTGAGAAGATTTTAAAGCAGTGTTTCTTAAAAAGTGGGGCGCGGGCGGGGGGGGGGCGCGAGGCTCCCAAAAAGGGGGCGCGAAATGGTGTACTTATAACAATTTTATGGACAAATGATACTATTTACTGTCTCGCGGGGGGCGCGAAATGTTTTCTTCTTCCTAGGAGGGGGCAGGGCCGTCTTAACGCAAAGGTCCGTTGGGCATTTGCCCGGGGGCCCACGAGCATAGGGGCCCCATGGTAATATGTTTATTTATATATATTATGTATATTTATTTTTTATTCCTGCGCTCACTCTTTCTTTGCCCAGGGGCCCAACACTATTTCTTTGACCGGGGGCCCAAAATGGTGTAAAGACGGCTCTGGGAGGGGGGCGCGACAGAAAATAATTGAGCAAAACTGTTTTAAAGGAACTAAAAAAGCGAAACATTGATTTCACACTCTGTCAAGGACAGGCATACTCTGGAATTAAGAGTGGCCTTCAAACTCAGATAAAAAAAACTTTCAGCCAATTGTTGTGCCCATGTTTTGAATTTGGTTACTGTCGAAGCAATGTCTATAAACAGTGATGTACAGTTATTTTTTGGCACAGATTTAAGGTTGTATGCATTCCTTACGTCTAGTTTACCACGTATACATACCCTTAAAGAACACAAGAAATCTAAATATGAATCAACAGTAGATACTCTGAAACGACTTTCTGATACAAGATGTTCAAGACGTCAGCATGCAGTTGTTGGATCATTCTCTGCTATTCTAGCCACACTTGATTCAGGGGAATCAACAGAATATAAAGGAAGTGTCAGAGCAGAAACTATTGAACTATCTGTTTTAATAACAAAATATTCTTTTGTTTTTCTGATGCTATTTGTACAAAAGTTATCTTCGTGTTATCAAACTACTTGCAAAGCCTTTGCAATTGATCGATGTTGGAAGAAATAAGTTTGTTGAAATGAGAAACGATGAAGTTTTTGAAAGTCTGAATGTAGATGTCAAATCATTTACAAACGAAAATGGTTCTAAACTAGATGTTAAAACAGAATTTAAAGAAAAGTGAATTGCAAAAAAGAAAAGCATGGCAGGCGAACTTAGCAGAGATAAAATGGCTGATGATCCAACCGAACGCTTTAAATCTGAAACGTACTTCACTATCTTGGATACACTTGTAACACAAATAGATGATCGATTTAATGACTTTTGGGGAACAGTTACTTATTTCTATTGCTTTGATCCATCACAAATGTCGGAAGGAAATAAAGATTATTTTCAAAATTTATGCAAAATTTACAAACACGAAATTAACCTTGAAGAAGCAATCGTAGAATATGATACCTTTAAAGATTTGTATGCATTAATATATGTATCATTAGCTAGTGAACTACAACTTAAAAAGGTTCAGCCGTCCTTGACTGAAAAACAAATGGCATCAGGTATCCCTATTTTGTCAATACTCTATAAAATGCACTTGATTCTTCCTGTTAGCAGTGTTACTGATGAAAGAAATTTCAGTAGATTGAAACTCATCAAAAATTATTTGCTCTAAACAATGACAAACAAACGTTTGTCTGGATCGGCATTAATTTCAATTGAACGTGATCTAGCTGAGAAAGTTGACTTTGAATCAACGATAAATCGTTTTGCTTCAATGAAATCACGTAGAAAGCAATTTATATAGGGCTAAGGGCTCTATCTTATCTTATCTGTTACAGAAGCTCCTTGTACACAGAAGAATATTGCGTCCTATGCTTATCCCTGGTTTGTGTTTAGTCCTGCATTGTTATTAGAGTTTTAAATGTTTATTTAAGGAACTTACAATCATTGTTTGTGTAAAGTTCATTGATTTTCCCAAAGTTTGAAGCTCAAACTTCCAGTGATAAATTATTTTTAAAAATTGTGATGTAAGTTGTTTAGTTTATTTATAAGTATAATATTATTGGAACTCATTGTGTGTGTGTTACTAATCCTGACCAATCCGCTCCACCAAAGTCTCTGTGTTTTTCATTATTTGTAGCATCAGATTACCTGGTCTTAAACTGAAATATTTTGCCAGCTAAAATTCTCATTTCATTCTTTCAGATATAAAACTATTACAAGAACTAAAAACAGTAGCTCTTAAAATTTTAGTAAAAATAAGTTGTTTTCTTTGGAACTAAGTTCATAAATTACTGTCATCTTCTTATCCCACATATGATAATATGCATATAATATGTATATGATAAATGATTTCTTTAATTACTTAGGCCTTTTTATTAATTATTAACATTTTTAAATTACATTATATTTTGTTTGCATTTGTGACCTATTACTCTCCTGAATATAAATCAATTGTTTGTATATTGCAGAGATTCATTGCAATGGTTTGATGTAAACAAAAATAATATTAAATAATGTACTTTGAATGATCAACGCAGCATTTATTAATTAACACTTAGTTATTTGTTTGAGTTACTGTCACTGCTATTTATGGCAAGCTGAACAAACTGATGAGTCATCTTGCAGATAGTACAACAAGCTATTGGAAGTCTATAAAAAAAATTAATCAAATTCTACCTCATTATCTAAATATTTTAGATGTTTTATTTAGCCCAAAGACTATAAACTTATTATGCTGAGTTTTCTATGTTTACGTCTGATAGGATATTCAGCAATTGAAAGTGAACACAAAGGAATATGAGAAATCTAGATTTTGTCACAAATAACAGCTCCCAAATTAACCACCATTTTCATAAATTCAATTGATTAACCGTATCTACTTAAGACTAGATGTTTCTTTTTGTTTAGCAAGTTGCCACAGGGCAACTCTGAAAATGTATGTAACATAAACAACACACCTTAGTGTTTTTTTCAACATAAAATATAGCAATAAGCCAATAAGAGTGAATCTCATATCAAATTTCTAATCTTCATTGCAGAACCAGCAATTAAGACAAATGAATTTTATTTCAGCACCTAGAAATATTTGCACTAAGTGGATGAATAAAAAAAAATTCGGCGCCCCCTGAAATTCTCCTGGCCCCCCCACGCAGACAAACCTAAATCCGCCACTGGGCTGAGCCCCAACCGTCTCTTCCCCTCCACATTTTACTGATTAATGTTTACAACAAAAAAAAATAATTATCTAACAAAAAATTAAAAGTAATAATATAGTGTACAAAGAAAATTAAATCACAGATCGAAAAAAATTAAAGAATTTGTATAATTTGAGACGTCCATTAATATATAAGTTATTGTTAATCATGGACAAGCAAAATTTTACTCTACTTCAGTGTTCCTAAACCAAGGATGATGGAAGACAGAGAAAACAAGATGTCTGGATTTGTTGGTATTAAATTTTCAAAAATAAATAAATAAATAAAGCAATAAATAAATAAATAAATAAATAAATAAATAAATAAATAAATAAAGCAATAAATGAATAAATAAATAAATAAATAAATAAATAAATAAATAAATAAATAAATAAATAAATAAATAAATAAATAAATAAATAAATAAATAAATAAATAAATAAATAAATCACTTCTTTCGTGCATGTTAAACGAGTAAAGATGGCAGACGACATTTTACAATTGATAGAGGAGCCCTAGAGGCTAAATTTAATTTTAAAAAATATCTTCAGATTTACTTTTATGACATGCATAGTTTTTAAATGTTTATTTTTTAAATTTTATTTTATACATCTGCACTGATTGTGACATGATTATTTGAGAAAGAAAAATTACAAAAATCTGACCACCATTGAAGTTTTTCATATTTTTGTATTATAGACTGCCAAACAAAACAAATATTCTAACGATTGTGAATGTGATATAAACAGACAACATATCTATTTATAGGTTAACCTTTACCAAAGGACCATAGTCCTTGACCCGTGAACGATATGTTCTTGTACAGTCAACATGTGTGAATAGGTTCATCCTATCTTAGAGTTAGAGGATCTTATTTGTTTGTCCCATTGTCAATAAATCCCTTAAATCGTCTGCATTGGAGTTTTATTTTGTACGACTATAGCCGTTGGAAATTAAGAAAGCAAGGTATGTGTTGTAAGTTACCAAACGGTAGCATGGGTTTCAGCGTTATGTAATGACACAAAACTGTGGGTTCTTTACCCCCCTCCCCACCCCCACAACACCCCACTGTCCCCCACGCCCCATGTACATTCTAGTTTTTCACAAACGTTTAAAACATTTTTTATCTTCAAAACAATACGTTTCCTTCGTTTTTTCCCCTGATCCCATGGGGGAAAAGTGGAAAAATTTGATCTCATCTTACAACAACGTAACATCAGATGAGGAATGGTTGGTTGTAATAATGGCTGGATCCTCTGAGGAATGGTTGGTTGTAATAATGGCTGGATCCTCTGAGGAATGGTTGGTTGTAATAATGGCTGGATCCTCTGAGGAATGGTTGGTTGTAATAATGGCTGGATCCTCTGAGGAATGGTTGGTTGTAATAATGGCTGGATCCTCTGAGGAATGGTTGGTTGTAATAATGGCTGGATGTGACGTCACATCAAAAGGGTAACTTTAAATAAAACTTCCACTGAAATTTGTGGTGGCTTACAATTTATTTAATGACTTTTATATATTTTAAAAAAAAAGTTAAAATCAGGGCTTCTCAATGTGCCGGTCGGTAGGCCATCAGACGCTTGTTGGCGTAAGCTATCAAGACACGAACATTAAATCTAATTATAATCCTTAAGTTTGAGAACTCAAAAGTATGAAATTGTTCCACTGTGTCGTTTCATGTGGACATCAAAGCATTTGTGATGTAACCGCAGCTGCGTCGGCGAACTTTTTTGCCCGTTACCCCAAAATATACAAGTTTATGTGTGCGTTACCCCCCCCCCAACCCCCAGACTCTAGATACTGCTCACATGACTCGGGGATTTAGGGGAGGGTGGTTAGCCCCGAAAATGCTACTGGTGAGTTTTATACGCATGACAAGTGTCCAAAATTGAAATGAATAGGATTATGTGTAGATATTGTAAGTCAAAACAACACGGAATATCCTTCTTCTTAAAAAAAAAGGGGGGGGGGTAGGCCTGTCAACGGGTACCCGGGACCCGGGTACCCGTTGCCGTGTGATTACCCGGGTAGTAAAATTCCGCCCGGGTACCCGTGAAAATGTGGCTTCTATGTCTATATTAACCGTAGGCCAAACTTCGGCTCCCATGCGGCTTTTTGTGTTTACATTGTGGCTTGCGAAACAATTTATCAAATGAAAATTTTTGTTTCAAATATATGCTGTGAAGTACTTCTAAGGAGAAATATCTGTCAACGGGAAATAAAATACGGTCCCAACAAATACAATGTACTTTGATATATCTTTTTTTCTCTCAACCTGAAACAGAAATCGCACAACACACTCAAAAAAAAATGGTTCTTTAAAAGAATCGTATAAAGAAAACAAAAGTCCTCTGCCAAAAAAAAATGATGGACTGCTTAGAGATGAAAGACGCTGTGTTTGTTAATTTAAAAAAACACTCTTGCTTTGACTAACTTTGCTTTGAAATACGCCCGATTGATACTTGCTAATATTGTTTATTTACCCCCTCTCCTCCCTTCACTCCTATAACCCACACCCCTTACATCCGCCTTACTTCTTGTGTTCATTAACACGTGGTGACCTAGAAAAACTGATGCTAATAATGCGTACAAGGTCGTCAGTATTTAAATTTAATAAATTGAACAGTTACTAACAGTGTAGGATGGGCAGACGTCGGCTGTGAGGATGGACTGCACAGAGATGAAAGATGCCGTGTTTGTTTTTTGTTCATTCAGACACCCTAGCTTTGAAACTAACTTTGCTTTGAAATAGCCGACAGTGGGTCACCGATTGATACTATCTATCTAATGCGTTTTTTTACTCTCCCCCCCCCTCTCCTCTCTTCCCTCCTATAACCCAGTGCATCTCAAATTTTTTTATGTCTTGCGGACGGCAGGAATTTTTCCATTGCACCTGGAACCGGTGCACTATTTTCCCTGTACTTACATGGTAGCGAAATGAATTATATTTCCTTTTATTATATTTCCTTTTATTTCTTTCATTTATTTGCTTATTGTCAAAAATGACAAATTCTATAGGGTTAGTATTATTGATAGCAATTGGAGGATTATAATTATGTTTTTCTCTCCTTTCTTGATAACTTCCGCGGACCCCCACTTTGAGAAGCACTGCTATAACCCACACCCTTGCATTCGCTTGTGTTTCTTGTGTTCATTGACACGTGTTTGCCTAGCCCAAAAATTGATATTAATAATACACCCAAAGTTAACAAGATGGGTTAGACGTCGTGTGGAATCAGGCCAATCAAGTTGACAGCGACACGGCAAAATGCAACCATTGTAATTAAATTGTGTCTGTGAAGGGTGGCAACCCAACGCGATAAAACGCCATGTGAACGTTATTCATAAAATTGATATTGATAAACAAACCGCCGATCCACACAATATCAGAAATATTTTGGTGTCAACAAAAGCAGTACCACTGACCAAAGCACGATCACTTCAGATTTATCGCAGTATAGCATACGTCATCGCCCTTAGCATCGACTACCGACGCCAAGTGGATATTAACATTCAAGGTATGACACTGAATGTTACGTCATTGCCGTAGACATTTTGTTTGCATGTTCAGTTTATTGTCATTTATGAGTATGACGAATGCATTTACAGCAGGAATTGAATAAAAGTTTTTAGTGCATTATAGTTAATTGTAGTGCATTAGTAATAGTATGTTACTGGAAGCAAGCCGTTGGCTACTACTACTGTGTGAAATGAGGTGCATGGATGGTGGCTAGGTTGCATTGTATATAGCGATCATGACGGGGAAAATTATGCGACGTTTAAGTTTAGAACGGGTAACCCGGGTACCCGTTCGAAATTTTCACGGGTACCCGGGCAGCTTTTTTCAACAAAATTGACAGCCCTAGGGGGGGGGGTTCTATTTCATAGAATTATAAACGTTTTAAGTTTGATATAATTGTTCGATTGGTTTTTGGTCAAACGCCCCTGGCCATTCTAGATATAATGATAAATGAGCCCATTTAAAATTAGTCAAGTATTCACTAAGTTTATTGAATGCATCAGATTCTTGACATCGCAATTCGAGAGGAGCACAAAACAACTTTTCTTCTTAGTTCAGTTTTTAAGGTATTCATTTTAAATACCACAGAAAGGATACTTGATACAGTCAAGTCATGTGGATTAAGATTATTGTCACTCGTGTCAATATAAATGAAAGTAGGGTGGATTTAGGTGTCTTAGTATAGTACGTAGGTAAGAAATCTACATAGTTGTCAATTTTTTAAAAAAAATGCATTTTCTGGAAGGAACCGGTTCAATAATGGGCATATGTTCCAAGCGTACACGTACACATGACGTATTTTAATATATCTAGTGGATTGTAGTGGATGTTGGTGATCCGACATAACGGCCCCAGACAAATTGTTAACATTTTTCAACAAAAACTTCATTTTTTTTCATTTTAAGCTTTTGTTAACGTTTTTACCCTTAAATAAAGTGGTAACATTGTAAAATTATATCTTGTGATGTTATTATATTGTTTCTTGTCAACAAACAGACGCGATTGGTACCATTTGGCGAAAATCTACATAGTTGTCAATTTTTTTTATAAAAAAATGCATTTTCTGGAAGGAACCGGTTCAATAATGGGCATATGTTCCAAGCCTTCACGTACACATGACGTATTTTAATATCTAGTGGATTGTAGTGGATGTTATATGTCCCAAATGAGTCTGCATTACCCCCAAGAATTCACTTTTGACCCCAGATGATGTTCTTTACCCCTGTTCGCCGACCTCTTTCTTATGAGTTGCCCGTCAGTCAATTGAGGGATTTAAAAAATATACATTTTAAAAATATTATTTTCTAAACAAAGACGTTAACCGTGATGATTAATAGTCAATGTTTAATTTGTATTCAATAAAATAAAATATAATCTAAGGATGTTAACACAGTTCGTTTTTTGAAGGCCGGTTAAACGTTTTGAAAAAAAAATGCTTCACGCGGGTTACAATATTACAATGTAGACCTTCACTAAATAAATAATAAATACTTAAATGACAATAAAAGTGATTTGAAACATACTTATTTTCAAACATAATGCCTCTTCTTGTAGTGTATGTACAGCCATAAAAACCTGGATCCTTTTTCTTTCAATATGGAATTGTTCTTATCAATGTCAATAAAGTAATATTTTTTTTGGAGAGGGGGGGGGGTCAAAGCTTTGTGACGTATTTTTTAGAGGGGGTCTAACTTTTTGTGACGACGCGTGACGAGGGGGGGGAGGGGGTAAAAAATCGGCCAAAATCGCTTGACGTCATGTATGGCCGGCCCCAAAGTTGATTGACACACTATTTCAAGGTTGTGTTTCAATTTAAATTTTACTAAATAAGTCGTTACTTAAAAATAGTGCTTATGAAAATAAAGTATTTTATGTTTTTCATTCACTCAAATTAATTTATGGGGCCGTCCATAAAGTACGACACGCTATTTTTGACCATTTTTGACCCCCCTCCCCCCTGTCACAAACTGTCACAAATCTCGGAACCCCCCCCCCAAACTACGTCACACTTTCCAATTTTTTTTTACTTTACACCTAATTAAAATATTAAATTTAATACTTAAAATACACTTCACTATTAAATTGTATTAAAATATAAAATTTCCACTTAAAAGTAGGGATGTACCGGATTAAAAATTTTGAAATCCGGCTGGATCTGAAGTGGGCCGGATTTATGAAGTGAAATCCGGCTGGAGCCGGAATAAGATTTGTTAAAATGGCCGGATTCCGGATTTTCAGGGGCCATTATGATTATGAATATATATATAAATTAGGGATCTACCGGCCAGCCGGATTTATGAAGTGAAATCCTGCCGAAGCCGGAGCTGCATTTTTAAAATTACATAATAAAAAGGAAAAAAAAACAACAAGACTAAAAAAAACAAACTAGATTGACAAATTATGAGACCAACTCTTGTGCTATAATCGGTTTATAATGGTCCTATGAATTATATTTCATTCAAAAATATTCACTGGATATCATCTGTGTTCATCCATTGTTACGACTGACATCAATCTTTCACAATCATCGTTTCCTGGAAGGATAATTGCAGACAGATCAACTCGTCCTCATCTAGCCACTCAACAGCCTCTGTATGTGCATTTTCTCCTCTGGCAATAACTGCCATGGGTTCTCTTTGACTTCTAGAAGTGATTCTCAAAGGACGGATGCGTTTTATCTGAGTTGATTCTTGAACAGTTTGGGTGGGCACATTCTCCTGAGCCCGAGCTCTGTGTTGTCCTGTATGTTTCTTCAACATTGTTTGTGAGGCAAAATATGAGTGACATACTTTGCAAAGTCGATCAAATAAGCTGGTAATCATATGGTTGTACTTTGAAAGCTCCTGTTGATCTTGGCATAATTACATCAAATTTGAAAGTTTGTGCTACAAACAAGGAAGGAAATTTATGAGAATCTGCATCTGCTCTTTCTTAAGCTTTGAGTCCATCATTTGTTTGGTTGATTGGGTTGGAGGAGGGAAGAATCTTTAAGGTAAAACGTTAAAATATGAGCTTCGTGCTTTGTCGCAACATTTCATGTCCTGATATTTAATAACAATTTGAGTGAAATATTGGCTGGTGCGAACATGATTGTCAAACCATTCCTGATCCTTCGATATCAGTCCTGCTGTATACAATTCAGATTTATGAACAACACATTCAGGAGATACGCATTTCAATGCTATTTTGTCATAAAACTAATTCTAATTTTTCACAAAATTTTTGAAAATTATTTTTAAAGCTATTTAAATGCTACTAAAACATATAAATAAATTAGAAAAAAAATACTAAAAATAATAAATGTGTGACATCACACGTGGCCTGACCCCCCTCTCCCCCTGTCACAAAGCGTCACACTTTCTTACACCCCCCCGTCGGAGCGTGACGTGTTTATGGACGGCCCCTATCTGTTGAGGTTTAGCTTGCTTTAGATTATATGGGGTTGTAATTAATGTTTCTTTTAAGGTAACTTGGTACGTGTACACAATACTAAACTCGTGTGCAAAGTTGCTCTGCAACCATTTTTGTGCAAAAATTTACACCGTACAAACACGTATATTGTATTTTCCTTATCAAAATTTGTTGCGCGGTAAATCTAAACTGATGTGCGTCTTCGGTCACATATATGCATTGCCGCGAAGCCACGCAGCTTAAACGAAACATTAGGCTTAACTCGAATTGCTTGAGAACCTGCGTACCCCAGACTACTGAGACATTCTGTAGATCCTGGCTTAACAAGCTATAAGTCACCATTCTGTAGACCCTGGCTTAACAAGCTATAAGTCACCATTCTGTAGATCCTGACTTAACAAGCTATAAGTCACCATTCTCAATTGTAGACACCCCCTGTCTTCTTGAGACCTCAAATAAATATCAAAATAAAGTACTGCAATCAAATGACGCAAATCAAATGATTTTACTGAAGCGGAAGAAACTTTCGATTTTTGTGTGGACTGAATAAACAAAAATCTGGAGCGTGAAAATCATTAATAATTAATATTTAAACAGGTTTTCGCAACAAGAATGAATCTTCATTCCCATTTTATTCATTCGAAAGTTCTCGATGCCATGAAGGTTGAAACGTGCCAATGGTAATAGTATACATTTCATAATACTGTTGTTTTATTGTATACCTCAGACATGTTTTTTAGTGTTGATACGCCGTTATGACTACACAGTGATATCCGCTGGTCTGTGTCGTCATTACATGACACATATCTGACTTTACGTCTCTGCAAATCGGTATGATGCATGCTTAGCTGAGTCAACCTACGTTTGATGCACGAGTAAGTAAACCAATAGACCATTCAGATGTCATGTCATATTTGGTGTCCTTAAAATCAAGTTTTCAAGTACAAAGATTCATTTTTTAACTTCTGCATGTTGACTCTACACCTTTCTTTCAAAGAATCAATTACGATTGTGAATTAAACCGCACGATTACAGCTCTAAGATAGAGATATCGGTCGATCATCAACACAGATGAGTACAGATGAACTGTTCTTTGTTTGCAGTAACTACCTTTGGTACCAGCTCTAAGAGAGTCAACTAGCTAGTATCAGTAACTACCTTTGGTACCAACTCTAAGAGAGTCAACTAGCTAGTAAGCTCTAAGAGAGTCAACTAGCTAGTATCAGTAACTACCTTTGGTACCAGCTCTAAGAGAGTCAACTAGCTAGTAAGCTCTAAGAGAGTCAACTAGCTAGTATCAGTAACTACCTTTGGTACCAACTCTAAGAGAGTCAACTAGTTAGTATCAGTAACTACCTTTGGTACCAGCTCTAAGAGAGTCAACTAGCTAGTATCAGTAACTACCTTTGGTACCAGCTCTAAGAGAGTCAACTAGCTAGTAAGCTCTAAGAGAGTCAACTAGCTAGTAAGCTCTAAGAGAGTCAACTAGCTAGAAAGCTCTAAGAGAGTCAACTAGCTAGTAAGCTCTAAGAGAGTCAACTAGCTAGTAAGCTCTAAGAGAGTCAACTAGCTAGTAAGCTCCAAGAGAGTCAACTAGCTAGTAAGCTCTAAGAGAGTCAACTAGCTAGTAAGCTCTAAGAGAGTCAACTAGCTAGTATCAGTAACTACCTTTGGTACCAACTCTAAGAGAGTCAACTAGCTAGTAAGCTCTAAGAAAGTCAACTAGCTAGTATCAGTAACTACCTTTGGTATCAGCTCTAAGAGAGTTAACTAGCTAGTAAGCTCTAAGAGAGTCAACTAGCTAGTAAGCTCTAAGAGAGTCAACTAGCTAGTAAGCTCTAAGAGAGTCAACTAGCTAGTATCAGTAACTACCTTTGGTATCAGCTCTAAGAGAGTCAACTAGCTAGTAAGCTCTAAGAGAGTCAACTAGCTAGTACAGTGGTTCCCAAACTTTTTTTTACCCGTGGACCCCTTTTACATTCAAAACTTTCCCACGGACCCCCAAATGAAAACGCTACATAAATGCAAGGTATACAAATTTACTAATTAAGAAACAACAATTTGTTGAAGATGTATTTATTTACATATAACTTTTGCTTAAAATTTTTAAAAAAATTAATCACTTAAATGAACTTGATGAGATTTTATGAGTCTATTTATGTCCGGCTCAATGTTTATGAGTAACAAACGCAAATCTCCACGAGCACTAATGGCTCTGAAGGCGGCTGGGCGTTGTGCTAGCCACACAATCCCCTCGTATGCCGTTGCTATTGAAACTTGTGAACGCTGTTTCACTTGCCCCATAGGCCATTCATGGTCTGAGAGGGAACTTACTACTACTACTAATGGCTAGCCGGTTTCTTTTGTTTGTGATGAGGTTCATTACGGCTCTGAATCCACCTTCTACCAAATAGGAAGACGGGAAAGCAGTCAACAACTTCTGTAGAATAACCCATAATGCAGGATATAAAATTGGGATCTCTTTTTGTAACCAGAATTTGTGGTATCATTCTTCAAACATTGGTTTAGGTTCCTCCTTTGTGGATAATTCAATAAGTAGCTCCGGTATTAGTATGGAGTCATCTATTTCTGGTATCTGAGTTTCTTCCCCAGCGGAAGGGTTCAACACCCAGTCGGGAATATCCATGTGAAGAATGTCTTCAAATTGTTGGTTCAGGTCTGCAAGAAGAGCCGTTAAGTGTTGACAGTAGGTAAAGAAGTCTTCATCTCTATTTTGCAATTTCGAGAGATTTTGAAACTGAGAACAATCTCCTCTCCCCATAAAATCGATTTAAACATGCACTCTTAGATAACCAACGTACTTCTGTGTGAAGTAGTAAATGATTATAGTCTTCATCATTTTCTAAACAAAGTTTAGCAAATAATCTTTCATTGATGGCATTCCTTCTGATTTTATTAACTGCTCTAATGACATAATCTAGTGATCCATGCAAACGTTCACTAAGATTTTTTGCAACTAAATGATGTCGATGAATTAATTACACATTGCACTGAACATACATTTGGTACAGCTTGTTTTAAGTATGCCAGAAAGCCTCGGTATCTTCCAACAATTGCCGGAGCACCGTCAGTAGTAACAGAAATGATATTAGTCATGGGTATAGCTTTTTCATCGAAAAATCTTTTTAATTCAGTAAATAACATTTCACCTTTCGTATCGGTTTCCAAACATTTAGAAGACAAAATTTCTTGGCAAAATTATTCTTCTTTTACAAATCTTACATAAGCTAAAAGTAAAGCCTCGTATCCTGGTAAAGTGGACTCGTCAGGCTGTAGAGAAAATTCAGATTTTTTAAAGTAATCACACAAAGAATTTTCTACACACTGAGCCATTTCGTCAATCCTTCTTTGGACTAAATTATTGCTCAGTGGAATTCTTTTTGTGATGTCGAAAGCTGGTTTGTGCAACACAGTGCTTATCACCTCACTTACGGCTGGTAAAATAAGTTCTTCACCAATCGTGTTGGGCTTTCCAGACTTTGCAATCAGTAAAGAAATATTACATGACGCACGCAGTCCATCGTCATCATATTTAGATGTTGTCCTCATGAGTTGTTGAAGTGATGGTGTTTTCAAATATTTTTCTTTGACTGCTTGAAAAAAACCTAAATCTTTATCTTTTTATCACTTTGGATTTTCATCAAATCTTCCTGAAGCTTGGAATGTTTCATAGAATCATTTTCAAAGTTTTATTACATAGAAGACACATTGGTAAAATACTATTTCCTGTTGATGAAATAAAGCCATACTTCAAATATACTGTCTACCTTTTTTCTTCTGCTCACTCATCTATTTAAAAAGGGCACACAAGTATAAGAAAAATTGTATATAAAATGTTTTATTTGAAACGTCTAATTGACTATTAAATTTTTCAATGGAATGCTGCAGTAAAACCCTTTAGAATTATTTGAATTTGACGTAAGATGTAAGGAAACAATTCTATTTAATTAAAAAAAAACCCGTAAAAACAATGTTTTTGACTATAAATCCCTTATATATGAGACATAACTAACAGTATTGATTATTTTCAAACGCTACAAACATTGACAGACTGACACCGAGTGATGTCCCTTGTCTGTAATAAATGGGGGTGGGACGTGAGGGGGTGTCGGCACGACGGTCGGCGTCAACTCAAACTCATGTGGAAGTGAAAGAAAAAAACAATAACAAACCGTGAATTTGAATTACATACCTCGTATAAGGATAAACTAAAAATGCATTAATTTAATTACGGTACGTTCGATCGATCTGAAATTTTGATACGATGCATTGTTAGGTCAGTCGGGTCCGTGTGCCAAATTTCAGCTTGATCGGAACACGGGAAGTGGGTCATTTTCGACTTTTGTTTTTCCGCCCGCCCATGAGATGATGAGATGATGAGACGGCCGCGAAGTTAATATAAGGGATTTAAAACAACAACTTACTATCCCTTCCTTAGTTTTTTTTTATTTTTCGTTTTTTAATTTTTGTAAATTTTTAATTTTATTAACGTTAATGAAAATGAAAAAATTTTTTTTTGAAAAGATATCAATTTTATTCTAATATTATATTTACCTACGTTCAAAAGTACACTATCTGGATAACAATACAAAATTCAACGATATGAAAACTTCCAACTAACAATACTAAACTTCTTTTGCCTAAGATTGGGAAAATTTGTTTATACACTTCGTATCACCATTACATAAAAGTAAATTATCGATTACGTGTGCGACTCTTTTAGACTTTATGTTGTAGGCAAGTTATGCATGTAGCAGCACGATTGCATTGCTGTATAAAACTATTTTAGGTAGTCTGTCTCCCACCGTGCCATGTTTGTTATTAACTTAAATAGCTGGCGCCAACTAAAACTTTGATTGAGGGGTGCGTGTGAGAAATCGGCCAAAATTCTCATTTTCAAGCATTTCTATGTTTTAATGTATTAGTTTTCTAAAGCAATTTTTTAAATGTTAATTACATTAAAAAATTATCATTATATATTAAACACATTTTAAAATATTATTTTGCTAACCCTACAAAAAAATATTTGGTCAAATTTTGAAGAAGAAAAAAGTTTTTTTGCTGACTCGATTCCTGTATTTGGAATCGTCCAACATATCAAATGGAAATCAATATCAATGGAAAGCTGGATTCTTCCTGCTTTAGATAAATATAACTTCCCGATACGTCAAAATTTACCCAACCATTCAATCATCGTCATTTCCGTTAAAAGATGGTATTTTTATGACCTACATATAGGGCATAGGGTCTCCGCCTTTCTCGCGCATCAAACTTTCAATAAACCAAACATTTTGATTGGTTACAGATGTGGAAATATTGTAGTTATACTTTTGTTTCTAGGTCAAACCAATTTATTTTACATAGGACCTAAAAATCGCTACTATAGTATTCATTGTTTTTAAATCCTTTATATTAACTCGTGGTGTCTGCGGCCGCCCTTGATTGCTTGCTTGCTTGTCGCCAAAACTTTGGATCGATTTTTAACCCACTTGCTCGTAAGCTAGCGAGCTGAAATTTTGCAGGCAGTTTTGTACCGATAATAAAAACAATGTATCAAAATTTCAGATCGATCGCATGTACCGTAATTAAATTATTGATTTTTTAGATTATTTTATTTATTCCTATGTATCATTCTATTTTTTGAGATAGAGTGTAAGGGTGCACATTATATTGAACAACCTTTCTGTCGCACAATAAGGTGCGTATTTTATTGACAACTCTTTTTATAAACATATTCCTGATCGGTGCGCATTATATTAAACATGTTTTACGACACAAACTACAAATTTTGTATTTTTGGATGGTCTTGCGCTGCGTATTATAATGAACAATCTTTTAGTTACGTCTCATACATAAATGATTTATAGTGAAAAACTTGTTTTTTTACGTTTAAAAAAAAATTAAATCCTTTATATTAACTCGTGGTGTCTGCGGCCGCCCTTGATTGCTTGCTTGGTTGCTTGTCGCCAAAACTTCAAATCGATTTTTAAACCACTTCCTCGTAAGCTAGCGAGCTGAAATTTAGCAGGCAGTTTCGTACCGATAATAAAAACAATGTATCAAAATTTCAAATCGATAGCATTACCCGTAATTAAATTATTGATTTTATAGATTATTTTATTTATTCCTATGTATCATTCTATTTTTTGAGATAGAGCGTCGCGGTGCGTATTATATTGAACAACCTTTCTGTCGCGAAATAAGGTGCGTATTTTATTGACAACTCTTTTTATAAACATACTAGATTGTGCTGCGGCGCCGTGGCGCCTGCGGCGCCCCTTTTTAGGGCGCCTACGGCGCCAACCTTTTTCAAAAGCCCAACTAAGTTATCATTTTTTTATAAATACGAAATATTAAACTTTCTGAAATGTACGCAAAGTATTTAATAACAGGAGTAGTAGGGCGCCTACGGCGCCCACTTTGTTTTTTGTCAAAAGCCCAAGAAACTTATCCATCTTTGATAAATACGAAATATTAAACTTCCTTTTTGTTTGATAAATACGAAATATTATACTTACTGAAATGTACACAAAGTATTTTATAATTATAAATCCTCAAATCCTATTTTTACATCGTTCCCTTTTTCCAAAATTAAGATATAAGCTAAAGCAATGACGTCATATAATATATTTTTTACAGCGCGTCTTTAATTTGTAATTAATTTGCACACCTTTTGATGCACACCTTGTGTTAAATATAAGATCAACCAATGACGTCATATTAAATATTTTTACAGCGCTAATCACCACACGATTTTTTAAAACTGCTATAGACTGTTGTACATCATCAGCGTTCCACATCCAATGAGTGAGCCACTTGGGCTTTTATATTATTTATTCCTGATCGGTGCGCATTATATTAAACATGTTTTACGACACAACTGCAATTTTTTTTGGATGGTCTTGCGCTGCGTATTATAATGAACATTCTTTTAGTTACTTCTCGTACATAAAGGATTTATAGTAAAAAACTTGGTTTTTACGGGTTTTTTAAATTTATTTTTATTTCGGTAGTGATAAAAAAGAACGTATATTTATTATTTTTATACTAAACCTTGCGCGGACCCCTGACGTTGTCCAGGGACCCCCAAATCAAATTTAATTTTCCACGGACCCCCTGAATGGTTCCGCGGACCCGTGGGGGTCCGTACGGACCACTTTGGGAACCACTGAGCTAGTATCAGTAACTACCTTTGGTACCAGCTCTAAGAGAGTCAACTAGCTAGTAAGCTCTAAGAGAGTCAACTAGCTAGTATCAGTAACTACCTTTGGTACCAACTCTAAGAGAGTCAACTAGCTAGTATCAGTAACTACCTTTGGTACCAGCTCTAAGAGAGTCAACTAGCTAGTATCAGTAACTACCTTTGGTACCAGCTCTAAGAGAGTCAACTAGCTAGTAAGCTCTAAGAGAGTCAACTAGCTAGTAAGCTCTAAGAGAGTCAACTAGCTAGTAAGCTCTAAGAGAGTCAACTAGCTAGTAAGCTCTAAGAGAGTCAACTAGCTAGTAAGCTCTAAGAGAGTCAACTAGCTAGTAAGCTCTAAGAGAGTTAACTAGCTAGTAAGCTCTAAGAGAGTCAACTAGCTAGTATCAGTAACTACCTTTGGTACTAGCTCTAAGAGAGTCAACTAGCTAGTAGCTAGCATCAAGACTGAACGACTTGAAGCAGTTCGAGTCCGGTATCCCAAGATGCATTGGAATTGAACATCGAACCTTCAGTTGTTCTATCGGTGTTGCCCGATGACAAGTTCCTACAGTTGGTCCAGTGGCGTAGCTAGACATTTTGCCGCCCGGGGCGGTCTCCAATTTGCCGCCCTTTTTAAGCCAATAGTATATAGTTTTTATAAATTAATAAACATAAATAAATAATTGTAATTGAAACAAAGTAGAGGTTGCGAAAATTTTTACCATTGGATGCCACATTTAAGTAAGCAGCAAAAAAGAGGGGCCAAATAGGATGTTATACCTATAAATCCATATTTTATAAAAATACAAGATACTATTTTTTAAAGGTTACTAAAGTTGCAGGTTCCCCAATGAGACAGACATATTCAAAATTTACATTAAAAAATTATGAATTAATTATTTTTTAAATAAACAAATTGTGTACATATTATTTATAAATTTATTTCCCCAACTTTCATAGTAGAAAAATCGTGTATTATGCTATCAACATTTAAATAATTTGTTATAATTTGTTCTATGCACAATATTTCAATATTATTTAGTCTTAATTTATACACTCATTGTGGAACGAACATAATTTTTTTTTATCAATTTCAGTTTGGAGAAGCTCCTTTCACAACTAGCGACACTGATAACAATATTTTTTTGTAAAATTCTTAGCAAGATAATAATGTTGGTTACAGAAGTTTCCAATCTATACTGTTGAATAAATTGTAATAAATCAAGGGGTGCCTTTTCCTCCATTTTCCCAACGTAATGCCTCTTTTTGAAGTATAGGTACAGCCATAAAACCTGGATTATTTTTCTTTCAATATGGAACTATTTTTATCAATGTCAATAAAATCATTTATTTGACATTCAATTTCTTCATTTAGTATATGGGATTATAAACTAATATTTTCTTACAAGGTCATGCAACATATCAAAGCGTTGTTTTAATTCCTTTTATAATTCGATCCATGGATTAAAACACTTCTCGTTGTACTTCATGTTCTAAAGATAGGACAACTGATTGTGAATTTTCCTCACTCATATGTTTTCCCTTCTAACTCGGCGTTCAGGTCGATGTCTCCAACTCTTCACTAATTCCTTTGGCTGCTATAACAGCTTTTTTATTAGCACATTTCTTTGTTCCATGAAATGGGTTTGCAAATAATTTAGTTTTATATGGCATTGGTGAACATTTAAGCCTTTTATTTGAAGGTATTTTTGAGCATCCCATTGACGCGTGGAAGAATTTAAAAAATGAAAACAACTTTTCGATAGTTCCAAAAAATGTTAAGGAATCAACAGCAGTACAAGCTGCATGTAAACATGCCAGTTTTAAAGAATGATGTGTGCATGCTACAAAGTCTGATGGAAGCATTATTGTAAGCCTTTCCTCTGCAATTTTTTGTACCTAAACATTTGTCTAATTTCTTTAAAATCATATTTGTGATTTCCTCAGAAGTTTTCCTTTATTTTCTACAAAGTAGATAAACGATTCTACAACTTTAACTTCGCTGCCATCAATCTTTTAATTTGACTAGTTTAATCTTTGTGGGAAATATCTGGAGTTCTGTCAAATATCTTACACAAGTTTTTAGCTTGCTTTTTTTGGTCCATTATTGTTTTTCTCAATGCGCCTCTCAATAGGTCTATGAATTCATTTTGAATTATTTTCCACAAATAGGAGACACTATATTTATTACCCATCTTAATGTGTACTCAATTTTCGCATAATACTGGGTCGTACTTGACCAACAAGTCAACAAGCTCTAGAAAAGTTCCTATATTTTCAATTGAATTGATGTCTTCCTCATGAATACTTTCACGATAATCCCTCAAACGCCAAATTTTGTTTTGCTAAGAATCTAATTATATCAAGTATTGTGAGAATTTTCTATCATTTTTTTTCTTATTTCTTTATTAATATTCTGTTGCCGTTATCAAAAGTTGCGCCTTGTCCAATTCTTATGTCTAATTCCTTCCATTGGGAAAATGATCGAATGTGCAGTAGACTCAACTCATGTTCATTATTTTTGAGATTAAATTTCCACTATTTGTTAAAACCATTTTCCTTGTTAAAATTTGATTGGAAAAGATCATCAAAAAGTAAACAGCTAAAAAATATATAATTTTCTTCAATGGTGAATACACCATCCACGATCTTAACAAACTTTCACCATTATGCAAAATTTGGAGAAAAAAAAACAACTATCGCGATTAATCTTTCTTGTCATAAATCGTAATAATTTTCACTAAAATATACTAATTCGAACCAGTGGCGTCACTAGGGGGGGTGCGGTGGGGGCGGGCCGCCCCGGGTGACACCCTCAGGGGGGTGACACCAAAATGGAAAATTCTGTATGTTCCCGTTATTTGGCACTGGAAAACTCGGAGGCGCTCTATGGGTTAAGTCGTGAGGGGGTGACACCATGAGCTACCGCCCCGGGTGACACCAACCCTAGTGACGCCTCTGATTCGAACTACCTAAACATTACTTTAATAGGATAGGCGTAACATTTTTAGTGAATAATAGTATTTTAATGAAACACACAAATTTTGTTTGTGCTACTTAAATGAAAAAAAATATAAAAATAATTAAATGTTAATAAATTACCTTTGAATAAGTTTCTGAAAACTGAAACAGTAATATAAATTACTACTTGCAAGTTAAACACAATATTTGAACCACCATGCCATGTAGGTACTTGTTCGCGTATCAATCTGTGCCTGTCGAAAATCTACGTGTTCTTTGTGTGTTGTTTTCTTATAAAAGTGTCATCTGTGATGTATACCGCTTAATTTTCAAAACAAATCGATACAATTTTTAAGCGATTTAAAATTTTTTAATGGTTATGCGTTAGTTATAGCAAACAGTATGTAATAAAAGAATGTTGTGAGAATCCGTTAACTACCACTTGAAAGTACGAATATTTTATTTTCACCCGGGTGTTACTCTTTCAAAAGAAAAAGGGTGGTTGCCCGAAAGGGCTATACCTTTCAAAATGCCCCCAAATGCCGCCCCCAAAATGTGTGCCGCCGGGGCGGACCGCCCCCCCTAGCTACGCCACTGAGTTGGTCGAAAATGGCAAATAGGAAGTGGCGTTCGTGAGGGGTGGGGGTGGGAGGAGGCGCGCATCATTCTACACCACCCACTCGCTCAGTCAATGTTTATATTTCTCTTTACGGTATTCCCATTTAATGACAAAGCTTTTGTAGTCTTGGACTTGGACTCCTTTTATATAAATAAACTTTGGTAAAAGATTTCTAACTAAAAAAAAGAATGTTTTAAAAACGAGTTTATTGAGGACGAAAATCCCAAAGAATAGATGACGACGATAGTAAACCGAAAGCGTAAAAAGGAGACGAAAGGCCACTCACAGAGGGGAAAATCCCAACTATTATTGACAGTCATAGGATCCTCAGGCTCATAGACAGACGGATAAATAAACGAATAAAGAATATTAAACAGATGGGTAGACATAGATAAATATAAATTGATGGAGTGATTGGTGGATAAATATATAGATAGATAAATAGATAGATAAATAGATAGATAGATAGATAGATAACTAGATAGATAGATAGATAGATAACTAGATAGATAGATAGATAGATAACTAGATAGATAGATAGATAGATAGATAACTAGATAGATAGATAGATAGATAGATAGATAGATAGATAACTAGATAGATAGATAGATAGATAGATAGATAGATAGATAGATAACTAGATAGATAGATAGATAGATAGATAGATAGATATATAGATAGATATATAGATAGATAGATAGATAGATAGATAGATAGATAGATAGATAGATAGATAGATAGATAGATGGATGGATGAGTGGGTGGATTGATGAGTGGGTGGATGGATGGATCAATGGATAAGAAATTAGTATGAGACTAAGCGTTTAGCCATGTACCACCTGTTTACCCAATAAAAATACCTTTTTACTAAATGCCCCCCCCACCCCACACACACCCAAACAATTAATCGTCCCAAGGTTTTGACCTATTTCTACCATTTCCTCTTAGGTTAATAAAAGAGCCGTATTTAAATTCGAAATCCAATTTTAGCACTTTCGGAATATTGTTGGGAGTTTTAAGACCGAAAGTCCACATATGAAGATTGAAATTCTTTAAATTCATATTGTTTACTTCGAGCTTCGTGACAGGATGTATTATTATCGGCATCCTTCCGCCTCGCGAGACGATGGTGTATCACTGTTGAGTTGGGTTGCATGTCTCGCGAGACGATGGTGTATCACCGTTGAGTTGGGTTGCATGTCTCGCGAGACGATGGTGTATCACCGTTGAGTTGGGTTGCATGTCTCGCGAGACGATGGTGTATCACCGTTGAGTTGGGTTGCATGTCTCGCGAGACGATGGTGTATCACCGTTGAGTTGGGTTACATGTCTCGCGAGACGATGGTGTATCACCGTTGAGTTGGGTTACATGTCTCGCGAGACGATGGTGTATCACCGTTGATTTGGGTTGCATGTCTCGCGAGACGATGGTGTATCACTGTTGAGTTGGGTTGCATGTCTCGCGAGACGATGGTGTATCACCGTTGAGTTGGGTTACATGTCTCGCGAGACGATGGTGTATCACCGTTGATTTGGGTTGCATGTCTCGCGAGACGATGGTGTATCACTGTTGAGTTGGGTTGCATGTCTCGCGAGACGATGGTGTATCGCCGTTGAGTTGGGTTGCATGTCTCGCGAGACGATGGTGTATCACCGTTGAGTTGGATTGCATGTCTCGCGACACGATGGTGTATCACCGTTGTGTTGGGTTGCATGTCTCGCGAGACGATGGTGTATCACCGCTGAGTTGGGTTGCATGTCTCGCGAGACGATGGTGTATCACTGTTGAGTTGGGTTGCATGTCTCGCGAGACGATGGTGTATCACTGTTGAGTTGGGTTGCATGTTTCGCGAGACGATGGTGTATCACTGTTGATTTGGGTTGCATGTCTCGCGAGACGATGGTGTATCACCGTTGAGTTGGGTTGCATGTCTCGCGAGACGATGGTGTATCACCGTTGTGTTGGGTTGCATTTCATCGAGTGGCTGTGCAGTCCTATCCTTGAGTGAAAGTCTTTAACACAGCTTTTACACACGAGTTCTGTGCTTCCAAATGTTTTGGCCTTTCTCCTAGCTCTTCTGTCTGTAGCCTGCTCCATCCTTCGCTCCTCTGCTACTATGACGCCCTCTTTGACAACTGTGCGCCACGTAGATCGGTCTTCTGCCTTACACTCCCAGTCGGTTGTGCGTATTCTGGCTGCTTTCATGTCCCTTTGGCAGACATCTTTAAATCGAAGACATGGGCGACCCGTCTTCCTCTTTCCCGATGCCAGTTCTCCATATAGCAGGTCCTTGGGGATGCGGCCAGGGCTCATTCTTTTAACATGTCCTAGCCATCTCCGGCGTCTTCCACTAAGGATTGAGAACATGCTTTGGGTATTGGCACGCATTAGAACCTCAGTATTAGGCACTTTGTTTTGCCATTTAATGCCAAGGATGCGACGCAGGCATCTCAAGTGGAAGCTATTAAGCTTGCGCTCTTGGGATGTATAAGTGGTCCATGTCTCCCTCCCGTATAGCAGTGTACTAATGACGCAGGCTCTATAGACACACAGTTTGGTTTCTTCTGTTAACTTTGTGTTTTGCCAGACCCGTTTATTTAATTTAACCATTGAACCACTTCTGATGGTCCTAGAGATCTCAAAATTTTACCACAGATAGATCTTGGATGACAATGCATTGTTTCAAAATTTCAGATCGATCGAATGTACCGTTATTAAATTATTGAACTTTTTAGTTTATCTATATATAAGCCTATGCATTATCCGTCTGCCCTTGTTTACATAACATTCACGTGAAGAGTTCACACAAAGCCCGACAACAAAAACTATGTTTAACATAACATCAAAGGGAGATCAATCATTTCCAGTCTGTAAATGTTTGTCGGGCAATGCGTATTATATTTGAACATAATCAATACTTCAAAAGTTACCGTAGCATACAATGGAACTAAAAAGAATAAAATAAATAGAAGTAAAAAAAAAGATTTTTAAAAACCACGTTTTTATAAGCGGACTAAAAAGAAGAAAATAAAATTTTAAAATTTATATTTGAAAATGCGTACTATGATGTAATATGACTAAAAACGTGGGCGGGCGCTTTTTAGGCGTTTGGCTAAAATGATTAGGGTTTACGAATGACGAGTAAGAAAATGAGTGAATTGAATTAGTTAAGCCCGAGAAGGTTAACGCTATAAAGTAAAAAAATTATTAGAAAGTAATAATAAGAACACTATATATTTTTATGTTAAAAAGAAAGGCTTCATTTCTTAAATGAAATTAAAGTTTTATGTTTCTTCTCATGGCTCAATCTTTCATGTATCAATGTTTTCAGCCATGGCATGCTACATTACCAAAATAGCAATAGATGAGACAATTTTGGTGTTTTCGTAATTGATCGTCATTAATTTTTCATTAAAAATATTTTAGAGAAACCTTTTTAACATCTTGCAATACTTTGTAAGAAATGATCCAATTAATTATATTATTTTTGGCAGGGTAACTTCGAGCCTAAATATCTTTATAAACTTAAATAAACCACCTAGTCTTGAATTCATTATTTTTTTTCTATTCATGGGGTTAAAATACTCCTTGCCTAACTATGTCATGTGGGATATTTTGAATACTCTAATTTGAAGACAAAATTTCAAAGTCCAGTAAATCACCTGGTGTACGAAAATCATGTCTGTTTTCTAAATTCTATATAACTGCCAAAGCCTCACACGAATTTATACACTAATCTCATCTTATGAAGAAACCAAATTTCTTCATAACTTATTCTACATAGCATGGATACATATATATTTGCTTCGATCACCAAAAATTTGCTCTCTTGTTCTTTGATTGGAAGGTTCGATTAACATGATAAGGTCTCCACATAAATTTTTATCAAATGTCAAAGCATCCCTTAAGTATTCCATTCAATTAGTTTCTCTTTGAGAAGCCACTGCTAAGAAATGTTTTTGTTGAGCACTATACGTTTGTAAAGAATTTCGGACATTTTTTAATATATACCTTTGAATGGCTTGTAGAAGCAATTAGGTATTTCCAACAGTGTATGGACTTGGAAAAGAATGCGTAACAACGCTCAAATCATGTTAACAAATTAGGTTTAACTGTTTGATCGAGTTTGACATGAGATTTTATGTTTTTGCGCTTTGTTGAACTCTTGTATACCTTCAAGCCCTAAGAAGTATTAACACACGTTGGGCCTGTGCAGTCAATTATTTTAAGATCATCATTTATTCAAAATCATTTCAGAAATATCATAAGCAGATTCATTTTTGCTTGAATGAAATATTTAAAAGCTTCTACAGCGTCTACTTTTTTATTTTAATTCTTTACATATCACACGACTGGACTTGTTTGATCCTTTGACAAATATATGAAGAGCTATCAAATACAATGGAACAATATTTGGTATCTTGTTATTGAAGAAAGATGATTTTTCGTGAATTATATCCTAACATTACTATGAGCTCAGTTTGAATTTTAGATGACAAGTTTTTTTTATCCCTTTTCTCACTATTTTCTCGGAGTGCTCGAACGTACTCTGCATTTGTTCTAGAATATTGCCTTTATTTGCAACAGTATTACACTCTCTATGACCTCAAAAAGTCACATTCAATTTCGCCAGCATTTAATAATGTCAAATATTTTAACAAGAACTTCTTGCCACTGCTGTTTTCTCTTTTACAACAACTAATTGTCGGTCTTCATCAATAGTATATTCTTTTTTAAATCCCTTATATTAACTTAACCACCGTCTCATTCGTCGTCACTCGTTCGTCGTTCGTTCGTCCCGCCCGCGACGCCCATCCGCCCGCGGAAAAACAAAAGTCGAAAATGACCCACTTCCACCCGTCTCACCTAACAATGCATCATATCAAAATTTCAGATCGATCGAACGTACCGTAACTAAATTAACGCATTTTTAGTTTATCTACACTATATAAATCACTATTTAGAATGTTTAGTTGTCGTCTGCTAGAGTTGACCTAGTTTTAAAGCCAAGGGAGATAATTTGGTTTCAGTTTGTAAATGTTTGTCACTTTTGAACATAATCAATACTTTTAGTTATGTCTCATATATAAGGGATTTATAGTCAAAAACTTTGTTTTTACGGGGTTGTTTATTATCCAATTTCTGATTCCTTCCATTTGCAAAAAAACTTTGGTAATCTTGAGTACGTACTGAGTACTTATCTTGGCTTTTATTTTATTTAAATTTACTTTCACGTTTAACAATTAGCTTATTAACAACGAGTAATTTGACCCCCCCCCACCAAAAAAAAATAATTTTGTATTAATTTGTGCCAAGTTTTAATTCTACTAGATAAGAAATTGTTTCAAATTATTTTTGTTTATGCAACAAAACAAAAGACATTAAAATAAGCCATATAAATACACCAACAATTTTTTCGAGTTCTCTTAAACGTTAAAATCAAACTTGAATCATTTATATATACCAGCACATTATTGTCATACTGTCAGCCCCTATGTTTTCCAGCTCACTAATATTAGTATCAGAAGACTTTATTTAGATTTATAATGGAGTTTGAAGATTTGGCATTAGAAGCGCTCTCGTATTTCAATATAGTTCTTCATTTCGTTCAGTTTTCTTTTATCTTAGCATTTCTTTTATTAAAATTTATTTTCACGTTTTAACAATTAGCTAATAAAAAACGTGGAATTTGCCGCGCCCCCCACCCCCCCCCAATTTTACAACAGGGGCGGCTCTCAAGTTTTAAGAATCAATACATTTATCACCGCACCAGTGTCACGTTCTCAAATTAATTTGCCTCTGTTTTTTAAAAAATTACAGTAGTATTAGTATCAGAGGAATTTATATCCAATAAGGAATTTGAAGTTTTGGCAGTTAAAACGTTCATGTGGTTTTGGATAGTCCCTTTATTTATTTTATTAATTTCTTATTTTGCTTTTTTAAAATTTCGATTAACAAAAAACTCCTCTATCTTTTAAAATTTTCATTTTAAGAAACTAATTAACGACTATGAATTTGCCGCCCCTGGCAAAGTGCCGCCCGGGGCATTTTCACCCCTGCCCCCCCCCTCGCTACGCCACTGCATCCGACTCCTTTGAACATCCTACTCCTTTGAACATCCGACTCCTTTGAACATCCGACTCCTTTGAACACCCGGCTCCTTTGAACACCCGACTCCTCTCTCAGCTTCAGCGGTTATTGAACTTTCGCGAGTTGTCTCCGCTGATGATATCTTAAAACATCTTTTCTGTTTACAAAAAACAAAACATTGATCGATTTACCGTACCGATGAGGTTAACTCACTAACAGCCACAGAAAGCTCTGTGTTAGGAACATGTGCTGCCGTATTAAAGGACGTAAGCAGCTGACACCTTTGTGGTACATGTACTAATACCAGCGACTAATTTCAAACTACTGAGGTCAAAAGCGAGGACTGTAATTGTCAACCCTCAGTCACTGAATGACGTCACCTAATGGGAATTTTTGACTTGCGGGTAATCTGTATTTATAATTGGTTAAGGAAATGGAGCAATACAGCAATACACTTGCGCAGCTACCCTCAGTACATTTAAGATGTGATTTTACTTAGAAGTTCCCTGATCGAGAAACGTTTGTTGCTGTGATAATGATAAAACCAATTTCTAGTATAATTATAGTAGGGTCATTAATTATATTAGGGTTACATGTCATATGTCCTGTGCGAAAGGTTATTTATGTTCACGTCACTTTGATCCTCAATTTGGTTATAAAAAACGGGTGGCATATTACTTGCACGGGAACAAAGCGATGAAGATAGCCATAACAAAGATGCTGGGGTTCATGGTTGGTTACACACAGAACGCAGAGGGCATATGGTTAGCTACACATAAAAGACAAGGCATACGGTGAGCTGCACATAGGAAGCAAGGGCATATGATTAAATGCACAGATGAAACTAAGGCATATGGTTAGTTCCACAGAGGACGCTGAGGTATACGTTATGTATACAAAGGAAACTACGGCATACTGTTAGCTTCACAGCTACGGTCTACGTTTGCCTACGTCCAGGAAGCTATGCCATTTTTATAGTAAGTTCATTAAGAGCAAAAAAATACTAATTTTGTGTGGTAGTGGTGATCCCATGACCAGGCTATCAATGCCAATGGCAGGCACATTGTCCAGGTAGTGGTGATCCCATGACCAGGCTATCAATGCCAATGGTAGGCACATTGTCCAGGTAATGGTGATCCCATGACCAGGCTATCAATGCCAATGGTAGGCACATTGTCCAGGTAATGGTGATCCCATGACCAGGCTATCAATGCCAATGGTAGGCACATTGTCCAGGTAATGGTGATCCCATGACCAGGCTATCAATGCCAATGGTAGGTACATTGTCCAGGTAGTGGTGATCCCATGACCAGGCTATCAATGCCAATGGTAGGCACATTGTCCAGGTAATGGTGATCCCATGACCAGGCTATCAATGCCAATGGTAGGCACATTGTCCAGGTAATGGTGATCCCATGACCAGGCTATCAATGCCAATGGTAGGTACATTGTCCAGGTAGTGGTGATCCCATGACCAGGCTATCAATGTCAATGGCAGGCACATTGTCCAGGTAATGGTGATCCCATGACCAGGCTATCAATGTCAATGGCAGGCACATTGTCCAGGTAATGGTGATCCCATGACCAGGCTATCAATGCCAATGGTAGGTACATTGTCCAGGTAGTGGTGATCCCATGACCAGGCTATCAATGCCAATGGCAGGCATATTGTCAAGGCTTCAAAAACGGCCTTAGCTCACTAATGCCCTTAGTCCATGACCCCAAAATGTCCATAACTCCTAATGTCAATAGTGTTAAAGTCACGTGGGTACTAAGCTAATGGGCATGGCTCTATCTGACTTTCTTTTATTTTTTTTTATAGTTTTGACCTTTATGTATGTGAACTCTTGCTTCCCATATAAATTCAGTTTGTTCATTTAGTTTATATGCTTACTGTCATTTACATTAAGGTACATTTGCACAGTACAAACTTGAGAATAGAAAGAAGTAATCATGTAATTACCCCCACAAATTAGCAATTGTCTATTGAAAATCCGAATCGGAGGGCACGCACTGTTACGGAATCGCTGATAATACAAAACTAATTATGTAAATAGCCAAGAGTTGTCATAACTAGGTCACCTTGCCACACTTACCGAAGAGGCGACACTGACCCCTGGGGATCAGATTAAAAAGTGGCCTTTTCCAGTGAGAGATATATTTAATCAGCTATTCGAACGATTGTTTTGTACGTGTCTCGTGGTAAGAGGTCATCCACTGTTCATACACTCGTTGTGGACGTGTCATTGATGAGAGGTCGTGTACTCCACAAACACATGTTCTGTATGCGTGGATGTAAACTTGAACAGAGGTATGTAGACATTGTCATTCATTCATTCTCACAATAGTTTTACCATAGAACAAAAATAAAAAGGTATATAAAGTGTATTTTAATATGTTTTCAACTTTGCAAGAATAATAGGCTTAAAATTTAAAAAAAGATATAAATACTGTTTTTTTAAAAATCGCCTAATTAAATTTTAATTGAATTAAAATGCACACATATAACATCCTTTTTAAATCGTCCATTTTATAAAAAGTTTACGAAAGTGTTGAAAATAAATATAAATGTTTGCTTACCGAAAAAAATCAAGTATTAAAAAATAATAAAACGAATAAAACTTTGGCGCAAACAAAAGATATCGTAGAAACATTTATTGGTGATTGGTGATATTCAATTTGATAAATATTGAAATAATCTGTATGGTTTCTAAAACTTAAGGGCCAACATTGTATTTTTGTTCCCAAGCGAATTTGAAAATAATTAATATCTGTAAACAAGAGTATATTTAAAACAATTAGGTGCAACATCGATATTTTTACTCATTGATTTTATATTTAATTTTTTAAGTGCCATAAATTGTCTAAAACATAAATGACAACTTGGCATACAGGGCGCAAAAATATATATTTTTTTAATGATTGGATTATTGAATTAAAAAACAAAACAAATTAAATGTGAAAATGTCGTAAAAACTGAGCTTGTTACGCAGTTACCGATTCTTACAGAAACATTTGAGTAGATTTTCTGTAGCGCTTCTATGTTGTACATCTGTCAAATTTCACTATTTTCCCCCCTTTCGATATTATAGTTCCCGACCTCTTTAACATATCAGTCCTGCTTTTCATTCCTGTCAAAACTGGGGTTTGCTATCTGGGTTCCTTTTCTACGTCAGAGTTAGGGTTGCCAGACGACCGGCAAAAGGAGGACATGTCCTCCTTTTTAGCTCAATGTCCTACGTCCGGCAGGCAAAGCTAAAATGGTTTAAAATGTCCGGCTTTTCTCAAATTTTAAATTATAATTTTTATGTATCGTTGTCAACTATTACATTTTTTTTGTTTTCTTTAAATAAACCTAGATTTTGGCTATTTTTGAAATAAAAAACTTAAAAATCTAGACAAGGGCGAGAAAAGCCTAGATCTATGTTGAAAAACCTAGCGCTGGCAGCACTAGTGCTGTATTATCCATGGTCAAAATGTTATCTTATCTTATCAATACAGACGCTCCTTCTATGCAGAAGATAATTGCGTCCACAGACCATGACAGATGACCTGTTGGCAAGTGATGCAGCGTTCACAGGCCACGGCTTTGTGGGTTCCACGCATTACCCAGCCGCCTAACTAGTGTTAGGTACCCATTCGGAGCTGGGTGACTCAGGGACGCCCAAGGCCCCGGGAATAAATCCTTGCCTTGACATGGATTCGAACCCGTCTATGTTTATGAAAATGGCTTCTAAAAAGAGAAAATGCAAATTCTCGAACACAATGAAAAATAAGTTTCCTTGCACCGTTGAAGGACGAAATGAGAATGAGACGAAGTGTGGAGTATGCGATAGTTACTTGTCCGTTGCCAACAAAGGAGCAACTGACGTGGAGCGCCATGTTGACAGTGAGAGACATAGAAACCGTATCAAACTGTTCGCGTCATCTAGCAAATTGACGTCTTTTTTTAAAAAAGCCCAAGTATTCAAATGTGTTGCTGAAAGTACATGAAGCTGAAGCAACATAGCATTTCATGCAGGTTGGCATCATCAAACTAACAACCCGATGACCTGCACAGCTGGTTTGATGCACATATTATTTGAAGATTTGGAAACCTCTAAAAATATTGCTTGTACAGAAACAAAGACTGAAGGAATAATAAACCATGCAATTGTCCTCACTCTCAACACCCTTGATCAATTCGCTCAATCTGTAGATGACATTAAACATTTTCGTCCGAGAAATATGTCATGTAATTAATCAGATTATAAGATAACTAGCTTACCCGCGGCGTAGCATACGCCGCTAATGATTTAGTGACGGGTGAAGACTTCCTGAAAGACACAGTTGTTAAAATGGGGTGGGTTTGGGCAAACGACTGTGAGTGAATGAAAAGAAGGAACTCTGGAGAGACCCGCGGCGTATAACCCGTAAAAAATGACGGAAGTGTTCAGCTGAAATCTATTTATTTAGAAAAAATTCACTTTTTTAGGGTGCCTACGACGCCCAACTTTTTCAAAATCCCAACTAACTTGTCCTTGTTTGATCAATACGAAATATTAAACTTTCTGAAATGTACACAAAGTATTTTATAACTTTTTACATTGTTCCCTTTTTACAAAATTAAAATATCAGCGAAAACAATGACGTCATATAATATTTTTTTTACAGCGCATATTTAATTGGCACACATTTTGATGCATTGGTGCAGTAATTTAGTGCGCTGCTTTCTAAAATTAGTATCTGTTGAACATACTTGCAGCTTGGTGTCTCGCAGGGTCCGACCACGAAGAGAATTATATGTATAGATGATTGTACAATTGGCTATTTAAATGATATTTTTGTGTGTCATTTTGAAAACCAAGAAATCACTAAGAGTAAGATACACTTAATTGGCAGCTATTACAATAAATTTGCAGTAATTATGTTTTCAACCCGGGACGAGTCAAATGAAATATTCAAAATGTCCTCCTTTGTCGTCCTCCTTTTTGTTTTATTATGTCCTCCCTTGTCCTCCCTTTTGTTCTATTATGTCCTCCTTTTGGTGCCAACATATCTGGCAACCCTGGTCAGAGTGGACGTTTGCTACCTGATAATGATTTTTTTAAAGCATTTGAAGCCAATATACTGAACGCTCCTGCAAACGTCAATGCAATAGTGACGTAGAAAATGGTTTCATACGTCAAACTGTGACACGTGTCCACGTTTAGTCCCTATTACCGCTAATCGGCTTGTTACCTCCACCCTCTTTCAAGTACTCCACAATATCATGAAAAGACAATCCTGATCGGGAAGAGCCTCCTCCCCTCCCTCCCCCGTTCTGCCACTGACTGAAAATCAATTACAAGACCATGCTTAAAGTAGTGCATGGCGTGGGGTGATAAAATTCAAGAGAGTATGCTGTGGGGGGGGGGAGACTAAGATTGTGTCTTTGATAACGTTTGTAATGCAATCATGAACAAAGTATCACAACTGATTTAAGTCGATATTTTCATGATCCGTGGTATCATAGCACTGTGATGCTGAGATCTTCGGCATCTGTCGGATGACTACTTTGGCTTGCTAGATGTATTCCCCCCCCCCAACCATCCTCCCGTCCACTTAAGAACCCCTCAGTTCATGAGTTGTTTTTTTTTCACTAGAAGATTAAAATATCTCAGAAATAAACCGCTAACACTTGCAGCACAGAAGACGTGAACTTCCTAGCTACTAAATTTACTCAGCAAACAAAACATTCAAGTAGCTCATTTTCTATGAACCGCTGTCAGTCGTTCTTTTAACTAATTTGGTGCGTCTGTTGAAGTATCTGATGATCCGCTGTGAAGAACTATTGCTTTCAACCCAAAACGTAACCTCGACTTGATGTAAATCACCCCCCCCCCATACCCTAATTTGACTTGATTTACAGAAACCCCCCATATCCTAATTCCCACCCACCCCTCCTCCATTACACACAATTAACTTTGCATCAAGACCACGCCTCGTGTACTTTAGTCGTATTAGATGTAACATTCGGCCCGGTAAAATGCAGCATATTGTTAGGCAAATATCTAGAGTTCATTTTGAACTCGTACATTTTATAGATGCATTATGTGTCGTGTAAAGTAGGTCACAGAGTCAGGTCACTCCTTTAAGTCAGATATATTATAATATGTAGGCAGGTCATGCACTCCTGTAAATCAGACATATTATAATATGTAGGCAGGTCACTCCTGTAAGTCAGATATAATATGTAGGCAGGTCACTGGTATATGATAGACATATGTAAGCTGGTCACTGGTATAGGATAGACATATGTAAACTGGTCACTGGTTTAGGATAGACATATGTAAGCTGGTCACTGGTATAGGATAGACATATGTAAGCTGGTAACTGGTATATGTTGGACATATACACCTGTAAGCAATTAAGTCACGGGTATAGGATAGACATATATATATATATATATATATATATATATATATATATATATATATATATATATATATATATATATATATATATATATATATATATATATATATATATATATATATATATATTTGGTCTGCGGAAATTAACAATTAATTTATCGATTAATCGTTAAAAATTTTAACGATAAATTTTTTTTAACGATTAATCGACTGACCACTTATAACTGTACTGAAAGTCAAAAAGTAAAATATTTCGGCCGATAAATATAAACTAATTTCCGGACGATTACATGAAAATTTTGGTTTTCAACTATTGACTGACGTGTATGTTCAAAATGTTGATAAAGGTTATTGTGTCCATTGAGAGAAATCGTTTGCCTACCACGCAATGTTCCCTCTAAGTCTAAGCTTCGTTTGTCCGTGTGCAAAGTTAAAAAAAAACAGCTAGTGTGCAAAGTTGCACAGCGTCCATTTTGTATTCAAAATTTTACAACATTTTATGTGCGGTGATTCTAAACTCTTGTGTGGCGTCGGTCAAATATCTGCGCAGCCGCGCTGCTTAAAGGGAACATTGCTATCATGGTTCTAACACTTCGCTAACATATCACCTGCAAACCAAACATCCACTAAAGTATCGGCAACTTCAGCTAAGACAATATAAAGCTATGTGAACGATTGTTCAGCTCGGCTCGTTATATTCTCAATAAGACCCGCTCATCACTTGAATCAAATAATGTCAATAGACTTGTCTGTTTGCAACGTCACATATAAAGAAGACATTCCAGTGTTATTTCGATTTTCGACAAGTATTTTAATAAATGTTACTTATGACACCATAAATTTCAATTTTTGTCTTTAATCGAAATTAACGATTAATTAATCGTTAATTTTTCTTGAGTTAACGATTAAATTTAAATTAATCGTTAACAGCCCTAATATATATATATAATCAGGTCACTGGTTTCATGATTCATACAACCGATTATTTGAATGACATTTTGGTAAATAATGGCAAATTATCATTGTTTGATTCAGACAACTTGAGACAGCTGTCTCATTCGATATTTCAATCTCCGGTGTTTAGATGAGTTATTATTTTAGTTTAGAGATTACTCCACACGAGCAATTTAATTAATCTTAAAATTCTCTTTAAAAATATATTTTGAAATTTAAATTAATTTTTTTTTAATTTCCACAAGTGCAGCTGAAAATCAATACGTGTTCCATGATCAAGTTTCCGGAACAAAATACGTATCTCTATTTTCTATACCTAATTAATTGATTTAGTGTGGGAAAAAAATGTTAAATATGAATCTACACAACACTTCATCATAGAAAGAAACAATTCTAATTTTAATAGGTTCCCAAACATTTTTTTAACCATAATTGTTTTATTAAGAAGTTATCTAATCTTTAGAACTAGGTTGCGCACACTTTTTTAGGGCGCCTACGGCGCCCACCTTTTTCAAAAGCACATCTAACTTGTCCTTGTATGATAAATACGTAATATTAAACTTCCTTAAATGTACACAAAGTATTTTATAATAGGTGTTGTAGGGCGCCTACGGCGCACACTTTTTTTTGGGTCAAAAGCAGTGGCGGATTTAGGTTTGTCTGTGTGGGGGGGGGGCCAGGAGAATTTCAGGGGGCGCCGCAATTTTTTAAAAATTCATTCACTTAGTGCAAATTTTTCTAGGTGCTGAAATAAAATGCATTTGTCTAAATTGCTGGTTCTGTAATGAAGATTAGAAATTTGATATGAGATTCACTCTTATTGCTATATTTTATGTTGAAAAAAACATTTCTGCTCACTTTAAATGTGAGATTTACTCTAATAAGTTTTCATCTTAAGAGACTGCTGCAGTCTTAAATATGAAATCTAAGTTGTTTTGTTTATGTTACAAACATTTTCAAAGTTGCCCTGTGGCAACTTGCTAGACAAAAAAAAATCTAGTCTTAAGGAGATATGGTTAATCAATTGAATTTATGAAAATGGTAGTTAATTTGGGAACTGTTATTTGTGACAAAATCTAAATTTCTCATAATCCTTTGTGTTCACTTTCAATTGCTGAATATCATAGCAGACTTTAACATAGAAAACTCAGCATAATATTTTTATAGTCTTTTGTCTAAATAAAACATCTAAAATGTTTTGATAATGAGGTAGAATTTGATTAAATTTTTTTATAAGCCTCCAATAGTGTGTTGTACTATCTGCAAGATGACTCATCAGTTTGTTCAGCTTGCCATAAATAGCAGTGGCAGTAACTCAAAAAAAAACAAACTAAGTGTCAAATAATATATGCTGCGTTGATCATTCAAAGTACATTATTTAATATTATTTTTGTTTACATCAAACCATTGCAATGAATCTCTTCAATATACAAACCATTTCTTTATATTCAGGAGAGTAATAGGTCACAAATGCAAACAAAATATAATGTATTTAAAAAAATGTTAATAATTAATAATAGGCCTAAATAATTAAAGAAATCATTTATCATATATATATTATATGCATATATCATATGTAGGATAAAAAGATGACAGTAAATTATGAACTTAGTTCCGAAGAGAACAACTTATTATTTTTTTTCTAATAACATTTTAAGAGCTACTGTTTTTAGTTCTTGTAATAGTTTTCTATCTTAAAGAATGAAATGAGAATTTTAGCTGGCAAAATAGTTCAGTTTAAGAGCAGGTAATCTGATGCTACAAATAATGAAAAACACAGAGACTTTGGTGGAGCGGATTGGCCAGGATTAGTAACACACACACACAAAGAGTGCCAATAATATTATACTTATAAATAATCTAAACAATTTACTTCAGAATTTAAAAGAATAATTTTTCATTGGAAGTTTGAGCATCAAACTTTGGGAAAATCAATGAACTTTACACAAACAATGATTTTAAGTTCGTTAAATAAACATTTAAAACTCTATCAAGAATGCAGGACTAAACACAAAACATGGATACGCATAGGGCGCGATATTCTTCTGTATAGAAGGAGCGTCTGTAACAGATAAGATAATATAAGATAAGAAAGAGTCGTGAGCCTTATATAAATTGCTTTCTACGGGATTTCATTGAAGCAAAACGATATCGTTGATTCAAAGTCAACGTTTCTCAGCTAGATCACGTTCAATTGAAATTAATGTCAATCCAGACAGACGTTCGTTTGTCTTTGTCCAGCGAAAATAATTTTTGATAGGTTTCAATCTACTGAAACTTCTTTCAGCTGGAGCGCTGCTAACAGGAAGAGTAAAGAAAATTTTATAAAGTATTGACAAATTAGGGAGACCTGATGCCATAATTTGTTTTTCAGTCAAGAATAGCTGTACCTTTTTAACTAGCAGTTCACTGGATGATGATACAAATTCTGATGCATACAAATCTTTGAAGGTATCATATTCTACGATTGCTTCTTCAAGGTTAATGACGTGTTTGTAAATTTTGCATAAACTTTGAAAATAATCTCTATTTTCTTCCGACATTTGTAATGGATCAATACAACAGAAATATGTAACTGTACCCAAAAGTCATTAAATCGATCATCTATTTGTGTTACAAGTGTATCCATGATAGTGAAGTAGCCTACGTTTCAGATTTAAAGAGTGTAGTTGGATCATCAGCCATTTTATCTCTGCTAAGTTCACCTGCCTTGCTTTTCTTTTTTGCAATTCGCGTTTCTTTAAATTCTGTTTAAACATCTAGTTTGGAACAATTTTCGTTAATAAATGATTTGACATCTACATTCAGAATTTCAAAAGCTTCATCGCTTCTCATTTCAACAAACTTATTTCTTCCAACATCGATCAATTGTTTTGCAAAGGCGTTGCAAGTAGTTTGATGACACGATGACACGAACATAACTTTTGTACAAATAGCATCAGAAAAACAGAAGAATATTTTGTTATTAAAACAGAAAATCCCATAGCTTCTGCTCTGACATTTCCTTTATATTCTGTTGATTCCCCTGAATCAAGTGTGGCTATAATAGTCAACAACTGCATGAACTGCATGCTTAAGGCTTGCACATCTTGTATCAGAAAGTTGTATAAAAAACAACTGTACATCACAGTTTACAGACATTGCTTCTATAGTAGCCAAATTCAAAACATGGGCACAACAATTGGGTGAAAGTTTCTTTATTTGAGTTTGAACGCCACTCTTAATCCAGAGTATGCCTGTCTCGACAGAGTGTGAAATAAATGTTTCGCTTTTGTAGTTCCGTTAAAATCTTCTCAGCAAATGCGGCAACATTTTTTTTCAGTCCCATAACGGTGGTCGTACGGGGTCCTAATTTTTCCATTAGGACTTACTAGGGGCTGGGCTTGGTAGACCTTGGTCAGCGGAGGACTTTCTTAGCGTTAGTCATTCCATTTTTATTGTGGCTTTAACGTGGGCGAGATCCCACGCCCCTCAGCTTGCGGGGCGAGCGCTCTATTGGCTTTCGCTATCAATAAAAGCATTTAAATCTTTCCACAACATGTCCTGACTTTAAAAAAAAATAACGTAAAGAAACTGACATCTGATCAATTCTAGATATATTAATGGTTGAATCAATAATTAAAGAAAAGAATTGTGCAGACTTAACTTCATTATCAATTGTCGCCGATAATTCAGATGCGAGTGATTGATTTAAGCCATATATTACAGTTTCATCATTTAAAATACGATATTTAGCAAGCAGTTTGGTGTTGATTAGAAGTTTCGTGTTTAGCAATCTTTTTTCTGCTCTAGTGACACCTTTTTAGTGTTCATCGAGGGCGTCTTTAGGGGGCGCCATTTTAGACCCAACAGGGGCGCGGGGGGGGGGCAAGCCGCCCCCCTGCCCTATAGCTAAATCCGCCACTGGTCAAAAGCCCAAGTAACTTATCCTTGCATGATAAATCCGAAATATTTTTGAAATGTGCTTTAAGTATTTATATAATTTTTTTTTACAGTGCTAATCACCACACGATTTTAAACTAATTTTAGAAAGCAGCGCACCAAATAACTGCACCAAAAATAACTCTTTGAGTCAGTCAGCACTGTTTACAACACAAATGCTGACGTCAAAGGTTCGTGCGTTATTTGGTTAATGTTAATCTGGAAACCAAAATGATTGGGATTTTTAAGTCTTTATTTTCAATTTAAAAAAATCAGAGTGATCTCCCTTAGCGTTAGGCCACAGTCATACATAATTGAGGGTAAATATACATATACTAGATTGTGCTGGGTGCCGTGGCGCCTGCGGCGTCTACTTTTTTAGGGCGTCTACGGCGCCCACCTTTTTCAAAAGCCCAAATAACTTGTCCTTTTTTTTATAAATACGAAATATTAAACTTTCTGAAATGTACGCAAAGTATTTTATAATAAGGGTTGTAGGAAGCCTACGGCGGCCACCTTTGTCAAAAGCCCAAGTAACTTATCCTTGTTTGATAAATACGAAATATTAAAATTCTTGGAATGTACACAACGTATTTTATAATTAACCATCATCAAATACTCTTTTTACATTGTTCTCTTTTCCAAAATTAAAATATGAGCTAAAACAATGACTTCATATATTTTTTTACAGCGCATCTTTAATTTATAATCATTTTGCGCACCGATGCACAAATTGTATTTTAAAATATAAGATCAAACAATGACGTCATATAAAACTTTTTTTACGGTGCTAATCACCGCACGATTTTTTTAACAGCTATAGACTGTTGTACATCGTTCCTCAGCGCTCCACATCCAAGAAGTGAGTGAGTGACTTGGACTATTATATTATTTATGATTTTTTATAAGCCCAAAATAAGAAGTCGTGTTTTAGTAGAATGCTGTTTCAGTTGCTTTTTTAGCCACGGAGCCATGCATACAACTGTTACGTTGACCATTGAGCCATGCATACAACTGTAACGTTGACCATTGAGCCATGCATACAACTGTTACGTTGACCATTGAGCCATGCATACAACTGTAACGTTGACCATTGAGCCATGCATACAACTGTAACGTTGATCATTGAGCCATGCATACAACTGTAACGTTGACCATTGAGCCATACATACAACTGTTACGTTGACCATTGAGCCATACATACAACTGTTACGTTGACCATTGAGCCATACATACAACTGTTACGTTGACCATTGAGCCATACATACAACTGTTACGTTGACCATTGAGCCATGCATACAACTGTAACGTTGATCATTGAGCCATGCATACAACTTTTACGTGATTTGAAGAGGTTATCGACAATATATAACAGTTTTTCTTTATTCACTTCGTGCATTATTTCTTGTTCCTATTATGTTGATTGAGACCATTTGGGAGGGAGGTAGACATCATCAAAGTTTACATTTGGCGGAATAATGAATTTTTTTACCATTGCAAGTGTTAGCTGTAGGATTGAACACGTTCCTTTAGATTAAGTGTTCGAAATATTTCAAAACGTTGAATAACTTTAAAAGAAAACTTTTAAATTCCACTTTTCCAAGAAACTACATACCTTATAAAGAAAACTCAAAATTTTAAAATTAATTGAACACATATTAAAGCCTGCACAAATCATGTCAAACAAACAAACACTATAATCCCTTTTATAACAATTCCAAATATTTGTTTATTTTCTTTTGACTGCTAAACATCTTCGATAAGATATTTATTACATTTGACCTATATTGTGTTTTGATTGAAGTTATTGTCCATTCATCTCACGACAGAAAACTTATAAACATTGGCGTCTTCTTGTCCCCTACTGAGGCACCACTGAGACAATACTGAGGCACATCTGAGGCACCACTGATGCGCCATCACACCACTGATAAGATCTGGATTCTGTCTGCATGGTCTAGTCACTCTCTTCCTTCGACCGATAAACAAGGGCCATCACCGAGAAACAAGGGCCACCACCGAGAACCAAGGACCATCACCGTGAAGCAAGGGCCACAAACGAGAAACAAGGACCGCCGTCAGCATTTTCTCCCTTTACTTTGAGTTAAGAAACACTTTATTTTTCTTCAGGATTTTGAATATTCCGGAGTCAGTTAAAGCGCATGGATATTTGTGTTGAATCAGATCACGGACATGTTTGTGTTTATTCATGAATATGCCTTTAAATGAATACAAATAAAGGTATTATTCTGTGATGGGAATAGATAGCTATGCAAAAAACTGTTGATTCTCGCTTGTCAATGTATTGCCAGCGTGAATGACACTAGAGTAGGTCATCACTACAAGAATGTCCGAGGCGAGAATCTGCCAACTACAGACCGAGGAGGCCAACTGTTTTCATACACTCCACCCTGGCCCAGGTGATAACAGTGCAGAGAAAAAGGTTTGGATTTTGTTTTAATCACACCAGGCAGGGGTAGATTGTAACTTGATTCCGAACAGCCAGTTAACACGTGAGGCAAACAGTCTTGAATCAAGTGATGCTAGGACTTTGATTTTAGTTGAAACTGCATATGCTATAAGTTATAAGTATCCCTAACACGCGTGTAGCAGTAGATAGTGGAGCCTTGGTATCACCGACCCTATCACTCGTATGTCATGTGACACATAGGACTCATGTATATTTTGAATTAGCAAAGTCATCGTGTGACGCTAGGACTCAACGTTCATGCGACAATCTCATTCCTATATCGTGTAGCATAGGACTAAAATATAAATACGTTACTGGCACTCTTTTATCGAGTAATGGTTGCTTTAAAATACCATATGGCACTACACAACCATATATCATATGACACCAGTATACAAGTATATATATTATCATAACGCATTTTGTAGTACCGTCATGATTCCTACATTATTTTATCGTTATTTCGCTAGAAAAAGTTAACGTCACTATTCCTTTATGTCACATTCTGCCACCAAGTTTACATATAGGTTGCACTATACATGTTACCTAGAATGCCACAACACATAATACCTGGAGTGCTACCACAGAATGTTACATAGAATGCTACCACAGAATGTTACATAGAATGCTACCACAGAATGTTACATAGAATGCTACCACAGAATGTTACATAGAATGCTACCACAGAATGTTACATAGAATGCTACCACAGAATGTTACATAGAATGCTACCACATAATGTTACATAGAATGCTACCACAGAATGTTACATAGAATGCTACCACAGAATGTTACATAGAATGCTACCACAGAATGTTACATAGAATGCTACCACAGAATGTTACATAGAATGCTACCACAGAATGTTACATAGAATGCTACCACAAAATACAAAATACACAAACAAATTGTGCAATGAAAACAATAAATTTGAGCTTTATTTTTAGACTGATACGACAGTAAACGTTTCGGCTAATGCCTTCATCAGTACAACATAAAATACATTCTTACAATACTTACATAAGTAATAATAACATTCTTAAAAAATATTGTATTTTAAAATATTTATGTTAAATAAAAAGAAAGGAAAAACAAAAACAAACATGGACACAGGATATAGCAAAAAGGGGGAAGTATCCAAAGTTACAGTAAAAACCACAACGGGAACAAGATTATGCAGTTAAGTAAAATTATGAATTTGGTTAATTCCATATGGAGCCAACGTACCAAATCTTTTTATGAGTCTATTTTCCATGTGGACTCTATCATGGGTATTGCTTGCATATAAAATACCAGTTACTGCAATATCTGATATGCCGTTATGGTCAACACTGTTAAAATGTTTAGAAACAGGACATTGAGCCTGTTTATTTATATTATACAGGTGTTCTCTAAACCGATCTCCAAGACGACGACCAGTCTCACCCACGTAAATTTTATTACACCTCTTGCAAAGAATTGCATAAATCACGTTGCGACTTGTGCAAGTGAATCCATCTTTTATTAAGAATTTTTCAAGAGGGAAAGAAATGTTGTTAATTTCCATCACATATGGACAAGTATTGCAACGGTTACGGTTGCAACCTTTTGTTCCAATATATGCTTTCATTGTGGGAAGGTGACTTCTTACAAGAATATCTCTGAGGCTTCTATCTCTCCGGAAAGCAAAAAGAGGAGGTTTTTTGAAGACCTGCTGAGTTAGAGGGTCAGCCATAAGGATTGAAAGAATTCTTGAAAAATTCTTAATAAAAGATGGATTCACTTGCACAAGTCGCAACGTGATTTATGCAATTCTTTGCAAGAGGTGTAATAAAATTTACGTGGGTGAGACTGGTCGTCGTCTTGGAGATCGGTTTAGAGAACACCTGTATAATATAAATAAACAGGCTCAATGTCCTGTTTCTAAACATTTTAACAGTGTTGACCATAACGGCATATCAGATATTGCAGTAACTGGTATTTTATATGCAAGCAATACCCATGATAGAGTCCACATGGAAAATAGACTCATAAAAAGATTTGGTACGTTGGCTCCATATGGAATTAACCAAATTCATAATTTTACTTAACTGCATAATCTTGTTCCCGTTGTGGTTTTTACTGTAACTTTGGATACTTCCCCCTTTTTGCTATATCCTGTGTCCATGTTTGTTTTTGTTTTTCCTTTCTTTTTATTTAACATAAATATTTTAAAATACAATATTTTTTAAGAATGTTATTATTACTTATGTAAGTATTGTAAGAATGTATTTTATGTTGTACTGATGAAGGCATTAGCCGAAACGTTTACTGTCGTATCAGTCTAAAAATAAAGCTCAAATTTATTGTTTTCATTGCACAATTTGTTTGTGTATTTTGTATTTTATTTAAAAGCTTTATTGCAGTCCCATTCTATATGATGTATTAATGCTACCACAGAATGTTACATAGAATGCTACCACAGAATGTTACATAGAATGCTACCACAGAATGTTACATATAATGCTACCACAGAATGTTACATAGAATGCTACCACAGAATGTTACATAGAATGCTACCACAGAATGTTACATAGAATGCTACCACAGAATGTTACATAGAATGCTACCACAGAATGTTACATAGTATGTTACAACCAACGTTTCATGGAATCGTAATTTCCTCAAACACTGTTGACAATGTGACGTTAATGTACACCGGCTAATGCTCAAATAAACGCCGCCCCAAGAACTTAGCAGTGACCATGACACGAAGGTCAATGAATCAAGTCACGTGCTCGGGTCACGTCGGTGGTTGTGTTTCCTGGCGTGAGTGTGTGGGTGTGTGGTTGTGTGGGTGGCTCCGAGTCACGTGTGGCATTTAAGACTTCCTAGGCCTAGTGCAAGAGACAAGAAATGTTCAGACAAGGAAACTATCCTTCATTTGAATCGGTGTAATGAAAAATAACTTCTGAGATGCCACTGACAGCCCGTTCTTGACTAGGGCTGTCGATGTTATTGTTATTGAAAAAAATCTGCCCGGGTTCCCGTCCAAATTTTGAATGGGTACCTGGGTACGTTGGCCGTATATATTTTCACTGTCATGTCCGCTATACAAAGAACTGCAACCTAGCCACCATCAAATAACAACATTTCACACAATAGCCACGGCATGCTTCCAGTAACACACTTTCAATATATATTAGTGTATCACCCGTCAAAAATGACGGAAGTTTTCTAAATAAATAAACATCAGATTAAAAAATAACGTAATACAGAACTTTCATTTATTGATTCATTTATTATCATATTGAACAATTTTATGCGGAACGTTCGAAAGTGTTATTTTTGGTGCAGTACTATAAAGCAAAATCGATCGCAGCGCCACCTAACAGCATTACAAATTTCGCAGCGCCACCTAGTTACATCCATACATACAGACAATGGGAATTATGTATGCTGATATTAAAAAAAATTTTTGGTTTAATTTCATTTGTCATGTATTTTTTTTACTACAGTGAAAAATCATTGAATGCCTGACATATTTTTTTAAAGATCCAATTATAATTGATGACTTAAAAAATAAATAAATACGGTGGGGATAGGTGTAAACTGAGTAGTGAGATGGGGGTAGGTGTAAACTGAGTAGTGAGGTGGGGGTAGGTGTAAACTGAGTAGTGAGGTGGGGGTAGGTGTAAACTGAGTAGTGAGGTGGGGGTAGGTGTAAACTGAGTAGTGAGGTGGGGGTAGGTGTAAACTGAGTAGTGAGGTGGGGGTAGGTGTAAACTGAGTAGTGAGGTGGGGGTAGGTGTAAACTGAGTAGTGAGGTGGGGGTAGGTGTAAACTGAGTAGTGAGGTGGGGGTAGGTGTAAACTGAATAGTGAGGTGGGGGTAGGTGTAAACTGAGTAGTGAGGTGGGGGTAGGTGTAAACTGAATAGTGAGGTGGGGGTAGGTGTAAACTGAGTAGTGAGGTGGGGGTAGGTGTAAACTGAATAGTGAGGTGGGGGTAGGTGTAAACTGAATAGTGAGGTGGGGGTAGGTGTAAACTGAGTAGTGAGGTGGGGTTAGATAAACAAAATTGGCTCGTCAGTAACTCAATGTTATCAGTGTATTTCAAAGCCAAGTAAGCGTATAAAAGCAAGGGTGTAATTACTAATCACTCAAAACACCGCATTTCTTTCATTTCTGGCCCCTTGTAATTCTCCGCGGTGCGGTCGTGTTTTCCTTGATTCATTCAAAGATTCAAAATCTTATTGTGCTAAGAGATTTTTGTTTTCAGTTCAGAGAAAAAATGTGTATCAAAATTCAATATAGTTTGTCAGGACCGCATTTTATTTCACATGGACAGATATTTTCTCTTTAGCGTTTTCGTGTTAAGAGTATTTCACAGCATTTATTTCAAACGAAAAGTTTTAATTTGATCAATTGTTCGAGGGCCGCAATGTGAAGACAGAAGAGCCGCATGCGGCTCATGAGTTTGGCCACTGCTGCGGCCACATTTTCACGGGTACCCAGACACAATTTTACCACACCGGTAATTGCACAATTTTGCTACCCGGGTACCCGTTGAAAGGCCTTTTCTTGACACAATGGTGTTTTACAAGCCATAAGCCGGTTAGTAGAGTCCACACTATAGATCATGTCATGGGTAATTTATGTGTGGTGTTTATATTTCATGTGGGTCTGCGGCTAATGGTCAGGGCAACTTTTTCTTCACCTCCTCCACACACAAACCACATTCACCCCTCCCCCCACATATACTAGAGAGCCTTGAACTTTCTATCCCCTGCCCACAGTCACAAGTCACGTGGCGACTACTGTTGACCATTCTGGGGGCTGCCATGGGATCGCTTCAGTTTGGATACAACGTTGGAGTCATCAACGCCCCGGAGTCGGTAAGAAATGGAAATGGATTTATGTGGATATTGTTTGTGGATTCTTTTGATAAATAATTCTTTAGGGATCCATCTGTTGGTGACATGGGCGTAGGGAAGGGGGGGGGCAAGGGGGGCATTTGCCCCCCCCCTACATTTGAGAAAAAAAAATTAATTTATTAAATGCATTAATAAATATTGTATTTTAACTATTACAGCACTAATTTGTAAGTCTTATTAATTTCTAAGGCTTTTTTCAACCCTTATTTTATACTGAACTTGAATTTAATTGAAAATTGTGCCTGTATGGCATTGCCAGTTAAAATAAAAATAAAAATAAAAAGTGGGATTTTTTTGCCCCCCCCCTGGAAAAATTCCTAGCGACGCCCATGGTTGGTGAATATATCCATCTTATCTCTAGCTGTCAATGTATGCATCTTGTCTCTATCTTGTCAATGTATCTATCTAGACTCCATCTCATAGATGTAACATCTAGTTTCTATCTTGTCAATGTATCCATCTAGTCATCTAGTCTCCAACTCATAGATGTAACATCTAGTTTCTATCTTGCCAATGTATCCATCTAGTCATCTAGTCTCCAACTCATAGATGTAACATCTAGTTTCTATCTTGTCAATGTATCCATCTAGTCATCCAGTCTCCATCTCATAGATGTAAGATCTAGTTTCTATCTTGTCAATGTATCATATAGAATCTATAGTGTCGTCAATGTATCCATCTAGTCTCCATCTTGTAAATGTATCCATCTAGTCTCCATCTTGTCAATGTATCCATCTAGTCTCCATCTTGTCAATGTATCCATCTAGTCTCCATCTTGTCAATGTATCCATCTAGTCTCCATCTTGTCAATGTATCCATCTAGTCTCCATCTTGTCAATGTATCCATCTAGTCTCCATCTTGTCAATGTATCCATCTAGTCTCCATCTTGTCAATGTATCCATCTAGTCTCCATCTTGTCAATGTATCCATCTAGTCTCCATCTTGTCAATGTATCCATCTAGTCTCCATCTTGTCAATGTATCCATCTAGTCTCCATCTTGTCAATGTATCCATCTAGTCTCCATCTTGTCAATGTATCCATCTAGTCTCCATCTTGTCAATGTATCCATCTAGTCTCCATCTTGTCAATGTATCCATCTAGTCTCCATCTTGTCAATGTATCCATCTAGTCTCCATCTTGTCAATGTATCCATCTAGTCTCCATCTTGTCAATGTATCCATCTAGTCTCCATCTTGTCAATGTATCCATCTAGTCTCCATCTTGTCAATGTATCCATCTAGTCTCCATCTTGTCAATGTATCCATCTAGTCTCCATCTTGTCAATGTATCCATCTAGTCTCCATCTTGTCAATGTATCCATCTAGTCTCCATCTTGTCAATGTATCCATCTAGTCTCCATCTTGTCAATGTATCCATCTAGTCTCCATCTTGTCAATTTATCCATCTAGTCTCCATCTTGTCAATGTATCCATCTAGTCTCCATCTTGTCAATGTATCCATCTAGTCTCCATCTTGTCAATGTATCCATCTAGTCTCCATCTTGTCAATGTATCCATCTAGTCTCCATCTTGTCAATGTATCCATCTAGTCTCCATCTTGTCAATGTATCCATCTAGTCTCCATCTTGTCAATGTATCCATCTAGTCTCCATCTTGTCAATGTATCCATCTAGTCTATGTTTGTGTTGATCTTGTTCTTGTATCCATGTTGTCAACGAATCCTGATCAGGTCAATTGATAAATCTAACAATTGTATCAATTTTCTCTATACATAAATCTTGTCTTTGTATATATCCTGTCTATGCACCAATCTTATCTTGGTATATATCTTGTCTGTGCACCAATCTTATCTTAGTATACATCCTGTCTGTGCACCAATCTTATCTTGGTATATATCTTGTCTGTGCACCAATCTTATCTTGGTATATATGTTGTCTGTGCACCAATCTTATCTTGGTATACATCCTGTCTGTGCACCAATCTTATCTTGATATATATCTTGTCTGTGCACCAATCTTATCTTGGTATATATGTTGTCTGTGCACCGAATCTTATCTTGGTATACATCCTGTCTGAGCACCAATCTTATCTTGGTATATATCTTGTATACACACCAATGTTGTTTATGTAAAATTAAAATTTCGCACCAATTGAATTGAACCTGTTTCACATCATGGTACACTAAGTTTGTCTCCCCTTGCATGCCTTTCACCCCCCCCCCACCACCCAACTCACAGCTGATCAAAGAGTTCATGAACCAGACGGAGTACAGACGTCACGGATCAGGTCTGTCGGAGGAGTCGACCAGGAACCTTTGGGCGCTGACCGTGGCCATCTTTTCTGTTGGGGGCTGCTTTGGGGGCTTTCTAGCGGGGTGGTGGGCCACGAAACTTGGAAGGTGAGGAAACCGATGCAAGCAGAGGTGGCAAAGTGGGATTAGATCTTAGTCATTTGATAGGTTTGTGTGCAGGTTGATGTGTTATGTGTTGATGTGTGCTGAGTATGTGTTTACATACTAAGATATGTGAAGAGCCCTCTTGCAAAACCTACCTAAGTCGATTTTGGCGGGAATGGAGTTACTGCCCTTGTCTGTATTAAATGGTAAAACTCTACAGTGTTTTTTTTGTTGTTGATTGTTTGGTTATTTAAAACCTACTAAATACGCTGTATTTTATTGTTAAAAATATGAAATACATGCTAAATCTGCTCAAACATAAATGCCTTTTCTATAAAAAAAATTATAAAAAAAACCTCTTAAAAAGTGAGTAAGTAGGTTTTCCAGTTGGACTCCTCTTGAGTGGATGCATTGATGGGCGTTCTTCCCGTGACTTTTGAGAAAATTTTGAATAGCATCAACGTGTTGTTTATGCTTGTAATATTTTGTGCAAACAAAATCGATTTGTGGTTCATAAAATGAGAAGGTGTTAAGTAATTTATATAAATATATGTCAAAGTTTAAAAACGTGTACTTTATACCTGCCCCGCCCACACCACGTGCTGTCAACAGGAAACGTGGAAGTCTGGCCAATGTGATTATAGGTGTCCTGGCAGCGGTTCTCATGTTTCTCAGTAAGAGTGCTGGGTCGTATGAGATGGTCACTGTAGGCAGGGTCCTCGTGGGATTTCACGCAGGTGGGTTGTTAACATTATCTTAAAGTCTAATTTATGGCGTAACATCTAAATTACAATGATTAACAAAAACGTCCATGTGAACATCGTGGCTATTTATAACTACAGCATCAAATTGTGGCCACTGTTTAAGATTGTGAGATGATAGTCTAACCTAATATAAAACTAACACTGTCTCCAGGTGTACAAATAGCGATGTGTCTACAAAGTCTAAATCATATTCAGCGTGTCTCTAGTTCTCCATACATATATATTGTCACCAAATTTAATGTAGTATGTTATGTCCCTGTACACTGGCATCAGCCCTATGTTTAATGTAGTATTTTATGTCCCCAGGTCTGTACACTGGCATCAGCCCCATGTATTTGTCAGAGATCAGCCCAGCCAACATTCGTGGTGGAGTCGGAGTCCTGCACCAGCTGGCCATCGTCACAGGGATTCTCATCTCACAGATCTTGGGCTTTCCAGATTTATTGGGTACCGAAGATTCCTGGAACATACTTCTTGGTAAAAACCGTTAAAATTGCCAGCCATCTGTCAAACTGTTTAGTAATCAATCTTGGACCATTTCAGGAACAAGTGGTACTAGGAGTGGGTTGACAATACGACTGCCAGGGAACGGGAGGGGGGGGGGTTCGCTAACATGCTCAGGCCAAGTCGATCAGACCAGTGGTGGAGTTTGAGTGCAAACACCAGAGTTTACTGACTCAAATGCGAACGGTGCACTTCCCAACTAACTCATATTTCAACAGGCTAGACCATAACAGGGACTCGAACTGCCGTCGTTGCAGCCTAGCCTCTGAAACAGTACTACACCTGTTTAATTCGTGTCCCGCGCTAGACATATCTGCAGAGGTTAGGGAGGCAAAGAGTCCCACGTGAAGACAATGTTGTACGGCACTGCTCAGCAGATGAAGCAGGTTGTCCAGGTATTAACCAAGGCCTTAAGAGACTAAGTCTCAGGCCAAAAGAATATGTAGAAGAAGTAATCAATTGGTCACATCGTCAAATAAGTCATCTTTCAAACCGTCCAATAAGTCATCTGTCAAACGGTCAAATAAGTCATCTGTCAAACCGTCCAATAAGTCATCTTTCAAACCATCCAATAAGTCATCTTTCAAACCGTCCAATAAGTCATCTGTCAAACGGTCAAATAAGTCATCTGTCAAACCGTCCAATAAGTCATCTTTCAAACCATCCAATAAGTCATCTGTCAAACCGTCCAATAAGTCATCTGTCAAACCGTCCAATAAGTCATCTTTCAAACCATCCAATAAGTCATCTGTCAAACCGTCCAATAAGTCATCTTTCAAACCGTCCAATAAATCATCAGTCAAACCGTCCAATGACCTATATATCACTCCAACAAATAAGCCATCTGTCATTGACAAATTATCTATCTGTCGCACTGACAAATTAGCCATATATTACACTGTCAAATTAGTCATGCGTCACGCTGTAAAAATCAGCTACCTATCACACTGTCAAATTAGCCAAATGTCGCACTTTCACTAGCCCAAGATCAATCCATGTTTTTATCATATATTACTCTGTTAATCAGTGGCGTAGCTATGGCTAGTAGTGTCTTACGCCCCTTTTGGTGGAAGGAAAACCCCCTCCCTTGAATTTTTTTTTACCGCCTTTCTATTTCAATTTTTATAAGATTCCGCTTTGGCTACCTCCTCCCTCCCCGGCCCTTTCCGCCCTCCGCCCTCACTACGCCCCTGATGTCATTAGTCATCGGTAAGATGTCACGTCATCCTCTCGTCAGACTATGATATTAAACTAAACAGTTAGTCAAACATCAACAACTATTAGCAATCGGTCACATCTTGGCTTTGACATATACATAAACTGGAAACAGGGAAATAGACTATTGGCTAAACTATTAAGGAACACTAAAACGTAGTATATTTATGTGCCCAACGGTTATTAAAAAAATGACGTGTTGGCCGAATGTGTGTGTGAAATGTGCGTCTTTTGTGTGGGGCTTGTGTTTTATTGCATCTGAGCAGCTGTTCCCAACAAGCTTTAATTTTAAGGTGCAGCAAGCATTTTCTTCTTCTTCTTTTCTTCTTAAATCCACAAAAAAACAAACCAAAAAAAACAAACAAACAACAACACAACAACTTCTGTAGTCTGTCAAGTAAAAATAAATGATTATCATCAACAAATAGCTTGTGCTTGATAAACATTGACACGGTCTATCGATCATCAATAATTATTATCATTTCCTTTTAGGGCTGCTTATTGTCCCTTGTTTGGTGCAAGCCGTTATCCTACCATTCTGCCCTGAAAGTCCAAGATATTTACTCATAACGAAACAAGATGAGAAGAGTTGTCGACAAGGTAAGTTGCTCGATCTCATTAAATAGTAAGTTGAGTGTCAGTGCTATCAGTTTATTACTGGTTCGATCTCATTAAATAGTAAGTTTGAGTGTCGGTGCTATCAGTTCATTGCTGGTTCGATCTCATTAAATAGTAAGTTTAAGTGTCGGTGCTATCAGTTCATTGCTGGTTCGATCTCAGTAAATAGTAAGTTGAGTGTCAGTGCTATCAGTTCATTGCTGGTTCGATCTCAGTAAATAGTAAGTTGAGTGTCGGTGCTATCAGTTCATTGCTGGTTCGATCTCAGTAAATAGTTAGTTGAGTGTCAGTGCTATCAGTTCATTGCTGGTTCGATCTCAGTAAATAGTAAGTTGAGTGTCAGTGCTATCAGTTCATTACTGGTTCGATCTCAGTAAATAGTAAGTTGAGTGTCGGTGCTATCAGTTCATTACTGGTTCGATCTCAGTAAATAGTAAGTTGAGTGTCGGTGCTATCAGTTCATTGCTGGAACATTTATTTATTTGAAGAAAAAAATATGTAATGGTAAAAACAATTAAATACATTATCACCCACTAAAAATTGAACTTACATTTTCAAGTTGTAATGAGGAGTTCGCTTGGAACTAATTACCAAGGAGATAAAAATAGAAAGATATGTTTTTAATATTTAACGGGAAGACAACATCATCCTTTGAATTATCCTCAAGACCTTTCCCAGCGTCATCCTGTTAAATATCCTCACTCCCCCCTCACCACCGTCTCACCACTGACACTCTTATTATCGGGCCATGTAAACAAGCCAGTGACCCGTCAAAACGGCCCCGGGCAAAACGGCCCCGGGCAAAACGGCCCAGGCAAATTTTAAATATTTTTTAAAAACAAAACTTAAATTTTTTTTTCCATTTTAAGCTTTTGTCAACTTTTTAACATTGAAAAAAGTGGTAAAATTGTAAAATTATTTCTTGTGATGTTATTATATTGTTTCTCGTCAACGAACAACCGTGATTGGTACCATTTCGCGTAAAGGATATTAAATTTACTCTTGTGATGTCATTATTATTGTTTATTGTGAGCTAAACCTGACACCGAATAAGTGAGTAAAAATACGAATATAACATTTGATAGTACATTTTACTATCAGTCCATGTCTTTTGTCGGGCCCGTTATGTCGGAGTCCAATTGTCGGGGCCGTTTTGTCCGAGGCCATTTTGTCGGGGCTCAATTGTCGGGGCCGTTTTGTCCGAGGCCGTTTTGTCGGGGCTCAATTGTCGGGACTAAATTGTCGGGACTAAATTGTCGGGGCCGTTTTGTCCGAGGCCGTTTTGTCGGAGCTCAATTGTCGGGCCGTTTTGTCGGGGCTCAATTGTCGGGGCCGTTTTGTCGGTGAACCAAACAAGCCATCCTTTAATCACGCACGTTCAATTGAACTATTTTAGTATTATCATCATGTTCAGTTAGTGGCAAGTCCCCAAAGCAATCAAAATAATTAATAAATAAAAATTATTTTAAAAACATATTTTTATGTGATCTTTTAAAAGGATATGAAGATGTAATGCTACGTTTCAAGACTGAATAATTATAAAATTTTCTGTTAAGTAATTAAATAAATACCGCTTTGCATTTCACTTGCGCTTTGTATTGTCACTTGCGAACAACGCTCGTATATATCATCGCCATGTGGCTTATTTTTATTTTTGCACGATATGCGAAAACACATTGATAGATTATAAGACCAAAAATATCAATTTTTTTAAATTAAAAAAAAAGTTATTGGAATTTTTATTATGTGGTGGGTTGAGGGGGTTGTTCAATTACAGGTTTGTTATATATTTAAAAGGTTGCCACTTTTGTTAACCCAATTGAAACTTTTAAAACTCAGGTTTAAAATTACTTACAAGACAAGCAACCTTCGAGCTTGTATCTTCTGTGTTGAGTCAATTATTAAGGGTTATTGGGGTTTTAGGAAATAGTAATGTTCCTGCTGGTTTGGCCTGCTGTATATAATTATATAGCAGGCGTTCTTGTCTTATGACGCGGTGTTAGAGGGTGTGACTTAGCGACAGTTAGGTAGTTTAGTAAGTGAGTTGCATCATGGGAGTTGTAGGGGAAGGAAGTATCTCGGAGTTGTAGATTAAACCTGTGTAATTAGGATTGGTGTTGTTGACGTTGTGTAGGTGTCTAGTGTCTAGTGTCTAGTCTGCTCTCTCCAATAATAAAACCAGACAGTATCTCTATGACTGTGATATCGTGAAAATATCCTCTAATATCTTGCCAACATCTTCTAATCTCTTGCCAACATCTTTCAACAGCTCTTTCCTCGCTACGAGGCAGCCATGAAATTGAGGACGAGGTGGAAGAAATCAGACAGGAAATGACGTCATGTGGAACTGGTTCTTGTGTACGTCTCTAAAACATTGATGGTTTCTAAGGTCACCAGAAAGAAGCGCGTCGACATTTTGCACCTAAACTTAAAAACAGATTTTGTCCACAAATTTTGATGGCATTCTCAATAATTTTTTTAGAGGAGTGCAGTTGGGTAGAAAACGGTTGGGGAGAAAACGGTTGGGGAGAAAACGGTTGGGGAGAAAACGGTTGGGGAGAAAACGGTTGGGGAGAAAATGTAACTAAATCAACCAGTTCATTAATATGTTTAATATGCACATTGAGTTTAAATTTATTGCATTATCTTTCCCTGTTTAAAAACAAGAATGCACGTCTCAGACCCCTGCTAATGAATATTGTAGTAATGAAAAGGTGTGTGCTATACGTGGCCAGGGTCCATAAATCAGGGTCGTCCGAGATATGTGTTGGGTAGCAATGTTCCCTCTGACATTCGGTGGTCCGTGTGCAACATGAGATATGTGTTGGGTAGCAATGTTCCCTCTGACATTCGGTGGTTCGTGTGCAACATGAGATATGTGTTGGGTAGCAATGTTCCCTCTGACATTCGGTGGTTCGTGTGCAACATGAGATATGTGTTGGGTAGCAATGTTCCCTCTGACATTCGGTGGTTCGTGTGCAACATGAGATATGTGTTGGGTAGCAATGTTCCCTCTGACATTCGGTGGTTCATGTGCAACATGAGATATGTGTTGGGTAGCAATGTTCCCTCTGACATTCGGTGGTCCGTGTGCAACATGAGATATGTGTTGGGTAGCAATGTTCCCTCTGACATTCGGTGGTTCGTGTGCAACATGAGATATGTGTTGGGTAGCAATGTTCCCTCTGACATTCGGTGGTTCGTGTGCAACATGAGATATGTGTTGGGTAGCAATGTTCCCTCTGACATTCGGTGGTTCGTGTGCAACATGAGATATGTGTTGGGTAGCAATGTTCCCTCTGACATTCGGTGGTTCGTGTGCAACATGAGATATGTGTTGGGTAGCAATGTTCCCTCTGACATTCGGTGGTCCGTGTGCAACATGACAAAATCGTGTTCAAAGTTGCACATCATCTATTTCTTGATTCTTGTGTAAAATCGTACACCACAAAAACACAGATTTTGTATTATCCGTGTCAAAATGTGCTTAGCGGTAATTCTAAACTGCTGCACGGTGTCAGTCACAAATCTGCGCGGTCGCGCAGCTTAGAGGGGACATTGTTAGGTAGGGGGGAAATGTAAAAAGAGATAGAGCGTGTTTTTGGTGCTGCCTTTAAGAATTCACACATGCAGGCAGGCACTAACACATACATACATACATACAAGATTCCAAAAAAAATGTTTTTTTTCCGACTCAGGAAGTAATCTAGACGTCGATTTTGTGCACGATTACAATACTTTCACCGATAATTCGTGTACGAGAAAAGTAAAAAAAAGCTTTATAAAGCAACCATGGTTAGGTTAGGGTTAGGGCTAACCCTAACCACTTGCAAAATTAATAAATAAATACGAGCACTTGATACCCAATCAAAGCACACTATTCTCAAGGTCACAGTCAGCTGTTAGTCTAAGTCAGTCAGACAGTCAGTCTAAGTCAGTCAGTCTAAGTCAGTCAGTCTAAGTCAGTCAGTCTAAGTCAGTCAGTCTAAGTCAGTCAGTCTAAGTCAGTCAGTCTAAGTCAGTCAGTCTAAGTCAGTCAGTCTAAGTCAGTCAGTCTAAGTCAGTCAGTCTAAGTCAGTCAGTCTAAGTCAGTCAGTCTAAGTCAGTCAGTCTAAGTCAGATGTCTAAGTCAGTCAAACATTCATTCATTCTAAGTCGTTGTTTATGCACACAGCGGGAGTATGACATTTGACCCTCCAAAAAATGGAGAAAAAAAGTTTCGATTGACTTATCTGACGGTGTTTGTACAAATCATTTTTTTGGGTTGTGTTTGGAATCAGGGGATACGTGAGTCGGCGAATAGTTTAATTAATTTTAAAGAGATTATTGAATAGCGCGAGCTTGCTTGTCTTTAACGGTGGAGAATGATATTATAAATTATGAAGGGGACCTGACAGAATTGTACAGTATGTTCGGAAAGTGGGGTGGGTGGGGGTGTGAAGTGCGATGGGTAGCACCGATTGGGATTTTATAAAGGGGCCGTCCATAAATGACGTCACGCACCTAGGGGGGGGAGGGGGTCACACTTTTGTGACGTTGCGTGACGAGGGGGAGGGAGGGGGGTTAAAGAAATGTGACGTCACATCAAAAGGGTAACTTTAGATAAAACTTCCACTGAAATATTTGGTCGCTTTCAATTTATTTAATGACTAAATCAGTGCTTCTCAATGTGCTGGTCGGTAGGCCATCAGACGCTGGTTGGCGTATGCTATCAAGACACGAAAATTAAATCTAATTATAATCCTTAAGTTTGAGAATCCACAAGATTACATATGAAATTGTTACACTGCGTCGTTTGATGTTGACATCAAAGCATTTGTGATCTAACCACAGCTCCGTTTGGTTCTCTCATGCCTGTTACCACAAAATATACAAGTTAATGTAAACGTTACCCCCCCCCAGACTCTAGGTCCTGCTCACGTGACTCGGGGATTTGGGGGAGCGTCTTTAACACCCCCACCCCTCCCCCTCCCCCGAAAATGATACTGGTGAGTTTTACAAGCATGACAAGTGTCAAAAAAATGTTTTGAATAGGATTATGTGTAGATATTTTAAGTCAAAACGTCACGGAATATCCTTTTTCTTTAAAAGGGGAAAGGGGGGGATCTATTTGATAGAATTAAAAACGTTTTAAGTTTGATATAATTGTTCGATGGTTTTTTTTATAAAACGCCCCTGGTCATTCTAGTCTTCTAGATCAGTGCTTCTCAAAGTGGTGGTCCGCGGACCGATGCCAGTCCGTGGGCCATCCGCTGCCGGTCCGCAGATGTTCTCAAAAAAGGACAGAAAAAATTGTCAGTGCAGGGAAAATAGTGCACCGGTCCCTGGTACAATGGAAAAAATTCCTGCTGGTCCGCAATACTAAAAAGTATGAGAAGCACTGTTCTAGATATAATGGTAAATGAGCCCATTTAAAATTAGTCAAGTATTCATTAACTTTATTGAATGCATCAAATTCTTGACATTGCAATTCGAGAGGAGAACAAAACAACTTTTCTTCTTAGCTCAGTTTTTAAGGCATTAATTTTAAATATCACAGAAATGATACGTGATAAAGACAAGTCATGTGGATTAAGATTATTGTCACTCGTGTCTATATCAATGAAAGTAGGGTAGATTTAGGTGTCTTCATATAGTGCGTAGGTAAGAAATCTACATAGTTGTCAAATTTAAAAAAAATGCATTTTCTGGAAGGAACCTGTTTAATAATGGGCATATGTTCCAAGCGTACACATGACGTATTTTAATATATCTAGCGGATTGTAGTGGATGTTATATGTCCCAAATGAGTCTGCATTACCCCCAAGAATTCCCCTTTTGACCTCAGTTCAGGTTATTTACCTCTGTTCGCCGACCTCTGTCAGTCAATTGAGGGATTTAAAAAAAATACATTTTAAAAATGTTATTTTTAAATAATTTTTTTTCTAAACAAAGACGTTAACCGTGATGATCAATCAATAGTCAATGTTTAATTTGTATTCATTAAAAAAAATAAAAGCTAAGGATGTTAACACAGTTCGTTTTCTGAAGGCCGGTTTAAATTTTTTTTTAAATGCTTCACGCGGGTTACGATATTATAATTTAGATCTTCACTAAATAAATAATAAATACTTAAATGACAATAAAAGTGATTTGAAATATACTTATTTTAAAATAGAAAATAAAGTGGTTGTTTTTTTGGTTTTTTTTTGGGGGGGGGGTGTCAAAGATTTGTGACGTATTTTTAGAGGGGGGGGTCCTAAGTTTTTGTGACGTCGCGTGACGAGGGGGGGGAGGGGGTAAAAAATCGGCAAAAATCGCGTGATGTCATTTATGGACGGCCCCAAAGGGCGGTAAGGGAACTCAAATTTTATCCAGTAACTTCAGCAGATGGGAGTTTGTGTAATCACTGATGTTATCCTTTGTTGGATTATTTGTCTATTTCTTATCTTGTTAATTTCCATGTTTTTCTACGCGTCCATCTATAAATGTTGACACCTCGCTCACCCCACCTCCAACAAAATGGTTTATGACGAAATTTGGACACCCTTAAACCAAGTTGTCATTAAGTCGTAACACCGCCCAGATGTGTTGGGTCAATCAAGAGTACTATTAACATACGTTTAATATATATATACTAGGGGTTTTAGGGCGCCTATGGCGCCCACGCCGGCTTTAGGGCGCCGACGGCGCCCACTTTTTTGTCAAAATCCCAAGTAACTTATCCTTGTTTGATAAATACGAAATATTAAAATTCCTGAAATGTACACAAAGCATTTTATAATTATAAATCCTCAAATCCTATTTTTACATCGTTCCCTTTTCCAAAATTAAGATATGAGCTAAAATAATTACGTCATATAATATTTTTTTACAGCGCGTCTTTACTTTGTAATTAATTTGCACACTTTTTGATGCACACCTTGTATTAAATATAAGATCAAACAATGACGTCATATATATATATTTTTTTACAGTGCTAATCACCACACGATTTTTTTAAACTGCTATAGACTGTTGTACATCGTTCCTCAGCGTTCCACATCCAGCCAGCCAGCCAGCCAGCCAGTGACTTGGACTATTATATTATTTATTTGTGTATTTGTGTGTAAAAATATTTAAGCCCTCTGATAGCTATTGTCTGTTCGAAGATGAATGCTGCTACTGTATCTGATCAATTGTTCAAGTAAAATGCCCACATCTTTGATGATATCCAAGTGATTATCTTATCTTGACCATTCTCCTCAGCTCTCCATGCTGCAGCTGGTACAATCACCCTCCCTGAGGAAGCCGATGTTGATTGGTGTTGTCATGCAGCTGTCACAGCAACTGTCAGGCATCAATGGCGTAAGTTTGACTTCATTGATCCCCCCATCAACAAAAGGCAACTTCTCAACGGGATCTTTAGACTCGTATCTTTAGACCCGTATCTTTAGACCCGTATCTTTAGACCCGTATCTTTAGACCCGTATCTTTAGACCCGTATCTTTAGACCCTGATCTTTAGTACAATGAATCTTGGTCGGTGTAAAGTAGATTCTGTCAAAATTAGAAACATGACTTTTCAATTGGTTCACCATTCAGAAACAGAAACCTAGGAAGTGTTTCACCATTCAGACATCTAGGATGTGTTTCACCATTAAGACATCTAGGATGTGTTTCACCATTCAGACATCTAGGATGTGTTTCACCATTCAGACATCTAGGATGTTTTTCTCCATTCAGACATCTAGGATGTGTTTCACCATTCAGACATCTAGGATGTGTTTCACCATTCAGACATCTAGGATGTGTTTCACCATTTAGACATCTAGGATGTGTTTCACCATTCAGACATCTAGGATGTGTTTCACCATTCAGACATCTAGGATGTGTTTCACCATTCAGTCATCTAGGATGTGTTTCACCATTCAGACATCTAGGATGTGTTTCACCATTCAGACATCTAGGATGTGTTTCACCATTCAGACATCTAGGATGTGTTTCATCATTCAGACATCTAGGATGTGTTTCACCATACAGACATCTAGGATGTGTTTCACCATTCAGACATCTAGGATGTGTTTCACCATTCAGACATCTAGGATGTGTTTCACCATTCAGACATCTAGGATGTGTTTCACCATTCAGACATCTAGGATGTGTTTCACCATTCAGTCATCTAGGATGTGTTTCACCATTCAGACATCTAGGATGTGTTTCACCATTCAGACATCTAGGATGTGTTTCACAATTCAGACATCTTAGATGTGTTTCACCATTCAGACATCTAGGATGTGTTTCACCATTCACACATCTAGGATGTGTTTCACCATTCAGACATCTAGGATGTGTTCACCATTCAGACATCTAGGATGTGTTTTTCCTCCATTCAGACATCTGGGATGTGTTTCACCATTCAGACATCTAGGATGTGTTTACAACTGGAAAAATTTGTCAGGCTGGCCGCTGAAAACGTTGTCTTCATAGATTTTTTTTTGCTCATTGCTGTTTTTCCTTACTCGATTTTCTGTCGGTGTTCAAAAAAAGTCTCGAAATTCGGAAAAAAATAATCGTTTTTTATTTCGGAAGCAAAAGTTTAGAATATCTATAATCTATTCAATAATTGTCTGTTATTTAAAAAAAAACATTCCTTACATAAAATATTTACAGATCCATATTGAAATATTTTTCCTGGGATTGGGACTTAAAAAAAAACAAATTAACCCACACTCACACTCTTTACACACACACACAAACGCTCACACTTTACAAACACACAACGATACACATGTCTTTAATTATCAAACATGACATATCATGGCCGTACGCAGAGGTTCGTACGTTCGAACGAACCCCCTTTTGCGAATGTGTGCCCTTTTTTGTAAACAAATAGATCTTGACATTATTGGGAGATTTGGGGATCCCACTATAGAATATGAGGGGCCAATGTTATGATGGCGCTGCATCTATGTCGGGCGCTGTCTCAGGAGTTGAAGCGCGCATTCTGCGAGAAGCCTCTTTGGTGTTATACAAACACTGAAGCAATCACGCTTTAAAACCCAGTGAGCACGCATTCGTGCAGACTTCCCGATGTATGTAACATGATTGACAAATTAAAAGAATCATATAACTTTCACAGTTATTTTAATAAATTTGGGTATGTGCGTGCGTATAGCCTTGACCTTGGCAAGCCAGAGCTGTGACTGCAGAAAATCCCGGTTTTCGGTGCCCTCCTGAACCCCATAACTAGAAATGCAGACATATTTCACGTAACAATATTTTTTTCCCTCCGAAGCGACCGATGTTCTTTCTTATTATGTCCATTTGTAGAAGTTTTGATGTGCAATTAGTCTGTTTGTTATTGTTATAACTGCAAGTGAAACATATTAATTATTAACAGTTTACTCTTTCTGCCAGGTTTTCTTTTACTCAACAAGTCTTTTCGAGGGTGCCGGTTTGTCCCTGTCTACGGCAAAGTACACAACAAGCGCTGTGGGCGGGGTCATGGTCGTCATGACGATGATAACGATACCTTTGATGGACAGATTAGGGAGACGGACTCTACATCTGAGCGGCCTGGGAGGAATGGCTGTCTTCAGTGTCCTGATCACAGTGGCACTAGCATTGAAGGTATGACCTTGAAAATGACTTAAAATTCAAGGACAAATGTGTTATATGACGTCCGTACTTGGCCCCCCCGAGGGGGGGTCTACATCAGATAGGCCGGGAGGAGGGGACTGGGGGAAGAAGTGCCATTTCCAGTATTAGCTAGGGTAATAAAATATAAGAACTACCAACAGGGTTTAGACGTTCTGACGAATTATTTTGTGTATACATGTAAATGAAATAAAACCCTAGATCTATATGGAGATATGTTCCGAGTTGAACTCCAACCAAAAAGTTTGAAATGTTCAATCATCCTCTTGGGCCCCGAATAGAAGCGTCTAACATTAAAGCAATTAACTATGAAATGTTCAATCATCCTCTTGGGCCCCGAATGGAAGCGTCTAACATTAAAGCAATTAATTACATCACTGAATAAAGTCTTCGGTTGTAAGTGGGGGGGGGGCTTAGTTCCCATCACTCAGGGTCACTTAGTACAATTATACTCACATCTGATACTTAGTATCACTACAGACGCCCGTGGTACTGTGTACTAACATTGAGTATCACTACAGACGCCCGTGGTACTGTGTACTAACATTGAGTATCACTACAGACGCCCGTGGTACTGTGTACTAACATTGAGTATCACTACAGACGCCCGTGGTACTGTGTACTAACATTGAGTATCACTACAGACGCCCGTGGTACTGTGTACTAACATTGAGTATCACTTCAGACGCCCGTGGTACTGTGTACTAACATTGAGTATCACTACAGACGCCGGTGGTACTGTGTACTATCATTGATGCTCCTGGTTCTAAACAACATGTTCCAGAGACACAGACGACAACATTTCATTATATATACAGTCAACGTTTTATTAAATATACAGGCAACGTTTCATCCTATATACAGGCAACGTTTTATTATATATACATGCAGGGAACATTTCATTATATATACAGTCAACGTTTTATTATATATACATGCAGGGAACATTTCATTATATATACAGTCGCGGTGGTCGAGTGGCAGCGCACTGGACTGTCGTACCGATGGTCACGGGTTAGAATCCGTGTGAAGGCAAGGGTTTGTTCCCGGGGCCTAGGGCGTCCCTGAGTCACCCCGCTCCGAATGGGTACCTAACACTACATGTTGTTAGGCGGCTGGGTAATGCGTGGAACCCACAAAGCCGTGGCCTGTGAATGCTGCATCACTTGCCAACAGATCATCTGTCATGGTCTGTGGACGCAACTATCTTCTGCATAGAAGGAGCGTCTGTATAGATAAGATAAGATACAGTCAACGTTTTATTATATACACAGGCAACATTTCATTATATATACAGGCAACGTTTCATCATATATACAGGCAAAGTTTCATTATATATACATGCAGGGAACATTTCATTATATATACATGCAGGGAACATTTCATTATATATACAGTCAACGTTTCATCATATATACAGGCAACGTTTCATCATATATACAGGCAACGTTTCATCATATATACAGGCAAAGTTTTATTATATATATAGGCAACGTACATCATATATACAGGCACCGTTTCATCACATATACAGGTGACGTTTAACGCAGAGTTTTTTAACGTGAACATCCTGAACAAAAATTTTGTTTAGTTTTCTTATTTTGTAAGGCCACTAAAATTTGGAATAAACAATTTTATAAACCTTTTACTCCCACCACAATTTTATAAACCTTTTACTCCCACCACAATTTTATAAACCTTTTACTCCCACCACAATTTTTAATGTATACATATTTAACAGTAGTTTCTTGAATATAAACTCTATACAAATACTTTCATTTTGTCTCTAGGACCAGGTTCCAGGACTTGATGTGACCAGCATTCCTCTCATGCTTCTCTATGTTGTCTTCTTCGCTATTGGACCTGGTGGGTAATGATATAATCATAGGACCTTGTGGGTAATGATATAATCATAGGACCATGTGGGTAATGATATAATCATAGGACCTTGTGGGTAATGATATAATCATAGGACCTTGTGGGTAATGATATAATCATAGGACCTTGTGGGTAATGATATAATCATAGGACCTTGTGGGTAATGATATAATCATAGGACCTTGTGGGTAATGATATAATCATAGGACCTTGTGGGTAATGATATAATCATAGGACCTGGTGGGTAATGATATAATCATAGGACCTTGTGGGTAATGACATAATCATAGGACCTTTTGGGTAATGATATAATCATAGGACCTTGTGGGTATTGATATAATCATAGGACCTGGTGGGTAATGACATAATCATAGGACCTGGTGGGTAATGATATAATCATAGGACCTTATGGGTAATGATATAATCATAGGACCTGCCTGGTGGGTAATGATATAATCATAGGACCTTGTGGGTAATGATATAATCATAGGACCTTGTGGGTAATGATATAATCATAGGACCTTATGGGTAATGATATAATCATAGGACCTGGTGGGTAATGATATAATCATAGGACCTTGTGGGTAATGATATAATCATAGGACCTTGTGGGTAATGATATAATCATAGGACCTTGTGGGTATTATAACAATCACAAGACCTGGTGGGCATCTTCACGACCTTCGCGTTAACTCTACATCAGGACTCTTGAAACATGCGAACTTTGTACCTTTTTTATATATTTTTTCAGTTCCTCTGAACTTTGTGCCCACGACCCACCTAAACTATGAATCGCTAAAAGTTTTATCTCCGTTGTTATTAGAACTTATGTTAAAAAAATAGACATTGGAGCTTGCTGCCAAATAGAAGATCTTGTGTCAATGTCTCGATGGATGTGTTTAAACCTCGATGGTACAATCAGTTATTTTAAACATTTGAAGCTAATTAGATTTTACTTCATATTAAACACAAAACCATTTATTTTAGAAATAATTATTCATTTACCATATGTTAGCCTCGACCCCCCCCCCACACACACGCACACAGTTTTCCAGCAATCCACATATTAGGGCTGGCCAAGTAGACTCTTTGTAACATACTGTTTCCGTTACAGATTCCATTCCCTTCATATGAAACACAAACCATTTATTTTAGAAAAAAATTATACATATAAAATGTTAGCTACACGCACACACAGACAGACACAATTTTCCAAAACTCGACAAACTGAGATTTCCCAATTAGACTCAGTACACACACACACACACACACATATATATATATATATATATATATATATATATATATATATATATATATATATATATATATATGTATATATTTATTTATTTATTTATTGCAGGTTCCATTCCCTGGCTGATCGTGTCGGAGCTCTTCTCCCAGGATGCCCGGCCGTCAGCCATGTCTCTGTGTGTTCTGGTCAACTGGATGTCTAGTTTCATCGTGGGATTTCTCTTCCCAACAATGCAGGTAAATGCTGCAACTTGCTGCCTCATGCTTTATATCAGTGGCTTCACAAAAGGGTTGGACTGCTCACATATAAATACAAGAGCGGGTTGCCAGAAGCGTAACTGGGTTTTCCGCGCCCTTGACAGTTGTAAGCCTAAAGGAAGGAAAATACTTAATTTGAATAAATTGAAAGATTAGCCCTCAGCGCCCTTGGCTACCCCCCCCCCGATGCCACATCGTTGTAACGCCTCTGGGGGTGCCACCTATTTCGCCACCATGGCAGACTAGGTGGCCGTGATATAAAAGTGTCATACGGGGTGTCAGTATATAGTTGTATTATAATGGCATTGTCTCCTTAGAATTGCTTTCTTCCGTATTAGATTGTTTTAAAAGCAGGTGTAGCCTATGACAGAATAGGTTGTAACCTGACAGAATAGGTCGTAACCTGACAGAATAGGTTGTAACCTGACAGAATAGGTTGTAACGATTTTAAATAACAGAGCAAATTGCAACAAAAATTGGGTGTCAAAAATTTAGATCTTGAATAACAAACATATTCGCTTCAATAATTTACATACAGTTTGACTATCGATTTTTAAATGTTAGGGCCAAAATGCATCGTTGTCAAGGACGCCACAATTGGAATTGGCGAAAGTAGTGAAGTAAAACTGAACATGATTAAAAAATTTAAAAAAACCAACCAAAACACCATCGTAACTCACACTAGCGCTAAACTGGTTTTGTCAAGACTTTATCCGACCTATTCCACCATAATAACCTTTGGTTTTTAGGAACTTATGTTTCATACAAACGACTGGCATCAGTTCTAAATATAAATACGGGTGCAGTTTGAGTTACCAGCAGCGGTAATGCAGAGTAATTAAATGCAAAAATAAAACTTTTGGGTGGTGGGCCTTTGGCCTGAATGTAATACTAGAAAAGCCGTATGTGGCTTTAAGATTGGATTTTTGGGTTCGCTGTTTAAGTCTTTAAAATTGCAGCTTTTATACGTATAATATATTATATTTATATATGCTAGAGCGTAGAGCCCCCCCCCCACTTTCTTCGGGACCCACCAAAAAATTGAGTGAGCCGTAGTCATATTTGTTACTGACATAGAATATCATAAAGCCCCCATATATCAAACAGCTTAGGGCCTTATTAAAACAAGTCTAAAGCCAACACTGCAATCGATTATGTCTTTATTTGATTTCAGGCGGGCCTCACAGACTACACATTTCTACCCTTTACCGCCCTGTTGGTGCTGTTTTTTATCTTCACATTTTACAAAGTCCCGGAAACGAAAGGGAAGACATTTGAACAAATCTCGGCGATGTGGCGAGAGGAAGCCGACGTTGTAGATCAGCTTGCAAGCGTCAAATCGGCATCCAAGAACAAAGTCAGTGACCTGCGCGCCACGGTGAAGGTTAAAGGTGAAGGTGAGGTCAAGAACACGACCTACGGGAGCACAAATGCAGCGTTCACCAATGAGGCAGATGAAACGAAAACCGAAGCAACAATGAAGTTTTGAAGTGTTTACAGTGTTTAAGACTAGTTGACTCCCTGATATGAAAATGGACTTGGGAAAGGATCCAAGCCAGACCGCAAGACTAAGGGAGAAAAAATCTGAAGTAGACCGTCGCACCTGTGATTAGAACTTTGCCGCCCTGGGCGGTCTCCAATGTGCCGCTCTTTTTAGGGACCGTCCATAAATGACGTCACGCACCTGGATCGGGGAGGGGAGTCACACACTTGTGACGATGTGTGACGAGGGGGGGGTGTTTGAGAAATGTGATGTCACGTCAAAACGCGCAACTTTAAGTAAAATTTACACTTTAATATTGATTACTGACACTTTATTTCATGACGTTTACGTAAAACGCCTGTTACGATTTTAGAGTGCAGCCTTGCACTAAAAACAAACTTGGAATTCTTATCTTATCTTATGTGTGTACAGACGCTCCTTCTATACGGCTTTTATGGGGGGGGGGATGTCAAAGCTTTATGACGTCATATTGAAGAAGGGGTCTAAGTTTTTGTGATGACGTGTGGCGGACGAGGGCGTAGGGGGTGAAAAATCCGCTATAATCGCGTGACCTCATCTATGGATGGCAAATTAGTCTATTATATAATTTTTTTATAAACTAATAAACATGAATAAATTGTAACTGAAGCGAAGTAAAGGTGTTGAATATGTTTACCATTGCATGCCATTATTTATGTAAGCAGTAATAAAAGAGGCTGCAAAAGAGGATATACCTATAAATACACATTTATAAAAATACACTATTCATATTTTAAAGGCCACTCGAAATTTACTGAGGTCGCAGCAAATGAGACAAAACATATTCCAAATTTACACCAAAAAACATTATCAATTACTATTCTTTTATTTTATATTTATAAATAAATGATTTTTTTACAAACAAAGTAATTGTATACATTCGTATCATCAATATACATAATTTGCAATGTATGTCACGTCTGTCTGTCCCGTCTGTCTGTCCGTGACGCTACTAATTTTAGAAAGCAGCGCACCAAATTACTGCACCAAAAAATAACTCTTTTCAAATGTCCGCATAAAATTGGTCAATTGGGGAATCCTATATAATAAAAGGCAAGTTTATGTCCGTTCTGTCCGGTCATCTATAATCTATAGCGATTGGTCCCTCAAACACATATGACTCCTACAGCCAATCATATTGAACACGTTTACGCGGACGTTCAAAACGAGTTGTTTTTGGTGCAGTATTTCTTCCAAGACTTTATATTTAGTTATGCGCGTTGGGATTTATAGTCAAAAGCTCTGTTTTTACGAGTTATTTATTTTAACTATAATGAATAGTATTTTTGATGTGATGCACATTTTTGCCGTTCAAGACGGCTGTTGGGGTGGAATTACAACAACATGCCACCGAACGGTAGCGAAACATCCTTGGACGGGCTTTGTTGCTCGTAAATGAATAAAATAAAAAGAGATAAAATAAATGAAAGTTCTGGAATACGTTATTTGATAATCAGATGTGTATTTATTTTGAAAACTTCCGTCATTTTTGACGGGTGATACACTAGTGTAAACATATTTATACATTTACTTTCCTAACTTTCATAATAGGAAAATCGTGTATTATACTATCAAAATTTAAATTATTTTAATATCTTGTTCTATGGACAATATTGCAAGATTTTGTTGCCTTAAATCGCTCACTGTGGAACGAAGATAATTTTTATCAATTTCACTTTGGAGAAGCTCCTTTCACAACTAGCGACACTGATAGCAATAGTTGAAAAAATCAATAGCAAAATTACACTGTTGGGTACAGAATTTTCTAATCATACTGTTGAATAAATTTTAAAAGATCAAGGGGGGGACCTTTTCCCCCGTTTTTCTAACATAATTCCTCTTCTCGTAGTGTAGGTACAGCCATAAAAACCTGGCGCCTTTTTCTTTCAGTATTGAACTGTTCTTTATCAAGTTCAATTAAGTAATTTATTTGATGTTCAAATGCTTTATTTAGTAGGTTAAATGAAGATATAGATATAGCCGGGGAGGTGAGAGAGGCGGAAGAGTCTCATGTAAAGACAATGTTGTATGGCAATGCTCAACAGATGGAGCAGATTGCCCAGGTACTACTAGCCAAGGCCTTAAGAGATTAGTCTCAGGCCTACAGAATATGTGTTTAGTTTAGTAGGTTAAATGGTATTATAGACGAATATTTTCTTGCAAGGTCTTGCAACTCATCAATGCGCTCTTTTATTTTCTTTTATAATTCCATCCATGGATAAAAACATTTCTCGTTGTACTTATCGTTCTAAAGATAGAACAACGTATTCTTAGTTTTCCCTACTCATATGTTTTCCTCCTTCTAGCTCTCGTTCAGTTGATATCTCAACTCTTCACAAATTGTTTGGCTGATATAACAGCTTTTTGTATTAGCACATCTCTTTGTTCCATGAAATCGGTTTGCATTAACTTTAGAAATGACGGGTTCCCATAAATTGAGATAATATAGAAAAGAAAAAGATTGCATTGAGTTGAGTAAAATTCCAGCATCTGATCTCGTTTTACTAGTTACTTCTTCAGATGTCAATTTTTCCACGAAGCTTGAAATTTTAAAGTATGTTTATCGAAATTATTTATGCCTATTGTGGTGTTTATTAACGGATATTATTGAATATTTTAATGTTCTTGCCCTAAATCTTAATAATTTTCCATAAAGTATACGAATTCAAATTATTTATACATTACTTTAATTGGATAGGCGCGACATTTTTAATGAATAACCGCATTTTAATGAAAAACTCAAATTATTTGTGCTACTTTAATTGAATAAAAAGAACACAATTTAATTTTTAATAATGTACCTTATCATAATTTTCTGGAACACTCAAACAGTAATATACATTACTACTTGCAAGTTAAACACAATATTTGAACCCCCATGCCTTGTAGGTTCTAACTATATCGTGGCGATATTATTAGCATTATTATTGAGCCCAGCGGTGCTGTGTTTTTTGTGTAGTTTTCTTATAAAAGCGTCATCTGGTCGTATACCACTTACTTTTCCAAACACATCGATACCTTTTTTGAGTGATTTTAAATTTTTGAACGGTTTTGCGTTAGTTTTAACACCCTCTATGTCCTATGTAATCAAGCAAATGTTGTGGGAATCCGTCATTTAAGACTAGAAATTACGAATATTTTTTTCACCTTGATTTTCCCCCTTCAAAAGAAAAAGAGTGGTTGTCGGAATAGGTTGCACTTTTCAAATGCCCACAAATGCCGCCCCTAAATGTGTGCCGCCCGGGGCGGACCGCCCCCCTCTAGCTACGCCACTGCCCCGTGATAAGAGTTACTGCTCTTGTTACGTGGTGACTGCCCCTGTAAGGCAGTGATTGCCCTTGTTTTAACTGAACGCTAACTTGGTGGTCTCTCTCTCTCTCTCTCTCTCTCTCTCTCTCTCTCTCTCTCTCTCTCTCTCTCTCTCTCTCTCTCTCTCTCTCTCTCTCTCTCTATCTCTCTCTCTCTCTCTCTCTCTGTCTCTCTCTTCTCTCTCCTTACTCATCTCTCTCTCTCTCTCTCTCTCTCTCTCTCTCTCTCTCTCTCTCTCTCTGCCAGGTGTGCTATTAATTCGCTTGTTTATTGTGTGAATTAATTATGAGTGTTTGTGTCTAAGACAGCAAGCTTCCACAGCTATATTTCAACTACATTTTTAGATAAACACGCCACACAATAGCAGTTAATAATCTAAAAATCCCCCCCCCCGCCTTTTAAAACAACAGCTGCGATGACAGTGCCTGACGTCACATCCACCAAAGTTTGTAGAAGAAGCAGCTTGTCAGTAACGTAGCAGTATGTGAAACTCTGTGAGCCCAACTGCTGGCTGGGATACTGCGCCTAATAAATTATCAAATTTTTTTCTTTCTATTATCTTAAGAATGTCTCCTATTAATACTACACCCTCCCTCCCCCAACCAATCATCCCATTTCACACGTTTTTAATCGTCATTGAACTGTATTAACTCACTCTCATCACATCCTAAATTTATTACATCATCATGTTAATGTGAGTCAAATAAAAGAAAATAGTACGCACCTAACGATCTTATGACATGTTCCGGAATCTTGATTTATCTGCTTTTACTTTTAACATCTGGATTATTCATTCATCGTAGAGGTTACTTTGATAATTGAACGACTGACTTACTTCTACCTACACAAGTGCGCATCTTGACGAGTGATTTGACTTCTCCCTAATGAAGTATGAACCTTGAGTGATTTCTGTGCAAAAACTATCTTCCTATCATCATGCATATTGGTGCAGCCCGAATGGATGATGGTAGCAGGATGTAGCCCCTGATTCTGACAACTGGCGTCAAGCAGCTTGCGACTCAGCTGGATGTTAAAAATAGAAAACCACCCAGACCCCATTAGCTCCATCAACCCGTCGCCAGGCATCCCGTACCCTCAGCCACCACAACCCAAAGCCACCCATAGGGCAGGTTTTCCCATCTCTTTTCCCATCTATTTCCCATCACCGCCAGCCCGCTACTTCACTGTCAACACGAGGCAGGTCGACATCACCGACACGTCGTACACCATTGTGTTGTTTGGGCCACGTTCTCAGCAGACGACAAGTTGGGGAGTAACGAGAAATAAAGGTACGGTTCTTTCTTTGACTCAGTGACAGATACAGACTTATCTACTTTACACTCAGTGACAGATACAGACTTATATTCTTTACACTCAGTGACAGATACAGACTTATCTTCTTTACACTCAGTGACTGATACAGACTTATCTACTTTACACTCCGTGACTGATACAGACTTATCTACTTTACACTCCGTGACAGATACAGACTTATCTACTTTATACTCAGTGACAGCAAGATACTTATCTACTTTACACTCAGTGACAGCAAGATACTTATCTACTTTTAACAATCATATTTTACGTTATTCCTTTTCAATGTTACATACGTAATCGTTGATTGGCTAATTAGAGAATTTTACACCAGGGTGTAACGAGGGTCCGCTAAGATTTTTGACGACTATTTTCTAAGTTATTCTATTTGCAGCAACCCTTTTTTGTCTTGTCTTGTCTTATCTATACAGACGCTCCTTCTATGCAGAAGATAGTGGCGTCCACAGACCATGCCAGATGATCTGTTTGGCAAGTGATGCAGCGCTCACAGGCCACGGCTTTTGTGGGTTCCACGCATTACCCAGCCGTGAGTGTTAGGTACCCATTCGGAGCGGGGTGACTCAGGGACGCCCTGGGCCCCGGGAACAAACCCTTGCCTTCACACGGATTCGAACCCGTGACCATCGGTACGACAGTCCAGTGCGCTGCCACTCGACCACCGCGTCCCTCAGTTGTTGCTGCCACTCTATTTGTTGCCACTCTATTTGCTGCCACTCTATTTGCGGTCACTCTATTTGCTGCCATTCTATTTGCTGCCCTTCTATTTGCTGACACTCTACTTGCTGCCATTACATTTATTGCCATTCTATTAGCTGCCATTCTATTTGATGCCACTTTATTAAAGATAAAAGAAAAATGTCCCCAGAGGCTGAGCCCCAACCGTCTTTTCCCCTCCAAATTTTACTGAATAATGTTTTTAAAAAAAAATAATAAAAAAATATTTAAAAAAAAATCTAACAAAAAAATTAATTCAAAGAAATTATATACTGTACAAGGAAAATTAAATCACAGATCGAAAAAATAAAAGAAGTTGTATAATTTGAGACGTCCATTAATATAGAATCTATAAGTTATTGTTAATCATGGACAAGGGACATTTCGCTGTACGACAGGGTTCCTAAATCAAGGATGATGGAAGACAGAGAAAACAAGATGTCTGGATTTTTTGGTGTTAAATTTTCAAAAATAAATAAATAAATAAATAAATAAATAAATAAATAAATAAATAAATAAATAAATAAATACATAAATTAATTAAATTAAAAAAAAATATATAAAAATAAATAAAAATAAATAAATAAATAAACAAACAAACAAACAAACAAACAAACAAACAAACAAACAAACAAACAAATAAACAAATAAATAAATAAATAAATAAATAAATAAATAAATAAATAAATAAATAAATAAATAAATAAATAAATAAATAAATAAATAAATAAATAAATAAATAAATAAATAAATAAATAAATAAATAGATAAATAAATAAATAAAGCACTTCTTTCGTGCATGTTAAACGAGTTAAGATGGCAGAGGACATTTTACAATTGATAGAGGAGCCCTAGAGGCTAATTTTTACTTTAAAAAAAATATCTTCAGCTTTATTCTTATGACATGCATAGTTTTTAAATGTTTATTTTTTAAATTTTATTTTATACATCTTCACTGATTGTGACATGATTATTTGAGAAAGAAATATTTCAAAAATCTGACCACCATTGGAGTTTTTCATATTTTTGTAGAGTGCCAAACAAAACAAATATTGTAACGATTAGAGCTCAGGTACTGGCCAGGCCCCTGGGGAATTGTGCTGGCCACACATTCCCCTGCTCGTTAGTGGTGGCTAAAATCTTGTGAACGCTACATCACTTGCCCCATAGTCCGCCATGGACTGGAAAGGGGGTCATTGAAAAAAAACGACAAACCGACAACATATCTATTTATAGGTTGACCTTTATCAAAGGACCATAGAACCATAGTCCTTGACAGGTGAACGATATTTTCTTGTACAGTCAACATGTGTGAATAGGTTCATCCTATTTTAGAGTTAGAGGATCTTATTTGTTTGTCCCATTGTCAATAAATCCCTTAAATCGTCTGCATTGGAGTTTTATTTTTAAGACTATAGCCGTTGAAAATTAAGAAACCAAGGTATATGTTGTAAGTTACCAAACGGTAGCATGGATTTCAGCATTATGCAATGACACAAAACTGTGGGTTCTTTACCCCCCACCCCCACAACACCCCACTGTCCCCCACGCCCCATGTACATTCTAGTTTTTCACAAACTTTTAAAGTCTTTTTTAACCACGTTTTATTAACTCGCTTTCGTTCCTGTGGCATTGTTTTGTCCAAGATTTTTTCAAATCTGCCAACGTAAAATTAAACCACTTCTGATAGTCCTAGAGATCTGAAAATTTTACCACAGATGGATCTTGGATGACAATGCGTTGTATCAAAATTTCAGATCCATCGAATGTACCGTTATTAAATTATTGAACTTTTTGAGTTTATCTATTGTCTATATATAAGCATCTGTAACCGTCTGCTTTTGTTGACATCCGTGAGTTCATCCCGTGACCACATCACAATGTTTTTAAAACGTTGGGCGGGCGCTTGTGAGGTGTTTGGTAAAATAAATAGAGGTAAAAATATTTTTAAAAAAGCAGGTTGTTATAAGTGAACTAAAAAAGATAAAATAAATAGAAGTAAAAAAAAGATTTTTAAAAACTACGTTTTTATTAGCGGACTAAAAAGAAGAAAATAATTTAAAACTTATAAGTTCAAGTACTTGTAGATTTAATATGACTAAAAACGTGGGGCGGGTGTTTGGTATAAATATTAAAGATTTCTAATTTAGAAGGCAAAAGAGAGATCTATAAGTGAGAGTATGAGTGAGCTGCATATGTTAAACCTCATAAGCGCCCGCCCCACGTTTTTAGTCATATTAAATCGAAGTACTTGAACTTATAACTTTTAAATTATTTTCTTCTTTTTAGTCCGCTTATAAAAACGTGGTTTTTAAAAATCTTTTTTTTAACTTCTATTTATTTATCTTCAAAACAATACAACGTTTCCTTCGTTTTTTCCCCTGATCCCATGGGGGAAAAGTGGAAAAAGTTGATCTCATCTTAAAACAATGTAACATCAGATGAGGAATGGTTGGTTGTAATAATGGCTGAATCCTCATTGTTTTGTTACGGATGAATTATTGGTCTGAAGGTTGGCTGAGGCGTTGGACAGGTTTGCTAGCTGGTTGGACAGGTTTGCTAGCCGCCTCATTTCCCCACCACCCCACCCCCACCAGCACGTCTTCCCAGTCCTAAAAGTGTGAGTGAGCCAACTAGTAGCAAGTTTCTTGAAATAAATGACTGAGTTCACGGTAAGTAAAAGGAAAAAACTCTAGCAATCAGCCCGTGTGCATGTTTTTCAGGTCGCACATTCTAGCTTCAAACATCCCATACCAATGTTTGCAGGTATATTCTTCTGTCAAAGTTTCAGTTGGAATAAAAATTATTCAAATTGTAAATAGGCACGTTAAACTTCTGTAAGTGTTAAGGTATTTCAAGGTTGATTTAGCAAATTAACTTCTAGACCACATTTAATTAGTTAGCGCATAAGAAATCTTTGACTAATAAAGTTGATTTACACACTATTTCAAGGTTGTGTTTCAATTTAAATTTTACTACATAAGTCGTTACTTAAAAATATTGCTAATGAAAATAAAGTATTTTATGTTTTTCATTCACTCAAATTAACCCATGGGGCCGTCCATAAAGTGCGTCATGCTATTTTTGAACATTTTTGATGTTCCGGATTTTCCGGGGCCATTATGATTATGAATATATATATAAAATAGGGATCTACCGGCCAGCCGGATTTATGAAGTGAAATCCTGCCGGAGCCGAAACCGGAGCCGGATTTTTAAAATTTCATAATAAAAATGAAACAAAACAATTTGACTAAAAAAAACTAGATTGACAAATTATGTGACCAACTCTTGTGCTATATTTAATCTGTTTATTATGGTCCTATGAATTATATTTCATTCAAAAATATTCACTGGACATCATCTGTGTTCATCCATAGTTACGACTGACATCAATCTTTCACAATCATCGTTTCCTGGAAGGATAATTGCAGACAGATCAACTCGTCCTCATCTAGCCACTCAACAGCCTCTGTATGTGCATTTTCTCCTCTGGCAATAACTGCCATGGGTTCTCTTTGACTTCTAGAAGTGATTCTCAAAGGACGGATGCGTTTTATCTGAGTTGATTCTTGAACAGTTTGGGTGGTCACATTCTCCTGAGCCCGAGCTCTGTGTTGTCCTGTATGTTTCTTCAACATTGTTTGTGAGGCAAAATATGAGTGACATACTTTGCAAAGTCGATCAAATAAGCTGGTAATCATAGGGTTGTACTTTGAAAGCTCCTGTTGATCTTGGCATAATTTCATCAAATTTGAGAGTTTGTGCTACAAACAAGGAAGGAAATTTATGAGAATCTGCATCTGCTCTTTCTTAAGCTTTGAGTAAATCATTTGTTTGGTTGATTGGGATTGGAGGATGGAAGAATCTTTAAGGTAAAACGTTAAAATATGAGCTTCGTGCTTTGTCGTAACATTTCATGTCCTGATATTTAATAACAATTTGCGTGAAATATTGGCTGGTGCGAACATGATTGTCAAACCATTCCTGATCCTTCGATATCAGTCCTGCTGTATTCAATTCAGATTTATGAACAACACATTCAGGAGATACGCATTTCAATGCTATTTTGACATAAAACTAATTCTACTTAAACACAAAATTTTTGAAAATTATTTTTAAAGCTATTTAAATGCTAATAAAAAAATATAAATAAATTAGAAAAAAAATACTAAAAATAATAAATGTGTGACATCACACATGGCCTGACCCCCTTCTCCCCCTGTCACAAAGCATCACACTTTCTTACACCCCCTCCCCCCAACCCCCGTCAGAGCGTGACGTACTTTATGGACGGCCCCTATCTGTTGAGGTTTAGCTTGCTTTAGATTATATGGGGTTGTAATTAATGTTTCTTTTAAGGTTACTTGGTACGTGTACACAATACTAAATTCGTGTGCAAAGTTGCTCTGCAACAATTTTTGTGCAAAAATTTTACAACGTGCAAACACGTATTTTGTATTTTCCTTATCAAAATTTGTTGCGCGGTAAATCTAAACTGATGTGCGTCTTCGGTCACATATATGCGTTGCCGCGAAGCCGCGCAGCTTAAAGGAATCATTGGGCTTAACTCGAATTGCTTGAGAACCTGCATACCCCAGACTACTGAGACATTCTGTAGATCCTGGCTTAACAAGCTATAATTCACCATTCTGTAGATCCTGGCTTAACAAGCTATAAGTCACCATTCTGTAGATCTAGGCTTAACAAGCTATAAGTGACCATTCTGTAGATCCTGGCTTAACAAGCTATAAGTCACCATTCTGTAGATCCTGGCTTAACAAGTTATAAGTCACCATTCTGTAGATCCTGGCTTAACAAGCTATAAGTCACCATTCTATAGATCCTGGCTTAACAAGCTATAAGTCACCATTCTGTAGATATAGGCTTAATAAGCTATAAGTCACCATTCTGTAGATCCTGGCTTAACAAGCTATAAGTCACCATTCTGTAGATCCTGGCTTGACAAGCTATAAGTCACCATTCTGTAGATCCTGGCTTAATAAGCTATAAGTCACCATTCTGTAGATCCTGGCTTAACAAGCTATAAGTCACCATTCTGTAGATCCTGGCTTGACAAGCTATAAGTCACCATTCTGTAGATCCTGGCTAAACAAGCTATAAGTCACCATTCTGTAGATCCGTGCTTAACAAGCTATAAGTCACCATTCTGTAGATCCTGGCTAAACTAGCTATAAGTGACCATTCTGTAGTCCCTGGCCGAATAAGCTATAAGTGACCATTCTGTAGACCCTGGCTTAACAAGCTATAAGTCACCATTTCTCAATTGTCGACACCCCCTGTCTTCTTGAGACCTGAAATATATATCAAAATAAAGTACTGCAATCAAATGACGCGTACCTGGATTTTACTGAAGCGGAAGAAACTTTCGATTTTTGTGTGGACTGAATAAACAAAAATCTGGAGCGTGAAAATCATTAATAATTAGTATTTAAACAGGTTTTCGCAACAATAATGAAACTTAATTCCCATTTTATGTATTCGAAAGTTCTCGATTCCATGAATGTCGAAACGTGCCAACGGTAATAGTATACATTTCATTATAATGTTGTTTTATTGTATACCTCAGACATGGTTTTTAGTGTTGATACGCCGTTTCTCTGATGACTACACAGTGATATTCGCCGGTCTGTGTCGTCATTACATCAGTGGCGTAGCTAGAACGTTTGCCGCCCGGGGCGGTCTCCAATTTGCCGCCCTTTTTAGGGGCCGTCCATAAATGACGTCACGCACCTGGGGGGGGGGTTACACATTTGTTACGAGGGGGGTGTTTAAGAAATGTGACGTCACATCAAAACGCGCAACTTTAAATAAAATTTCCACGTAAATATTTGGTTACTGCCACTTTATTTAATGAGGTTTATATAAAACGCGTGTTACGATATTAGAATGCAGCGTTACACTAAAAACATACTTAACTGACAATTTTTTAATATTTGAAACATGCTCATTTTCAAACAGAAAAAACGGCTTTTATGGGGGGAGGGGGAGGGAGGTCAAAGCTTTGTGACGTCTTTTTGAAGAAGGGGTCTAAGATTTTTTGACGACGTGTGACGAGGGTGAAAAATCAGCAAAAATCGCATGACGTCATTTGTGGACGGCCAGTTAGTCGATTATGTTATGGTTTTTATAAATTAAGAAATATGAATAAACAATTGTAATTGAAACAAATTAAAAATGGGGAACATGTTTACCATTGCATGCCATATTTATGTAAGCAGTAATAAAAGAGGCCGCATAAGATTATATACCTATAAATACAAATTTACAAAATACAAGATACTTTTTTTAAAGACCACAAGAAAGTTACTGAGGTAGCAGGTCGTCCCCCTCGCAATGAGACAAAACATATTCTCAAATTACACACACAAAAACATTACCAATCACTATTCTTTTATTTTGTATTTATAAATAAATGATTTTTTTTACAAACAAAGAAAGTGTATACATTAGTATGTAATCATATTTATACATTTACTTTCCTAACTTTCATAATAGAAAAATCGTGTATTATGCTATCAAAATTAAAATTATCTGTGACATCTTGTTCTATGGACTATGGACAGTATTGCAAGATGTTGTTTACTTTAATCGCTCATTGTGGAACGAATGTAATATTTTATCAACTTCAGTTTTGAGAAGCTCCTTTCATAACTAGCGACACTGATAGCAATAGTTGAAAAAATTCATAGCAAAATTACAATGTTGGGTACAGAATTCTCCAATCTATACTGTTGAATAAATTTTGATAGATCAAGGGGGCCTTTTCCCCCCGGTTTTCTAACATAATGCCTTTTCTTGTAGTGTAGATACAGTACAGCCATAAAAACCTGAATCCTTTTTCTTTCATTATTGAACTGTTCTTTATCAATGTCAATAGAGTAATTTATTTTGATGTTCAGATGCTTAATTTAGTAGGTTACATGGTATTACGAATATTTTCTTGCAAGGACATTCAGCTCATCAAAGCGTTCTTTTATTTTCTTTCATAATTCCATCACTGTATATAAAAAACATTTCTCGTACTTCTTGTACTAAAAATAGAACCACGTCTTCTGAATTTTCCCTACTCATATTTTTTTCTCCTTCGAACTCGGCGTTCAGTTGATATTTCCATCTTTTCACCAATTGTTTGGCTGATATAACAGCATTTTGTATTAGCACATCTCTTTGTTCCATGCAATGACTTTGCATTAATTTAAAAAATGACGGATCCCCATCAATTGAGATAACATAGAAAAGAAAAAGATTACATTGAATTGAGTAAAATTCAAGCATCTGATCTCGCTTTCCTAGTTACTTCTTCAGATGTCAAGACGATTGAAATGTTAAAGTATGTCTTTTTCGAAATTATTATGACTATTGTGGTGTTTATTATCAGAGAAATTTGAATATTTACATATTCTTGTCATAAATCTTAATAATTTTCCATAAATAGACGAATTCAAATTATTTACACATTACTAATTTTAATTGGATAGGCGTAACATGTTTAATGAATAACCGTATTTTAATGAAAAACACAAATTATGTGTGCTACTCAAATGCAATAAAAACAAAATAAGTTTAATTTTTAATAACTTACCTTACAATAATTTTCTGAAAGCTATAACAGTAATATAAATTACTTCTTGCAAGTTAAACACACTATTTGAACCACCATGCCTTTAAGTATGTGTTCGCGCATCATTCTGCGAATGTCAAAATTCCACGTACAAACTGTCGTGGCGATATTAATAGCACATATTATTTGGCCCAGCGTGATGTGTTTTTTGCGTACTTTTCTTATAAAAGAGTCATCTGTAACTTATACCGCTTAGTTTTCAAAACAAATGGATGCCTTTTTGAGCGATTAAAATTTTTTTGAACGATTTTGCGTTAGTTATAATATCTACTATGTAGTCAAGAAACTGTTGTGCGAATCCGTTAATTAAGACTCAACATTACTATTTTATTTTTTTCACCTTGGTTCCCTTTCAAAAGAAAAAGGGTGGTTGTTGGAAATGGTTGTACTTTTCAAATGCCCAAAAAAGCCGCCCACTTAATGAGTGCCGCCCGGGGTGGACCGCCCCCACCACCCTCCTAGCTACGCCACTGCATTACATGACACATATCTGACTTTACGCCTCTGCAAATCGGTATGATGCATGCTTAGCTGAGTCAACCTACGTTTGATGCACGAGTAAATAAACACATAGACCATTCAGATGTCATGTCATATTTGGTGTCCTTAAAATCAAGTTTTCAAGTACAAAGATTCTTTATTTTTTTAACTTCTGCATGTTGACTCTACACCTTTCTTTCAAAGAATCAATCACGATTGTGAATTAAACCGCACGATAACAGCTCTAAGATAGAGATATCGGTCGATCATCAACACAGATGAGTACAGATGAACTGTTCTTTGTTTGCAGTAACTACCTTTGGTACCAGCTCTAAGAGAGTCAACTAGCTAGTATCAGTAACTACCTTTGGTACCAGCTCTAAGAGAGTCAACTAGCTAGTATCAGTAACTACCTTTGGTATCAGCTCTAAAAGAGTCAACTAGCTAGTATCAGTAACTACCTTTGGTATCAGCTCTAAAATAGTCAACTAGCTAGTATCAGTAACTACCTTTGGTACCAGCTCTAAGAGAGTCAACTAGCTAGTATCAGTAACTACCTTTGGTACCAGCTCTAAGAGAGTCAACTAGCTAGTATCAGTAACTACCTTTGGTACCAGCTCTAAGAGTCAACTAGCTAGTATCAGTAACTACCTTTGGTACCAGCTCTAAGAGAGTCAACTAGCTAGTATCAGTAACTACCTTTGGTATCAGCTCTAAGAGAGTCAACTAGCTAGTATCAGTAACTACCTTTGGTACCAGCTCTAATAGAGTCAACTAGCTAGTATCAGTAACTACCTTTGGTATCAGCTCTAAGAGAGTCAACTAGCTAGTATCAGTAACTACCTTTGGTACCAACTCTAAGAGAGTCAACTAGCTAGTATCAGTAACTACCTTTGGTACCAAATCTAAGAGAGTCAACTAGCTAGTATCAGTAACTACCTTTGGTACCAACTCTAAGAGAATCAACTAGCTAGTAAGCTCTAAGAGAGTCAACTAGCTAGTAAGCTCTAAGAGAGTCAACTAGCTAGTAAGCTCTAAGAGAGTCAACTAGCCAGTAAGCTCTAAGAGAGTCAACTAGCTAGTAAGCTCTAAGAGAGTCAACTAGCTAGTAAGCTCTAAGAGAGTCAACTAGCTAGTAAGCTCTAAGAGAGTCAACTAGCTAGTAAGCTCTAAGAGAGTCAACTAGCTAGTAAGCTCTAAGAGAGTCAACTAGCTAGTAAGCTCTAAGAGAGTCAACTAGCTAGTAAGCTCTAAGAGAGTCAACTAGCTAGTAAGCTCTAAGAGAGTCAACTAGCTAGTAAGCTTTAAGAGAGTCAACTAGCTAGTATCAGTAACTACCTTTGGTACCAGCTCTAAGAGAGTCAACTAGCTAGTATCAGTAACTACCTTTGGTACCAGCTCTAAGAGAGTCAACTAGCTAGTATCAGTAACTACCTTTGGTACCAGCTCTAAGAGAGTCAACTAGCTAGTATCAGTAACTACCTTTGGTACCAGCTCTAAGAGAGTCAACTAGCTAGTATCAGTAACTACCTTTTGTACCAGCTCTAAGAGAGTCAACTAGCTAGTATCAGTAACTACCTTTGGTACCAGCTCTAAGAGAGTCAACTAGCTAGTATCAGTAACTACCTTTGGTACCAGCTCTAAGAGAGTCAACTAGCTAGTATCAGTAACTACATTTGGTACCAGCTCTAAGAGAGTCAACTAGCTAGTATCAGTAACTACATTTGGTACCAGCTCTAAGAGAGTCAACTAGCTAGTATCAGTAACTACCTTTGGTACCAGCTCTAAGAGAGTCAACTAGCTAGTATCAGTAACTACCTTTGGTACCAGCTCTAAGAGTCAACTAGCTAGTATCAGTAACTACCTTTGGTACCAGCTCTAAGAGAGTCAACTAGCTAGTATCAGTAACTACCTTTGGTACCAACTCTAAGAGAGTCAACTGGCTAGTATCAGTAACTACCTTTGGTACCAGCTCTAAGAGAGTCAACTAGCTAGTATCAGTAACTTCCTTTGGTACCAGCTCTAAGAGAGTCAACTAGCTAGTATCAGTAACTTCCTTTGGTACCAGCTCTAAGAGAGTCAACTAGCTAGTAAGCTCTAAGAGAGTCAACTAGCTAGTAAGCTCTAAGAGAGTCAACTAGCTAGTAAGCTCTAAGAGAGTCAACTAGCTAGTAGGGCTGTCAATTTTGTTGAAAAAAGCTGCCCGGGTACCCGTGAAAATTTCGAACGGGTACCCGGGTTACCCGTTCTAAACTTAAACGTCGCATAATTTTCCCCGTCATGATCGCCATACAATACAATGCAACCTAGCCACCATCCATGCACCTCATTTCACACAGTAGTAGTAGCCAACGGCTTGCTTCCAGTTACAGTAACATACTATTACTAATGCACTATAATTAACTATAATGCACTAAAAACTTTTATTCAATTCCTGCTGTAAATGCATTCGTCATACTACATAAATGACAATAAACTGAACATGCAAACAAAATGTCTACGGCAATGACGAAACATTCAGTGTCATACCTTTAATGTTAATATCCACTTGGCGTCGGTAGTCGATGCTAAGGGCGATGACGTATGCTATACTGCGATAAATCTGAAGTGATCGTGCTTTGGTCAGTGGTACTGCTTTTGTTGACACCAAAATATTTCTGATATTGGGTGGATCGGCGGTTTGTTTATCAATATCAATTTTATGAATTACGTTCACGTTGCGTTTTATCGCGTTGGGTTGCCACCCTTCACAGACACAATTTAATTACAATGGTTGCATTTTGCCGTGTCGCTGTCAACTTGATTAGCCTGATGCCACACGACGTCTAACACATCTTGTTAACTTTGGGTGTATTATTAATATCAATTTTGTGTCAATGAACACAAGAAACAAGCGAATGCAAGGGTGTGGGTTATAGCAGTGCTTCTCAAAGTGGGGGTCCGTGGAAGTTATCAAGAAAGGAGAGAAAAATATAATTATAATCCTCCAATTGCTATCAATAATACCAACCCTATAGAATTTGTCATTTTTGACAATAATAAGCAAATAAATGAAAGAAATAAAGGGAAATAAAATAAACGGAAATATAATTCATTTCGCTACCATGTAAGTACAGGGAAAATAGTACACCGGTTCCAGATGCAATGGAAAACATTCCTGCCGGTCCGCAATACAAAAATTTTGAGAAGCACTGGGTTATAGGAAGGAAGAGAGGAGAGGGGGGGGAGAGTAGAAAAACCGCCATTAGATAGATAGTATCAGTCGGTGACCCACTGTCGGCTATTTCAAAGCAAAGTTAGTTTCAAAGCAAGGGTGTTTGAATGAACAAAAAACAAACACGGCATCTTTCATCTCTGTGCAGTTCATCCTCACAGCCGACGTCTGCCCATCCTACACTGTTAGTAACTATTCAAATTATTAAATTTAAATACTGAAGACCTTGTACGAATTATTAGCATCAGTTTTTCTAGGTCACCACGTGTTAATGAACACAAGAAGTAAGGCGGATGTAAGGGGTGTGGGTTATAGGAGTGAATGGAGGAGAGGGGGTAAATAAACAATATTAGCTAGTATCAATCGGCGTATTTCAAAGCAAAGTTAGTCAAAGCAAGAGTGTTTTTTTTATTAACAAACACAGCGTCTTTCATCTCTAAGCAGTCCATCATTTTTTTTTGGCAGATGACTTTTGTTTACGTTATACGATTATTTTAAAGAACCATTTTTTTAGTGTGTTGTGCGATTTCTGTTTCAGGTTGAGAGAAAAAAAATAATCAAAATACATTGTATTTGTTGGGACCATATTTTATTTCCCGTTGACAGATATTTCCCGTTGACAGATATTTCCCGTTGACAGATATTTCTCCTTAGAAGTACTTCACAGAATATATTTGAAACAAAAATTTTCATTTGATAAATTGTTTCGCAAGCCACAATGTAAACACAAAAAGCCACATGGGAGCCGAAGTTTGGCCTACGGTTAATATAGACATAGATAGAAGCCACATTTTCACGGGTACCCGGGCGGAATTTTACTACCCGGGTAATCACACGGCAATGGGTACCCGGGTCCCGGGTACCCGTTGACAGGCCTACTAGCTAGTATCAGTAACTACCTTTGGTACCAGCTCTAAGAGAGTCAACTAGCTAGTATCAGTAACTACCTTTGGTACCAGCTCTAATAGAGTCAACTAGCTAGTATCAGTAACTACCTTTGGTATCAGCTCTAAGAGAGTCAACTAGCTAGTATCAGTAACTACCTTTGGTACCAGCTCTAATAGAGTCAACTAGCTAGTATCAGTAACTACCTTTGGTATCAGACTCTAAGAGAGTCAACTAGCTAGTATCAGTAACTACCTTTGGTACCAACTCTAAGAGAGTCAACTAGCTAGTAAGCTCTAAGAGAGTCAACTAGCTAGTAAGCTCTAAGAGAGTCAACTAGCTAGTAAGCTCTAAGAGAGTCAACTAGCTAGTAAGCTCTAAGAGAGTCAACTAGCTAGTAAGCTCTAAGAGAGTCAACTAGCTAGTAAGCTCTAAGAGAGTCAACTAGCTAGTAAGCTCTAAGAGAGTCAACTAGCTAGTAAGCTCTAAGAGAGTCAACTAGCTAGTAAGCTCTAAGAGAGTCAACTAGCTAGTAAGCTCTAAGAGAGAGTCAACTAGCTAGTAAGCTCTAAGAGAGTCAACTAGCTAGTAAGCTCTAAGAGAGTCAACTAGCTAGTAAGCTCTAAGAGAGTCAACTAGCTAGTATCAGTAACTACCTTTGGTACCAGCTCTAAGAGAGTCAACTAGCTAGTATCAGTAACTACCTTTGGTACCAGCTCTAAGAGAGTCAACTAGCTAGTATCAGTAACTACCTTTGGTACCAGCTCTAAGAGAGTCAAATAGCTAGTATCAGTAACTACCTTTTGTACCAGCTCTAAGAGAGTCAACTAGCTAGTATCAGTAACTACCTTTGGTACCAGCTCTAAGAGAGTCAACTAGCTAGTATCAGTAACTACCTTTGGTACCAGCTCTAAGAGAGTCAACTAGCTAGTATCAGTAACTACCTTTGGTACCAGCTCTAAGAGAGTCAACTAGCTAGTATCAGTAACTACCTTTGGTACCAGCTCTAAGAGAGTCAACTAGCTAGTATCAGTAACTACATTTGGTACCAGCTCTAAGAGAGTCAACTAGCTAGTATCAGTAACTACATTTGGTACCAGCTCTAAGAGAGTCAACTAGCTAGTATCAGTAACTACCTTTGGTACCAGCTCTAAGAGAGTCAACTAGCTAGTATCAGTAACTACCTTTGGTACCAGCTCTAAGAGTCAACTAGCTAGTATCAGTAACTACCTTTGGTACCAGCTCTAAGAGAGTCAACTAGCTAGTATCAGTAACTACCTTTGGTACCAACTCTAAGAGAGTCAACTGGCTAGTATCAGTAACTACCTTTGGTACCAGCTCTAAGAGAGTCAACTAGCTAGTATCAGTAACTTCCTTTGGTACCAGCTCTAAGAGAGTCAACTAGCTAGTATCAGTAACTTCCTTTGGTACCAGCTCTAAGAGAGTCAACTAGCTAGTAAGCTCTAAGAGAGTCAACTAGCTAGTAAGCTCTAAGAGAGTCAACTAGCTAGTAAACTCTAAGAGAGTCAACTAGCTAGTATCAGTAACTACCTTTGGTACCAGCTCTAAGAGAGTCAACTATCTAGTAGCTAGCATCAAGACTGAACGACTTGAAGCAGTTCGAGTCCGGTATCCCAAGATGCATTGGAATTGAATATCGAACCTTCAGTTGTTCTATCATTGTTGCTCTATGACAAGGTCATACAGTTGGCCGAAAAATGGCAAATAGGAAGTGGCGTTCGTAAAGGCATCATTCTACACCACCAACTCGCTCAGTCAATGTTTATATTCCTCTTTACGGTATTCCCATTTAATGAAATATCTTTGTAGTCTCGGACTTGGACTCCTTGTATATAAATAAACTTTGGTAAAAGATTTCTAACTAAAAAAAAAGAATGTTTTAAAATCGAGTTTATTGAGGACGAAAATCCCAAAGAATAGATGACGACGATAGTAAACCGAAAGCGTAAAAAGGAGACAAAAGGCCACTCACAGAGGAGAAAATCCCAACTATTATTGACAGTCATAGGATTCTCAGGCTCATAAACAGACGGATAAATAAACGAATAAAGGATATTAAACAGATGGATAGACATAGATAAATATAAATTGATGGAGTTATTGGTGGATACATATATATATAGATAGATAAATAGATAGATAGATAGATAGATAGATAAATAGATAGATAGATAGATAGATAGATAAATAGATATATAGATAGATAGATAGATAAATAGATAGATATATAGATAGATAGATAAATAGATAGATAGATAGATAAATAGATAGATAGATAGATAGATAGATAAATAGATATATAGATAGATAGATAGATAAATAGATAGATATATAGATAGATAGATAGATAGATAAATAGATAGATAGATAGATAGATAGATAGATAAATAGATAGATAGATAGATAGATAGATAGATAGATAGATAGATAGATAGATAGATAGATAGATAGATAGATAGATAAATAGATATATAGATAGATAGATAGATAAATAGATAGATATATAGATAGATAGATAAATAGATAGATAAATAGATAGATAGATAGATATATAGATAGATAGATAGATAGATAGATAGATAGATAGATAGATAGATAGATAGATAGATAGATAGATGGATGGATGGATGGATGGATGGATGGATGGATGGATGGATGGATGGATGGATGGATGGATGGATGGATGGATGGATAGATAGATAGATAGATAGATAGATAGATAGATGGATGGATGGATGGATGGATGGATGGATAGATAGATAGATAGATAGATAGATAGATAGATAGATAGATAGATGGATGGATGGCTCGATGGATGGGTGGATGAATCGATGGATGGATGGATGGATGGATGAATGAGTGGGTCGGTGGATGGATGCGGTTGAGAAAGATGGATTGATGAATGGATAAGAAATTAGTATGAGACTAAGCGTTTAGCCATTTACCACCTGTTTACCCAAAAAAATACCTTTTTACACACACACACAAATTGTTACAAGGTTTTGACCTATTTCTACCATTTCCTCTTACGTTAATAAAGGAGCCGTATTTAAATTGGAAATCCAATTTTAGCACTTTCGGAATATTGTTGGGATTTTCGGGACCGAAAGTCCACATATGAAGATTGAAATTCATATTGTTTACTTCAAGCTTCGTGACAGGTTGTAAAACGAGAGAAACCATTTCAATGTTTGATGTTCGTAGTCCATGAGAACTAGAGACAGTCCCTGAGTTAAGTAGGCGGACTTAACATATGAATCTTACATATAACAAAGAAATCAAAGAACCATATAATCAATCAGTGGACCATATAAACATCAATCAGTGGACCATATAAAACATCAGTCAGTGGACCATATAAAACATCAATCACTGGACCATATCAAACATCAATCAGTGGACCATATCAATCATCAATCATTGGACCATATAAAACATCAATCAGTGGACCATATAAAACATTAGTCAGTGGACCATATAAAACATCAATCAGTGGACCATATCAAACATCAATCAGTGGACCATATAAAACATCAATCAGTGGACCATATCAAACATCAATCAGTGGACCATATAAAACATCAATCAGTGGACCATATAAAACATTTCAAGTAATGCATACATGACGTTTGTGTGACCAATGTTTTAGTTAAATACATGTATAAAATAAACAACCCGTAAAACAATTTTTTTTACTTTAAATCCCTTATACATGAGATATAACTAAAAGTATTGATTATGTTCAATATAATACGCACCGCGCGACAGACTAGCATAAACATATACATGCTACATAGAGATAATCTAAAAATTCATTAATTTAATTACAGTACATTCGATCGATATGAAATTTTGATAGAATGCATTGTTAGGTGACAAAAATCTATGTGCTAAATTTCAGCTCGATAGCATCCCGAAAAGTGGGTAATTTTTAAATCCCTTATATTAACTTCAAAATCTTGTCTGTAGTCATATCTCTCTGTCGTGATCTCTGTCTTGGGCGGGCGGAAAAACTAAAGTAAAAAATGACCCACTTCCCGTAAAGGCATCGAGCTGAAATTTGGCACACGGAACCGTGTCACCTAAAAATGCATCGTATCAAAATTTCAGATCGATCGAACGTACCGTAATTAAGTTGATGCATTTTTTAGTTTATCTATATAAACTATATGTAGCGGTCGCTATCGTTTACATTTTACGCGTCACTTGACTTCACCCCAGCCATAGGTGAACACATCTCGTGTTTTAACCAGGTGTACCGGCGTGCTTTTGTTTACATTTTACGTGTCACGCTGAGCTCGGTCCAGTGATCGGTGTAATGACCTTTCCCCTCTCCCAACACCCCCCCCCCTCGGTTATACAGCAGGAGTTACAGCATATTCAGGATATAAATGTTTGTCTCGTTTAAACATGATCAATACTTTTAATTATGTCTCATATATAAGGGATTTATAGTAAAAAACTTTGTTTTTACGGGGTTGTTTTATTTACTTTTATTTTTCCGCGGGACCACGATAATACGGTGAAGTTAATATAAGGGATTTAATAAGTCCCGACTAGAAAACCTTGGGCTCCTTTGAACATCCGACTCCTTTGAACACCCGACTCCTTTGAACATCCGACTCCTTTGAACACCCGACTCCTCTCTCAGCTTCAGCGGTTATTGAACTTTCGCGAGTTGTCTCCGCTGATGATATCTTAAAACATCTTTTCTGTTTACAAAAAACCAAACATTGATTGATTGAACGTACCGATGAGGTTTACTCACCAACAACATTGATTGATTGAACGTACCGATGAGGTTTACTCACCAACAACATTGATTGATTGAACGTACCGATGAGGTTTACTCACCAACAACATTGATTGATTGAACGTACCGATGAGGTTTACTCACCAACAACATTGATTGATTGAACGTACCGATGAGGTTTACTCACCAACAACATTGATTGATTGAACGTACCAATGAGGTTTACTCACCAACAACATTGATTGATTGAACGTACCGATGAGGTTTACTCACCAACAACATTGATTGATTGAACGTACCTATGAGGTTTACTCACCAACAACATTGATTGATTGAACGTACCAATGAGGTTTACTCACCAACAACATTGATTGATTGAACGTACCGATGAGGTTTACTCACCAACAACATTGATTGATTGAACGTACCGATGAGGTTTACTCACCAACAGCCAAAGAAAGCTGTGTGTTAGAAACAGATGCTGTCGTATTAAAGGACGTAAGCAGCGGACACCTTTGTTGTACATGTACTAAGACCAGCGACTAATTTCAAACTACTGAGGTCAAAAGCGAGGACTGTAATTGTCAACCCTTAGTCACTGAATGACGTCACCTAATGGGAATTTTTGACTTGCGGGTAATCCGTATTTATAATTGGTTAAGGAAATGGATCAATACAGCAATACACTTGCGCAGCTACCCTCAGTATATTTAAGATATGATTTTACTTAGAAGTTCCCTGATCGAGAAACGTTTGTTGCTGTGATAATGATAAAACCCATCTCTAATATAATTATAATATAATGTATTAATTATAATACAATGCCAATGGTAGCCACATTGTCCAGGTAATGGTGATCCCATGACCAGGCTATCAATGCCAATGGTAGGCACATTGTCCAGGTAGTGGTGATCCCATGACCAGGCTATCAATGTCAATGGTAGCCACATTGTCCAGGTAGTGGTGATCCCATGACCAGGCTATCAATGCCAATGGTAGCCACATTGTCCAGGTAATGGTGATCCCATGACCAGGCTATCAATGCCAATGGTAGGCACATTGTCCAGATAGTGGTGATCCCATGACCAGGCTATCAATGCCAATGGTAGGCACATTGTCCAGGTAATGGTGATCCCATGACCAGGCTATCAATGCCAATGGTAGGCACATTGTCCAGGTAATGGTGATCCCATGACCAGGCTATCAATGCCAATGGTAGGCACATTGTCCAGGTAGTGGTGATCCCATGACCAGGCTATCAATGTCAATGGCAGGCACATTGTCCAGGTAATGGTGATCCCATGACCAGGCTATCAATGCCAATGGTAGGCACATTGTCCAGGTAGTGGTGATCCCATGACCAGGCTATCAATGTCAATGGCAGGCACATTGTCCAGGTAATGGTGATCCCATGACCAGGCTATCAATGCCAATGGTAGGCACATTGTCCAGGTAATGGTGATCCCATGACCAGGCTATCAATGTCAATGGTAGGCACATTGTCCAGGTAATGGTGATCCCATGACCAGGCTATCAATGCCAATGGCAGGCACATTGTCCAGGTAATGGTGATCCCATGACCAGGCTATCAATGCCAATGGTAGGCACATTGTCCAGGTAATGGTGATCCCATGACCAGGCTATCAATGTCAATGGTAGGCACATTGTCCAGGTAATGGTGATCCCATGACCAGGCTATCAATGCCAATGGTAGGCACATTGTCCAGGTAGTGGTGATCCCATGACCAGGCTATCAATGTCAATGGCAGGCACATTGTCCAGGTAATGGTGATCCCATGACCAGGCTATAAATGCCAATGGTAGGCACATTGTCCAGGTAGTGGTGATCCCATGACCAGGCTATCAATGCCAATGGTAGGCACATTGTCCAGGTAATGGTGATCCCATGACCAGGCTATCAATGCCAATGGTAGGCACATTGTCCAGGTAATGGTGATCCCATGACCAGGCTATCAATGCCAATGGTAGGCACATTGTCCAGGTAATGGTGATCCCATGACCAGGCTATCAATGCCAATGGTAGGCACATTGTCCAGGTAATGGTGATCCCATGACCAGGCTATCAATGCCAATGGTAGGCACATTGTCCAGGTAATGGTGATCCCATGACCAGGCTATCAATGCCAATGGCAGGCACATTGTCCTGGTAATGGTGATCCCATGACCAGGCTATCAATGTCAATGGCAGGCACATTGTCCAGGTAGTGGTGATCCCATGACCAGGCTATCAATGCCAATGGTAGGCACATTGTCCAGGTAGTGGTGATCCCATGACCAGGCTATCAATGTCAATGGTAGGCACATTGTCCAGGTAATGGTGATCCCATGACCAGGCTATCAATGCCAATGGTAGGCACATTGTCCAGGTAGTTGTGATCCCATGACCAGGCTATCAATGACAATGGTAGGCACATTGTCCAGGTAATGGAGATCCCATGACCAGGCTATCAATGCCAATGGTAGGCACATTGTCCAGGTAATGGTGATCCCATGACCAGGCTATCAATGCCAATGGTAGGCACATTGTCCAGGTAATGGTGATCCCATGACCAGGCTATCAATGCCAATGGTAGGCACATTGTCCAGGTAATGGTGATCCCATGACCAGGCTATCAATGCCAATGGTAGGCACATTGTCCAGGTAATGGTGATCCCATGACCAGGCTATCAATGCCAATGGTAGGCACATTGTCCAGGTAGTGGTGATCCCATGACCAGGCTATCAATGCCAATGGTAGGCACATTGTCCAGGTAATGGTGATCCCATGACCAGGCTATCAATGCCAATGGTAGGCACATTGTCCAGGTAGTGGTGATCCCATGACCAGGCTATCAATGCCAATGGTGGGCACATTGTCCAGGTAATGGTGATCCCATGACCAGGCTATCAATGACCAGGCTATCAATGCCAATGGTAGGCACATTGTCCAGGTAGTGGTGATCCCATGACCAGGCTATCAATGACCAGGCTATCAATGCAAATGGTAGGCACATTGTCCAGGTAGTGGTGATCCCCTGACCAGGCTATCAATGCCAATGGTAGGCACATTGTCCAGGTAATGGTGATCCCATGACCAGGCTATCAATGCCAATGGTAGGCACATTGTCCAGGTAATGGTGATCCCATGACCAGGCTATCAATGCCAATGGTAGGCACATTGTCCAGGTAGTGTTGATCCCATGACCAGGCTATCAATGTCAATGGCAGGCACATTGTCCAGGTAATGGTGATCCCATGACCAGGCTATCAATGTCAATGGCAGGCACATTGTCCAGGTAATGGTGATCCCATGATCAGGCTATCAATGTCAATGGCAGGCACATTGTCCAGGTAATGGTGATCCCATGACCAGGCTATCAATGTCAATGGCAGGCATATTGTCCAGGTAATGGTGATCCCATGACCAGGCTACCAATGCCAATGGTAGGCACAGTGTCCAGATAGTGGTGATCCCATGACCAGGCTATCAATGCCAATGGTAGGCACATTGTCCAGGTAGTGGTGATCCCATGACCAGGCTATCAATAATTGAACAATTTCATGCGACGCTCGAAAAGAGATATTTTTTGGTGCATTAATTTAGTGCGCTTCTTTCTAAAATTTCTCGCCGTAAAAAGATATTATATTGCGTCATTTCTTTAGCTCATATTTTAATTTGGAAAAGGGAACGATGTAAAAAGAGGATTTGAAGATTGTTAATACATAATAAAATACTTTGTTTACATTTCAGGAAGTTTAATATTTCGTATTTATCAAACAAGAATAAGTTACTTGGGCTTTTGACAACAAAAAATTGGACACCGTAGGCGCCCTACAGTCCCTATTGTAAAATACTTTGTGTACATTTCAGGAATGTTAATTTTACGTATTTATCATACAAGGACAAGTTAGTTGTGCTTTTGAAAAAGGTTGGCGCCATAGGCACCCTAAAAAAAAGTGGCCGCCGCAGCACAACCTAGTTTTAAATATCACAGAAAAAATACTTGCTACAGACAAGTCATGTGGATTAAGATTATTGTCACTCGTGTCAATATAAATGAAAGTAGGGTAGATTTAGGTGTCTTCGTGTAGTACGTAGGTAAGAAATCTACATAGTTGTCACATTTTAAAAAAATGCATTTTCTGGAAGGGACCGGTTCAATAATGGGCATATGTTCCAAGCGTACACGTACACATGACGTATTTTAATATATCTAGTGGATTGTAGTTGATGTTATATGTCCCAAATGAGTCTGCATTACCCACAAGAATTCCCTTTTTGACCCCAGATGAGGTTATTTACCTCTGTTCGCCGACCTCTTTCTTACGGGATGCCCGTCAGTCAATTGAGGGATTTTTTAAAAATACATTTAAATTTTTTAATTTTTAAATAACTTTTTTTCTAAACAAACACGTTAACCATGATGATTAATAGTAAATGCTTAGTTTGTACGCATTAAAATAAAATATAATCTAAGGATGTTAATACAGTTCGTTTTCTGAAGACCGCTTAAACGGTAATAAAAAAAGCTTCACACGGGGTACGATATTACGATGTAGATCTTCACTAAATAAATAATTAATACTTAAATGACAATAAAAGTGATTTGAAAATACTTATTTTCAAATAGAGAATAAACTTTTTTTTAGGGGGGGGGGCAAAGATTTGTGACGTATTTTTAGACGGGGGGGGGTCTAAGTTTTTGTGACGACGCGTGACGAAGGGGGGGGGGAGGGGGTAAAAAATCGGCAAAAATCGCGTGACGTCATTTATGGACGGCCCCTCATTCTCTTATGTGTTGTAACAAACCACTGTTATCAATTATTAACTTTTTCAATGGAATGCTAAAGCAAGTCCCTATTGAAAAATGATAGGATACAATTTAGGTAAATAAAACTTCCCGACACATCGAAGACTACCCAACCTTTCAACCCTCGTTGATTCAAGTTAAAAACTTGTATTTCGCTCTGACCTACTAGTAGGAATTCCGCATTGCTCACGCATCAAACCTGGCCTTTCAACAAACCAAGTATTTTGATTGGTTACAGCTGTGGAAATTACCGTGGTTCCCTACCTTTTCTAGGACAAACAACATTGTATCCATGAATGATAGCACCTAAGATGGTATTTAATTAGTAGAAAAGGCATTCAGATACTATTCTATTTATTGTTTTTTATTATAATTTCCGTAATAATAAAAATTAATCACAGTTTTATTGTTTTATATTAAAAATCTTGCGCGGACCCCTTGACGTTGTTCATTGACCCCCAAATCAATTTTAATTTTCCACAGACCACCTGAATGGTACCGGTGAGCCCTGGGGGTCCGTACGAACCACTTTGGGAACCCCTACTCATTAGACCTATATTGTGTTTTGATTGAAAAGTTGTTTATTACATTAGACCTATATTGTGTTTTGATTGAAAAGTTGTTTATTACATTAGACCTATATTGTGTTTTGATTGAAAAGTTGTTTATTACATTAGACCTATATTGTGTTTTGATTGAAAAGTTGTTTATTACATTAGACCTATATTGTGTTTTGATTGAAAAGTTGTTTATTACATTAGACATATATTGTGTTTTGATTGAAAAGTTGTTTATTACATTAGACCTATATTGTGTTTTGATTGAAAAGTTGTTTATTACATTATACCTATATTGTGTTTTGATTGAAAAGTTGTTTATTACATTATACCTATATTGTGTCCATTCATCTCACGACAGAAAACTTATCAGCATTGCCGTCTTCTTGTCCCTTACTGACGCATCACTGAGGCACCACTGAAGCACCACTGAGGCACCACTGAGGCACCACTGAGGCATCACTGAGGCATCACTGAGGCACCACTGAGGCACCATCACACCACTGCTAAGATCTGGATTCTGTCTGCATGGTCTAGTCACTCTCTTCTTTCGGCCGATAAACAAGGGACACCGCCGAGAAATAAGGGCCTGTTAATGTATTGCCAGCGTGAATGACGCTAGAGTAGATCATCACTACAAGAATGTCCGAGGCAAGAATCTGCCAACTACAGACCGAGGAGGCCAACTGTTTTAATACGATCAACCCTGGCCCTGGTGAAAACAGTGCAGAGAAAAAGGTTTGGATTTTGTTTTAATCACACCAGGCAGGGATAGGTTGTCACTTAATTCCGAACAGCCAGTTAAAACACGTGAGGCAAACAGTCTTGAATCAAGTGATGCTAGCACTTTGATTTTAGTTGAAACTGCGTATGTTATAAGTTATAAGTATCCCTAGCACGCGTGTAGCACTAGATAATGGAGCCTTGATTTCACCGACCCTATCACTCGTATGTCATGTGACACATAGGACTCATGCATACTGTGACTTAGCAAAGTCATCGTGTGACGCTAGAAGTCATAGTTCATGCGACAATCTCATTCCTATATCGTGTAACATTAGGACTAAAATATCAATACGTTACTGGCACCCTTTTATCGAGTTCTTCTTCTTCTTCGTTCTCAATTTGAGTTTGGCGTGCCGACGAGTTTTGCGCCAATTGGCCCGTGGTCTCCGACTTCAGCCTGCTGTTTTTTCTGGATGTGCTTCCATAGCCTTTGGTCAGCCAAGACCATCTGCAAGGCAGCAGTTGAATTTGGCAAGTGGTGCAGCGTTCACATGCCACAGCTACAGGGGTTCCACGCATTACCCAGCCGTCTTTTATTGCCCTAACTATCTGTTAGGTACCCACTCGAAGCTGGGTGGACTCGGGGACGCCCTAGGCCCCGTGAACATATCCTTGGCTTCCCATGGATTCGAACCCGTGACCATCGGTACGCCAGTCGAGCGCGCTGCCACTCGACCACCGTATTTTATCGAGTAATAGTTGCTCTAAAATACTATATGACACTACACAACCATATATCATATGACACCAGTATACAAGTATATATATATTATCATTACGCATTTTGTAGTACTGTCATGATTCCTACATTATTTTATCGTTATTTCCCTATAAAACATTTACAATAGAAAGTTAAGGTTACTCTCCCTTTATGTCACTTTCTGCCACCAAGTTTACACATAGGTTACCACCATACATGTTACCTAGAATGCCACAACACATAATACCTGGAGTGCTACCACAGAATGTTACATAGAATGCTACCACATAATGTTACATAGAATGCTACCACAGAATGTTACATAGAATGCTACCACAGAATGTTACATAGAATGCTACCACAGAATGTTACATAGAATGCTACCACAGAATGTTACATAGAATGCTACCACAGAATGTTACATAGAATGCTACCACAGAATGTTACATAGAATGCCACAACAGATAATACCTGGAGTGCTACCACATACTGTTACATAGAATGCTACCACATAATGTTACATAGAATGCTACCACAGAATGTTACATAGAATGCTACCACAGAATGTTACATAGAATGCTACCACAGAATGTTACATAGAATGCTACCACAGAATGTTACATAGAATGCTACCACAGAATGTTACATAGAATGCTACCACAGAATGTTACATAGAATGCTACCACAGAATGTTACATAGAATGCTACCACAGAATGTTACATAGAATGCTACCACATTATGTTACCTAGAATGCCACAACACATAATACCTGGAGTGCTACCACAGAATGTTACATAGAATGCTACCACATAATGTTACATAGAATGCTACCACACATATTACATAGTATGTTACAACCAACGTTTCATGGAATCGTAATTTCCTCAAACACTGTTGACAATGTGACGTTAATGTACACCGGCTAATGCTCAAATAAACGCCGCCCCCAAGAACTTAGCAGTGACCATGACACGACGTTCAATGAATCAAGTCACGTGCTCGGGTCACGTCGGTGGTTGGGTTTCCTGGCGTGAGTGTGTGGGTGTGTGGTTGTGTTTGCTAGGGTGTGTGGATGGCTCCGAGTCACGTGTGGCATATAAGACTTCCTAATGCAAGAGACAAGAAATGTTCAGACAAGGAAATTATCCTTCATTTGAATCGCAGTAACGAAAAATAACTTCTGAAATGCCACTGACAGCCCGTTCTTGACTAGGGCTGTCGATTTAATGTTATTGAAAAAATCTGCCCGGGTTCCCGTCCAAATTTTGAATGGGTACCCGGGTACGTTGGCCGCATAATTTTCGCTGCCATGTCCAGTATACAAAGAATTGCAACCTAGCGACCATCAAAGCACCACATTTCACACATTTCAAAAATGACGGAAGTTTTCAAAATAAATACACATCAGATTAAAGAATAACGTAATACAGAACTTTCATTTATTTTATTTATTTTTATTTGATACATTTATTATCATATTGAACAATTTTATGCGGAACGTTCGAAAAGTGTTATTTTTGGTGCAGCACTATAAAACAAAATCGATCGCAGCGCCACCTAACAGGATCACAAATTTCGCAGCGCCACCTAGCTACATTCATACATACAGACAACGGGAATTATGTATGCTGATATTTAAAACAACAACTTTAATTTCATTTGTCATGTATTTTTGTTACTACGGTGACACATCATTGAACGACGGACATATTTTTTTAAAGATCCAATTATAATTGATGACGTGTTTTAAAAAAAAATACGGTGGGGATAGGAGTAAACTGAGTAGTGAGATGGGGGTAGGAGTAAACTGAGTAGTGAGATGGGGGTAGGAGTAAACTGAATAGTGAGGTGGGGATAGGAGTAAACTGAGTAGTGAGATGGGGGTAGGAGTAAACTGAGTAGTGAGGTGGGGATAGGAGTAAACTGAGTAGTGAGACGGGGGTAGGAGTAAACTGAGTAGTGAGATGGGGATAGGAGTAAACTGAATAGTGAGGTGGGGATAGGAGTAAACTGAGTAGTGAGATGGGGGTAGGAGTAAACTGAATAGTGAGATGGGGGTAGGAGTAAACTGAGTAGTGAGGTGGGGATAGGAGTAAACTGAGTAGTGAGGTGGGGATAGGAGTAAACTGAGTAGTGAGATGGGGATAGGAGTAAACTGAGTAGTGAGATGGGGATAGGAGTAAACTGAGTAGTGAGATGGGGATAGGAGTAAACTGAGTAGTGAGATGGGGATAGGAGTAAACTGAATAGTGAGATGGGGATAGGAGTAAACTGAATAGTGAGGTGGGGATAGGAGTAAACTGAATAGTGAGATGGGGATAGGAGTAAACTGAATAGTGAGGTGGGGATAGGAGTAAACTGAATAGTGAGATGGGGATAGGAGTAAACTGAGTAGTGAGGTGGGGATAGGAGTAAACTGAGTAGTGAGATGGGGATAGGAGTAAACTGAGTAGTGAGATGGGGATAGGAGTAAACTGAGTAGTGAGATGGGGATAGGAGTAAACTGAGTAGTGAGATGGGGATAGGAGTAAACTGAGTAGTGAGATGGGGATAGGAGTAAACTGAGTAGTGAGATGGGGATAGGTGTAAACTGAGTAGTGAGGTGGGGATAGGAGTAAACTGAATAGTGAGATGGGGGTAGGAGTAAACTGAATAGTGAGATGGGGATAGGAGTAAACTGAATAGTGAGGTGGGGATAGGAGTAAACTGAATAGTGAGATGGGGATAGGAGTAAACTGAATAGTGAGGTGGGGATAGGAGTAAACTGAATAGTGAGATGGGGATAGGAGTAAACTGAATAGTGAGGTGGGGATAGGAGTAAACTGAATAGTGAGATAGGGATAGGAGTAAACTGAGTAGTGAGGTGGGGATAGGAGTAAACTGAGTAGTGAGGTGGGGATAGGAGTAAACTGAGTAGTGAGGTGGAGATAGGAGTAAACTGAGTAGTGAGGTGGGGATAGGAGTAAACTGAGTAGTGAGATGGGGATAGGAGTAAACTGAGTAGTGAGGTGGGGATAGGAGTAAACTGAGTAGTGAGATGGGGGTAGGAGTAAACTGAATAGTGAGATGGGGGTAGGAGTAAACTGAGTAGTGAGGTGGGGATAGGAGTAAACTGAGTAGTGAGATGGGGGTAGGAGTAAACTGAATAGTGAGGTGGGGATAGGAGTAAACTGAGGAGTGAGGTGGGGATAGGAGTAAACTGAGTAGTGAGGTGGGGGTAGGAGTAAACTGAGTAGTGAGGTGGGGGTAGGAGTAAACTGAATAGTGAGGTGGGGATAGGAGTAAACTGAATAGTGAGGTGGGGATAGGAGTAAACTGAGTAGTGAGGTGGGGGTAGGAGTAAACTGAGTAGTGAGGTGGGGGTAGGAGTAAACTGAGTAGTGAGGTGGGGGTAGGTGTAAACTGAATAGTGAGGTGGGGATAGGAGTAAACTGAATAGTGAGGTGGGGGTAGGAGTAAACTGGGTAGTGAGATGGGGGTAGGAGTAAACTGAGTAGTGAGATGGGGGTAGGAGTAAACTGAGTAGTGAGGTGGGGATAGGAGTAAACTGAATAGTGAGGTGGGGATAGGAGTAAACTGAATAGTGAGGTGGGGATAGGAGTAAACTGAATAGTGAGGTGGGGGTAGGAGTAAACTGAGTAGTGAGATGGGGGTAGGAGTAAACTGAGTAGTGAGGTGGGGATAGGAGTAAACTGAGTAGTGAGGTGGGGATAGGAGTAAACTGAGTAGTGAGATGGGGATAGGAGTAAACTGAGTAGTGAGATGGGGGTAGGAGTAAACTGAATAGTGAGATGGGGGTAGGAGTAAACTGAGTAGTGAGATGGGGGTAGGAGTAAACTGAGTAGTGAGGTGGGGGTAGGAGTAAACTGAATAGTGAGATGGGGATAGGAGTAAACTGAATAGTGAGATGGGGGTAGGAGTAAACTGAGTAGTGAGATGGGGGTAGGAGTAAACTGAGTAGTGAGATGGGGGTAGGAGTAAACTGAATAGTGAGATGGGGGTAGGAGTAAACTGAGTAGTGAGGTGGGGGTAGGAGTAAACTGAATAGTGAGATGGGGGTAGGAGTAAACTGAGTAGTGAGATGGGGGTAGGAGTAAACTGAATAGTGAGGTGGGGATAGGAGTAAACTGAGTATTGAGGTGGGGGTAGGAGTAAACTGAGTAGTGAGATGGGGGTAGGAGTAAACTGAGTAGTGAGATGGGGATAGGAGTAAACTGAATAGTGAGGTGGGGATAGGAGTAAACTGAATAGTGAGGTGGGGATAGGAGTAAACTGAATAGTGAGGTGGGGATAGGAGTAAACTGAATAGTGAGGTGGGGGTAGGAGTAAACTGAGTAGTGAGGTGGGGATAGGAGTAAACTGAGTAGTGAGATGGGGATAGGAGTAAACTGAGTAGTGAGATGGGGATAGGAGTAAACTGAGTAGTGAGATGGGGATAGGAGTAAACTGAGGAGTGAGGTGGGGATAGGTGTAAACTGAGTAGTGAGATGGGGATAGGAGTAAACTGAGTAGTGAGATGGGGATAGGTGTAAACTGAGTAGTGAGGTGGGGTAGGTGTAAACTGAGTAGTGAGGTGGGGGTAGGAGTAAACTGAGTAGTGAGGTGGGGATAGGAGTAAACTGAGTATTGAGGTTGGGATAGGAGTAAACTGAGTAGTGAGATGGGGATAGGAGTAAACTGAATAGTGAGGTGGGGATAGGAGTAAACTGAGTAGTGAGGTGGGGATAGGAGTAAACTGAGTAGTGAGATGGGGGTAGGAGTAAACTGAATAGTGAGGTGGGGATAGGAGTAAACTGAGTAGTGAGGTGGGGATAGGAGTAAACTGAATAGTGAGGTGGGGATAGGAGTAAACTGAATAGTGAGGTGGGGATAGGAGTAAACTGAATAGTGAGGTGGGGATAGGAGTAAACTGAGTAGTGAGGTGGAGATAGGAGTAAACTGAGTAGTGAGGTGGGGATAGGAGTAAACTGAGTAGTGAGGTGGAGATAGGAGTAAACTGAGTAGTGAGGTGGGGATAGGAGTAAACTGAGTAGTGAGGTGGGGATAGGAGTAAACTGAGTAGTGAGGTGGGGATAGGTGTAAACTGAGTAGTGAGGTGGGGATAGGAGTAAACTGAGTAGTGAGGTGGGGATAGGTGTAAACTGAGTAGTGAGATGGGGATAGGAGTAAACTGAGTAGTGAGGTGGGGATAGGAGTAAACTGAGTAGTGAGGTGGGGATAGGAGTAAACTGAGTAGTGAGATGGGGGTAGGAGTAAACTGAGTAGTGAGATGGGGATAGGAGTAAACTGAATAGTGAGGTGGGGATAGGAGTAAACTGAGTAGTGAGGTGGGGATAGGTGTAAACTGAGTAGTGAGGTGGGGATAGGAGTAAACGGAGTAGTGAGGTGGGGATAGGTGTAAACTGAGTAGTGAGATGGGGATAGGAGTAAACTGAATAGTGAGGTGGGGATAGGAGTAAACTGAGTAGTGAGATGGGGGTAGGAGTAAACTGAATAGTGAGGTGCGGATAGGAGTAAACTGAGTAGTGAGATGGGGATAGGAGTAAACTGAGTAGTGAGATGGGGGTAGGAGTAAACTGAATAGTGAGGTGGGGATAGGAGTAAACTGAGTAGTGAGGTGGGGATAGGAGTAAACTGAATAGTGAGGTGGGGATAGGAGTAAACGGAGTAGTGAGGTGGGGGTAGGTGTAAACTGAGTAGTGAGGTGGGGGTAGGTGTAAACTGAGTAGTGAGGTGGGGGTAGGTGTAAACTGAGTAGTGAGGTGGGGGTAGGTGTAAACTGAGTAGTGAGGTGGGGGTAGGTGTAAACTGAGTAGTGAGGTGGGGGTAGGTGTAAACTGAATAGTGAGGTGGGGGTAGGAGTAAACTGAGTAGTGAGGTGGGGATAGGTGTAAACTGAGTAGTGAGGTGGGGGTAGGTGTAAACTGAGTAGTGAGGTGGGGGTAGGTGTAAACTGAGTAGTGAGGTGGGGGTAGGTGTAAACTGAGTAGTGAGGTGGGGATAGGAGTAAACTGAATAGTGAGGTGGGGATAGGAGTAAACTGAGTAGTGAGATGGGGGTAGGAGTAAACTGAGTAGTGAGATGGGGATAGGAGTAAACTGAATAGTGAGGTGGGGATAGGAGTGAACTGAGTAGTGAGGTGGGGATAGGAGTAAACTGAATAGTGAGGTGGGGATAGGAGTAAACTGAGTAGTGAGGTGGGGATAGGTGTAAACTGAGTAGTGAGGTGGGGATAGGAGTAAACTGAGTAGTGAGGTGGGGATAGGAGTAAACTGAGTAGTGAGGTGGGGATAGGTGTAAACTGAGTAGTGAGGTGGGGGTAGGTGTAAACTGAGTAGTGAGGTGGGGGTAGGTGTAAACTGAGTAGTGAGGTGGGGATAGGTGTAAACTGAGTAGTGAGGTGGGGGTAGGTGTAAACTGAGTAGTGAGGTGGGGGTAGGTGTAAACTGAGTAGTGAGGTGGGGATAGGTGTAAACTGAGTAGTGAGGTGGGGGTAGGTGTAAACTGAGTAGTGAGGTGGGGGTAGGTGTAAACTGAGTAGTGAGGTGGGGATAGGTGTAAACTGAGTAGTGAGGTGGGGGTAGGTGTAAACTGAGTAGTGAGGTGGGGGTAGGTGTAAACTGAGTAGTGAGGTGGGGGTAGGTGTAAACTGAGTAGTGAGGTGGGGGTAGGTGTAAACTGAGTAGTGAGGTGGGGATAGGTATAAACTGAGTAGTGAGGTGGGGGTAGATAAAGAAAATTGGCTCGTCAGTAACTCAATGTTATCAGTGTATTTCAAAGCCAAGTAAGCGTATAAAAGCAAGGGTGTAATTACTAATCACTCAAAACACCGCGTTTCTTTCATTTCTGGCCCCTTGTAATTCTCCGCGGTGCGGTCGTGTTTTCCTTGATTCATTCAAAGATTCAAAATCATATTGTGCTAAGAGATTTTTGTTTTCAGTTCAGAGAAAAAAGGTGTATCAAAATTCAATGTAGTTTGTCAGGACCGTATTTTATTTCCCATGGAGAGATATTTTCTCTTTAGCGTTTTCGTGTTAAGAGTATTTCACAGCATTTATTTCAAACGAAAAGTTTTAATTTGATCAATTGTTCGAGGGCCGCAATGTGAAGACAGAAGAGCCACATGCGGCTCATGAGTTTGACCACTGCTGCGGCCACATTTTCACGGGTACCCGGGTACAATTTTACTACCCGGGTAATTGCACAATTTTGCTACCCGGGTACCCGTTGAAAGGCCTTTTCTTGACACAATGGTATTTGACAAGCTATAAGCCGGTTAGTAGAGTGCACACTATAGATTATATCATGGGTAATTTATGTGTGGTGTTTATATTTCATGTGGGTCTGCGGCTAATGGTCAGGGCAACTTTTTCTTCACCTCCTCCGAACACAAACCACATTCACCCCTCCCCCCACATATACTAGAGAGCCTTGACCTTTCTATCCCCTGCCCACAGTCACAAGTCACGTGGCGACTACTGTTGACCATTCTGGGGGCTGCCATGGGATCGCTTCAGTTTGGATACAACATTGGAGTAATCAACGCCCCGGAGTCGGTAAGAAATGGAAATGGATTTATGTGGATATTGTTTGTGGATTCTTTTGATGAATAATTCTTTAGGGATCCATCTTTTGGTGAATATATCCATCTTATCTCTAGCTGTCAATGTATGCATCTTGTCTCTATCTTGTCAATGTATCCATCTAGTCATCTAGTCCCCATCTCATAGATGTAACACAGGGGCGCCCACAGCATTGAAAAAAATGGACGCACACCTTCCCGTCTCCTATCTTCATTGATCAACCCTTCTTAATCATATACTGCCAAATAAATGTCACCACATGCCATGACTCATATGTCTCATATTAGCAAAAGTACTCCAGCAAAAAATAAAGCAAAACAGGCTTATTTTTAATAATTTTTTTCTATTTCACCAATTTTTCAAACATTTTACGCAAAGAACGGCCTACAAACATAATCTAGACTATGTATATTTACCGTCATATACCTTACGTAAACACCTTGCTTGGTAAATGAGTCATGATTGTCAAAGGCAAACAAAATTCTACGATGTCCTGTGGCATCGAAGTCTTTTATGACTTTAGGGACGTCAGGAAATATGTCGGTGTGAACATGCAGCAGCGCCAGAGCTGATAGTCGTTCTGATCCCATTGTTAATCAAAGGACACACATTCTTCATGCCGTTTTGCATCAGATGTGACAAAAAGAAGATTCAAACTCACTTGCTCCTTGACTGAGACATCTGAAGTTTCGTCAACAATGATGCTGAAGTATTTTGCAGCGATGCATTCCTTGACGATCTTGTCTCGAATCTGGTTTCCGCGCAGAGCAACCAGCTCGTTTTGTATTCTATGACGGATGTATTTTGAATTACCTGACGCGCATTGGTAAGTTTTGCTTTCCACACAGTATTATAGTTTTAATAATGGATTGGAGAGCAGCTGTGTTCCTTTGGACTTTGTCATTGTACGCTTGAGATAGCTGCTGTTTCACGGAGACTGATTTACCTTCGCATACACTTATAAATGCATATGCTGCTTGTATAGAGCTAAGATGTGTCAAGGATTTTATGTGACGTTGTGCATGTCGGTCTATGTTACTCCAGTCTGAATGCGGTTCGCGTATAAAAGTGCATGTCGTACCTGAAGCAAATACTGAGCAGGCAGCACAGAAAACACCACCCGCTTTGACACTGTAACTCATAAACGGATACACATTTGAACTAGGCACACGGCTTTGTTTATTCCCAACTGTATTCAATGGCCCTTTCCAGTACTTAGATGATTGAAACTTTTCCAAAAGCACTGATTTCTTTAATTATTCAGGTAATGGTTGGTTAAAGTTGACCTCACCAATATCGAAAAATACAGCCGAACAGAGACTTTTAATGCCTGTGGCTTTCTTTGCCGCTGATGATGTCAATGTGTCACATGATGATGATTCTGAATCAGATTCGGATTCACTCGAATTTGATGACACACTGGATATGTGGTTATCCAATAATAATGTCAGTGTAGGAGTATTTTTGGCAGCATCTTGCACCTGTGGCACATTTATTGATGACGTTGATGTTGCTGATAAACCGGGTGTTGAAATTTTTTAATGAATGATGTGATACACATTTTCTTTTTAGGAGGAGATTTTTCGCAGGTCTCACCTTTATTACTGTCACCCAGTATTAAAAATTGAGGAAATACAAGAATATTGCAACGATTACCAAAACAAAAAATGTGCTAGAGTAGACTACCTGAAGAACGACTTGAACGTAAACAAATATGGCCGCCCGGGACATGCGAACGTCTTACAATAGAGATATAAAAGTAATAAATACCAAAATGCCCGTTAGTTGCATAGATCTTTTTAAAAAGTTTCTAACGGTCACTCACATTCTCACAAGTCAGGGTTGAGGGGAACTCTTAAATTTGATATTTTTCATTTTGTTATTTGCTTTTAATATTTAATTAATAATTTAGCTCCGTGGTGCAGTGGTAAGGTGCTAATTGACTTTAATAAACAAATATTCATTTTGTAAATTTTAGTGGACGCACGTGCGTCCAGTGCGTCACGCTGCGGGCGCCCCTGATGTAACATCTAGTTTCTATCTTGTCAATGTATCATATAGAATCTATAATGTCGTCAATGTATCCATCTAGTCTCCATCTTGTAAATGTATCCATCTAGTCTCCATCTTGTCAATGTATCCATCTAGTCTATGTTTGTGTCGATCTTGTTCTTGTATCCATGTTGTCAACGAATCCTGATCAGGTCAATTTATAAATCTAACCATTGTATCAATTTTCTCTATACATAAATCTTGTCTTTGTATATATCCTGTCTGTGCACTAATCTTATCTTGGTATATATCTTGTCTGTGCACCACTCTTATGTTGGTATATATCTTGTCTGTGCACCAATCTTATCTTGGTATATATCTTGTCTGTGCACCACTCTTATGTTGGTATATATCTTGTCTGTGCACCACTCTTATGTTGGTATATATCTTGTCTGTGCACCACTCTTATCTTGGTATATATCTTGTCTGTGCACCACTCTTATGTTGGTATATATCTTGTCTGTGCACCAATCTTATCTTGGTATATATCTTGTCTGTGCACCACTCTTATGTTGGTATATATCTTGTCTGTGCACCAATCTTATCTTGGTATATATCTTGTCTGTGCACCAATCTTATCTTGGTATATATCTTGTCTACACACCAATGTTGTTTATGTAAAATTAAATTTTCGCACCAATGGAATTGAACCTGTTTCACATCATTGTACACTAAATTTATCTCCCCTTGCATACCTTTCACCCCCCACCACCCCACGCACAGCTGATCAAAGAGTTCATGAACCAGACGGAGTACAGACGTCACGGATCAGGTCTGTCGGAGGAGTCGACCAGGAACCTTTGGGCACTGACCGTGGCCATCTTTTCTGTTGGGGGCTGCTTTGGGGGCTTTCTGGCGGGGTGGTGGGCCACGAAACTTGGAAGGTGAGGCAAGCAGAGGTGGCAAAGTGGGATTAGATCTTAGTCATTTGATAGGTTTGTGTGCAGGTTGATGTGTTATGTGTAGATGTGTGCTGATGTGTGTTGATGTATGCTGAGATAAGTGTCGATGAATGATGAGTATGTGTTGTTGTATGCTGATGTGTGTTGATGTATTCTGAGTATGTTTTGATGTATGCTGAGGTATGTGTTGCTGTGTGCTGAGTATGTGTTTACATACTAAGATATGTGAAGAGCCCTCTTGCAAAACCTACCTAAGTCGATTTTGGCGGGAAATGAGTTACTACCCATGTCTGTTTTAAATGGTAAAACTCTAGTGTTTTTTTTGTTGTTGATTGTTTGGTTATTTAAAACCTACTAAATACGCTGTATTTTATTGTTAAAAATATGAAATACATGCTAAATCTGCTCAAACATAAATGCCTTTTCTATAAAAAAAATTATAAAAAAAACCTCTTAAAAAGTGAGTAAGTAGGTTTTCCAGTTGGACTCCTCTTGAGTGGATGCATTGATGGCCGTTCTTCCCGTGACTTTTGAGAAAATTTTGAATAGCATCAACGTGTTGTTTATGCTTGTAATATTTTGTGCAAACAAAATCGATTTGTGGTTCATAAAATGAGAAGGTGTTAAGTTATTTATATAAATATATGTCAAAGTTTAAAAACGTGTACTTTATACCTGCCCCGCCCACACCACGTGCTGTCAACAGGAAACGTGGAAGTCTGGCCAATGTGATTATAGGTGTCCTGGCAGCGGTTCTCATGTTTCTCAGTAAGAGTGCTGGCTCGTATGAGATGATCACTGTAGGCAGGGTCCTCGTGGGATTTCACGCAGGTGGGTTGTTAACATTATCTTAAAGTCTAATTTATGGCGTAACATCTAAATTACAATGATTAACAAAAACTTCCAACTGTCTCCAGGTGTACAAATGGCGATGTGTTTACAGGGTTTAAATCATATTCAGTGTGTGTCTAGTTCTTCAAACATATTGTGTCACCATGTTTAATATAGTATGTATGTCCCCAGGTCTGTACACTGACATCAGCCCTATGTTTAATGTAGTATGTATGTCCCCAGGTCTGTACACTGACATCAGCCCCATGTTTAATGTAGTATTTTATGTCCCCAGGTCTGTACACTGGAATCAGCCCCATGTATTTGTCAGAGATCAGCCCAGCCAACATTCGTGGTGAAGTCGGAGTCCTGCACCAGCTGGCCATTGTCACAGGGATTCTCATCTCTCAGATCTTAGGCTTTCCAGATTTATTGGGTACCGAAGATTCATGGAACATACTTCTTGGTAAAAACCGTTAAGATTGTCAGCCATCTGTCACACTGCTTAGTAATCAATCTTGGACAACTTCAGGAGCAAGTGGTACCAGGAGTGGATTGATAATACGACTGCCAGGGGGTATTCGCTAACATGCCCGCAGGCCAAGTCGATCAGACCAGTGGTGGAGTTTGAGTGCAAACACCAGAGTTTACTGACTCAAATGCGAACAGAACACTAACCAACTAACTCATATTTTAACAGGTTAGACCATATCAGGGACTCGAACTGCCGTCATTGCAGCCTAGCCTCTGAAACAGTACTACACTTGTTAACTTTGTGTCCCGCGCTAGACATAGCCGGGGAGGTTAGGGAGGCAAAAGAGTCCCACGTGAAGACAATGTTGTACGGTACTGCTCAGCAGATGGAGCAGGTTGCCGTGAAGACAATGTTGTACGGCACTGCTCAGCAGATGAAGCAGGTTGCCGTGAAGACAATGTTGTACGGCACTGCTCAGCAGATGGAGCAGGTTGCCGTGAAGACAATGTTGTATGGCACTACTCAGCAGATGGAGCAGGTTGCCGTGAAAACAATGTTGTACGGCACTGCTCAGCAGATGAAGCAGGTTGCCGTGAAGACAATGTTGTACGGCACTGCTCAGCAGATGGAGCAGGTTGCCGTGAAGACAATGTTGTATGGCACTACTCAGCAGATGGAGCAGGTTGCCGTGAAGACAATGTTGTACGGCACTGCTCAGCAGATGAAGCAGGTTGCCGTGAAGACAATGTTGTACGGCACTGCTCAGCAGATGGAGCAGGTTGCCGTGAAGACAATGTTGTACGGCACTGCTCAGCAGATGAAGCAGGTTGTCGTGAAGACAATGTTGTATGGCACTACTCAGCAGATGAAGCAGGTTGTCGTGAAGACAATGTTGTACGGTACTGCTCAGCATATGAAGCAGGTTGTCGTGAAGACAATGTTGTATGGCACTACTCAGCAGATGAAGCAGGTTGTCGTGAAGACAATGTTGTACGGCACTGCTCAGCAGATGAAGCAGGTTGCCGTGAAGACAATGTTGTACGGTACTGCTCAGCAGATGAAGCAGGTTGTCGTGAAGACAATGTTGTATGGCACTACTCAGCAGATGAAGCAGGTTGTCGTGAAGACAATGTTGTACGGCACTGCTCATCAGATGAAGCAGGTTGCCGTGAAGACAATGTTGTACGGTACTGCTCAGCAGATGAAGCAGGTTGCCGTGAAGACAATGTTGTACGGTACTACTCAGCAGATGAAGCAGGTTGTCCAGGTATTAGCCAATGCCTTAAGAGACTTAGTCTCAGGCCAAAAGAATATGTAGAAGAAGTAATCAATCTGTCAAACCGTTCAATGAGCTATATATCACTCCAAAAATTGGCCATATGTCATTGTCAAATTATCTGTCTGTCGCACTGACAAATTAGCCATGTATCACACTGTCAAATTAACAATTTGCCAAACTGTCAAAAATCAGCTACCTGTCACATTGTCAAATTAGCCAAATGTCGCACTTTCACTAGCCCAAGATCAATCCATGTTTTTATAATATATAACTCTGTCAATCGGTGGCGTAGCTATGCCTAGTAGTGTCTGTCAATCAGTGGGGTAGCTATGGCTAGTAGTGTCTGGGGTGGAATACAATTTTTACGCACCTTTTTAGTGGAAGGAAAACCCCCTCCATTGACTTTTTTACCGCCTTTCTATTTCAATTTTTATAGGATCCCGCTTTGGCTACCTCCTCCCTCCCCGGCCCTTTCCGCCCTCACTACGCCACTGATGTCCTTAGTCATCGGTAAGATGTCATGTCATCCTCTCGTCAGACTATAAAATTAAACTAAACAGTTAGTCAAACATCAAAAACTATTAGCTATCGGTCACATCTTGGCTTTGACATATACATAAACTGGAAACAGGGAAATAGACTATTGGCTAAACTATTAAGGTACACTAAAACGTAGTATATTTATGTGCCCAACGGTTATTAAAAAAATGACGTGTTGGCCGAATGTGTGTGTGAAATGTGTGTGTGAAATGTGTGTGTGAAATGTGTGTGTGAAATGTGTGTGTGAAATGTGTGTGTGAAATGTGTGTGTGTGAAATGTGTGTGTGAAATGTGTGTGTGAAATGTGTGTGTGAAATGTGTGTTTGAAATGTGTGTGTGAAATGTGCATCTTTTGTGTGGGGCTTGTGTGCTAGTGCATCTGAGCAGCTGTTCCCAACAAGCTTTAAGGTGCAGCAATCATTTTCTTCTTCTTCTTTTCTTCTTGAATTAGGTACCACAAACTGACGCAAAATTGCGTTTTTCGCCCTGAAGCTAAATATTAGCAACTTTTCACTCACATTTTTCTATAATAAAAAATAGATGTTATACAAATTAAAGTTGTACCATTGAAAAGTGTAATTTAAGCCCTTTAATTATATGTTATTTTCTTTGATGTTGACCTAATTTAACATATTAAATTTTTCGCTGGAAAACCATCACCATAACAATTTTTGAGCAGCAGCCGAGTTATGGTTTTTTACCCTCTTCCATTCAACGCCTTTGCCGTAGCACAAGATACATATAATTGCGTTAAAAAGTAGTGTATCGTATGCGAAATTGGACAATTATTAATTTCGTATAAAAAAACATTATAGAATATTATTTAAAATGTAAGAACATTTTAAAATGCCAGAAAAAATTCATATAATTATAAGTTTTTGACATAATTGGACTTGTTGGTTAATATTTTTTGAAAGGATTGTCCATTTTCCAATTGATATACGGAAAAAAAATGCATTTATTTTTATGGCCAACGTCGGCAAAACGAAAAAAGTAAACCTATATTTTCGTTTCGAAGAACGTTTCGCCGGTGCGCGGAAATGGCCGAGTCTATAATGCTAGCGCTCCAGCAGGGACAAGCAAATTGACATTTGTCGATCTCGAGGGCTTATTTGGTAAGTAATATTATTAAAATAAAACATATCTATCATTTGATATATCTTTTAATTATTTATTTATTGGCAAATGAGTAGTTTTCACAAATTAGTTTTACGATTCATTTAAACACTTTATTTCTGCTTTTAGATCTTTAGTTACCCTTCATTTTGATATAATTATCTTGCATCCTGATTCATTGGCTTATTTTTTAAATGTTTTTTTTGAAAAGTTGTTAATTTTAGGATTTTTACCTCCTTTTTTATTTTTCTCCAAAAATGATGCAAATCCATTTTCAGGTCAATAAATTTTTTAGGATTAAATTATTTTGGACCCCTGAAAAAAATTGAGTTTGTTCTCCATATACTTTTGGTTGAAATGAGAGTGAGTATGTGGGTATAAGTAAAATAATTTTACAGATATTGCCTTTCAAAAAAAGCACTTTTTAGGGAAGAAAAAAAAAGAGAAAAAACCTGAACTTCAAATGTCCATAACTTTCTCATTTATGAAGATATATGAACAAACTTGGTGTCCTCGGTCTTAGAACTACTAGTACTTTAAAATACATCATCTAGAAAAGCTGTGGGACCATTTTGAAATTTCAGTTTGTGGTTTCAAGTTGAATCCACCAAAAAAAAACAAAAAAAAACAAAAACAACACAACATCAATAACAAACAACACCTAAACAACTTCTGTAGTCTGTCAAGTAAAAATAAATGATTATCATCAACAAGTAGCTTGTGCTTGATAAACATTGACACGGTCTACAAGTAGCTTGTGCTTGATAAACATTGACACGGTCTACAAGTAGCTTGTGCTTGATAAACATTGACACGGTCCACTAACCTTTAACAAACATTTTTTGTTCAAGACATGACACTGTCTATCCAGAGGCGTCACTAGGGTTGGTGTCACCCGGGGCGGTAGCTCATGGTGTCACCCCTTCACGACCGAAGTGGTCGTCCATAAATGACGTCACGCGATGTTGCCGATTTTTACCCCACCCTCCCACAGCGTCATACTTTGTCACAAAAACTTAGAATCCACCCCCTCCCCCCACCCGTTTTTTCCCGATATGATGTCACAAAGTTTTTACACCCCCCCCCCAAAGCCGTATTTTCTAGTATTTAGGGTAAGTCTGCTCTCTAATATCGTAACACGCGTGAAGCTATTGAAAACGTCATTAAATAAATGGTAAACGATCAAATATTTCAGTGGAACATTTATTTTAAGTTGCGCGTTTATGATGTGACGTCACTTTAAAAAAAAACCTTCGCCTCATCACACATCCTCACAGATGCGTGACACGTCCCCCTATGGCGGAGGGGGTGCTGAGCGAGCTAAAGCCAGGGGTCCCCAATGATTTAAAGTCCCCCAAACTTATTATAGTGTATAATAAAGATATGCAAATGTTTGTATGACACCCTGAAAATACCTTGGACAGTCATACGGCAATGCTGCAAATAAGAGTAGGAAGTAAAACGGAGTCCAGGCCATTCTTCGTGAGAAGTGCAGTGTTGCTCATTATGTGCCGTGCACAGCTCATTCAATTAATTTGGTTGGGAAAAGTGCAGCTGGTTGTCCTGCTGCAGTCAGATTTTTTTCCTTCTGCAAAATCTTTATACCCTGGCTTGTTGCATCTACTCATTGTTGACATAAGATGGTCAGCCCGAAATGATTAAGCTCTTTTAATAACTCATAACATGAGAATATTGCAGCACTTGAAGAATTAGCAACTAACGAAAATCAGCCACGTGACTGTCGACTTGAAACAGAAGGATTTCAGAAGGAACTTGAACAACTGGAAGTCGCTATTTAACTTGAAATTTCAGAAACATTTCAGAATACGAATGTATCCCTTCACGAGCCGAGAATATCTTTGAATTCAGACATGCATTTGAAGTCTCTCATTGAGTTTGTTAAAAGACTGCATTCTTAATTAGATTCCTATGAAGACAAAGGAAAGGACAAGTCCATGAAAAAAAGTATAAACAATCTTCAATACTATCAATAAAGAGAAAGTGTTAGTCTGATAAAGGGACATCACCAAAACAATATTATCCCCGAGACAAAAATTCAAGGTTGAGGTATTTCTGGTAATTATTGACAAACTTTCTTAAACCCTACACCATCGGTTAGGCGCATATAAATACATCCACGAGAAATATGACTTTCTTACAAACATAACTGAGCTCAGCAAAGATGCCATCCTATGGGCAGCAGCCAAGTTAATGGAAGAATATTCAAGTGATTTTGAAGACTGCCTATCTTCAGAATTAGTCAAATTTTCAGAACTCTTAAAAACGTTATTGTCAAGCCCAAAGCTCAGGGTAAAGAAAAGGAAGTAGCACAATGCGAAACTCAAAACACGTGCACAGAACTAAAAATGTTGATGCTTTTGAATGAGCTAATACACACAGTCCTTTACAAATGTACACATCGCACTTCGCATCTATCTTTCAGTAATGACACCAAACTGCAGCAGAGAGCGATCCTTTCCAAAGTTGAAAAGAATATAAAAATGAGTTAGAATTTGCATGGGACAACAAAGACTGAATATGCTCTCTCTAATGAACATTGAAAAGGAACTTGTAGGCTTAATTAGCTTTACTGACTTGATTGCTAACTTCGCAATGAGAAAAATTCGCAAACTAATTTATTTATTTTTTTATTTCAAATAGAGAAAACAATTCGTTACCCAATGAAAAACAAAAGTTTAAAATTTAAAAAAAAACATTAAAAAATATGGAATAATGCGTAATATTATTCTTTATGGGTGCGTGTTCGTAACCACGAAAAAGCGTAAATCGGGATAGGACAGTCGTAACTGGAGGACTTCCTGTATATAAACATGCATGTCTATGCTTGCACGCCTCTAAAAAATATAGATAAAACAAAATATAAAGTCAAAGACACTGAATTCATAATTTTCCTTTAAAAAAAGACATCTTAGAAAACCCATCTTTTGATTTTTTTTATAGAAAAATCGTATTCTCACTGTGGTGGAGGGAGAAATGAGGTGGGATTCTTTCATGCTGTTGGTGTGTCAAAGGCAAAATGGCTTTATATCTTAACAGAAGACACTGCCTCTTTCATGTCCAGCCCTTTTTAAAGATCTCTCTGCTGCTACTGTTTCTTTTTTTCCTAATTTGTTTTAATGTTGTTTGTGTGTTGTGACTGTTTTGTTATTGCAAGTTAACTGATATTTTTAATAAAAGTTTTCACGTTTAACGTATTTAATTGTATTTCTTAATTTCTTTCCAGGTGAAAAAAATGTGTCTTCTTTTTTTCTGACATAAAATCTAAAACAAAATTTTATACTTTGGTGACACCCTCCTGATGGTGTCACCCGGGGCGCCCCCCCATTGCCCCCCTAGCGACGCCACTGGTATAAATAAAACTAAATTATTTATTAACTCAAAGACATTTAATCCATAACTTTCCTCTAAAAAAACAACAAAGAAAACCCATATTTTGATTTTTATTATTATTTTGTTTTTAGAGAAATCTTCGTCCACCCCACTCCCAACTGTGGTGGAGGGACTAGTGAGGTTGGGTGTCGGTATGTCTAAGTCTAAGCCCAGTTGGCTTAAAACATCTTTTAAAACATAAGACACCGTCTCCCATATTTATAAACTTTTTAAAGCTCTCTCTGGTCCGCTGTTTCTTTCTTTATTTCTTAATTTGTTTCATTGTAGTTCGTTGGGACTGTTTTATTATTGCACGTTAACTGATATATTTTTTATTGAAAAGTTTAAGCGTTTGCGTATTTCATTGTATTTCGTAATTTCTTTCTAGGGGAAAGAATGTCTTTTTAAATTTTTTTTATTAATTTATTTTTTTACATAAAATCGTTCAGTAAATTGTTAGGTTTGGGTGTCACCCCCTGGTGGGTGTCACCCGGGGCGGCCCGCCCCCCGCACCCCCTAGTGACGCCACTGTGTCTATCGATCATCAATAATTATTATCATTTCTTTTTAGGGCTGCTTATTGTCCCTTGTTTGGTGCAAGCCGTTATCCTACCATTCTGCCCTGAAAGTCCAAGATATTTACTTATAACGAAACAAGATGAGAAGAGTTGTCGACAAGGTAAGTTGCTCGATCTCAGTAAATAGTAAGTTGAGTGTCAGTGCTATCGATTCATTGCTGGAACATTTATTTATTTGAAAAAAATATGTAATGGTAAAAACAATTAAATACATTATTACCCACTAAAAATTGAACTTTTTTTTTCAAGTTGTAATGAGGAGTTTGCTTGGACCTAATTACCAAGCTAATGAAAATAGAAAGATATGTTTTAATATGTAACGGGAAAACAACATCATCCTTTGAATTATCCTCAAGACCAGAGGTGTCCAAACTTTTTGCATGGCGGGCCCAATTCCTTGAAATAAAGACCCCCGCGGGCCGGATTAAAATTATATAAAAATGACATAAGTTGAGAAGTTTTTATAGAAAAATTTTAATGTGAAGGGTGAAACGGAGATCTTGAATGCAGTAAATAGTTGAGGTCAGACTCAATGCCAATGGTTTTGATACGTATGATATCAAGTAGGTGAGAGTCACTTATTCTTGTCCTCACACGGTTCTTGTTAAAATTCATTACTGAAAATGTCTGCTCACACAAGTATGTCGAGCGAAACAAGCTGAGCATTTTCTTAGCAAATTTTCGAATCTCTTTGAATCTCTCTTTATCCAGCTGCCGGTAAAAGTAGTTGAGAGAAGGCTGTTGTTGTCTGCTGCGAATTTCATTATCACTTGGCAACTCATTTAGTTCCAGCTGCAGATTGCCTGGAGCATTATCAGGGTGAACAGAGAAAGGTGAAGAAAATAACATGATGTCCTTTTCAATAGTTGCAAAGTCCTGAAAGCGTCTTTGAAATTCATCAGCCAGGGATGTGATATCTGCAACATACCTCTGCATTTGCTTATTGAAGCTTCTTTCTGGGAAACTTGTCATGATTTCCTGTAGTGAGGGGAAATGTGTTGTATTAGGCTACATTTGAGACGGTACGTTTAGATGTGTTGTCATATGAACTAAAAATGCTAAATCTGCCCGCCAAGCAGTATCAGATAATTCTGGCATTGGTTATCTTCCATGAATTGCCCAATTTCTTTTTTAAATGCGTAGAAGTGCTGAAGTACTGTTCCCCGACTGAGCCACCTTACATCATTGTGATACACAACATCTCCGTATTCTCCCTGGATGTCAAGAAGAAACTTTTCAAACTGGCGGTGAAACAGGGCTTTAGAGCGAATAGAGTTTATAGCTTTTATTACTGGCTTAATGACATGATCGCATCTAAGATGTTTGGCACATAGACGTGTTTGTGAATGATGCAGTGAAGTTTAATAGCTTTGCCACCCTCCTCACTGACTTTGTTACAGACAATTGTTGCAAGTCCACTATGCTCACCAATCATGAAATTTTTTTTAAAAATAAAAATGTTATTGGACTTTTTGTTCTGTAGTGGGGTGAGGGGGTTGTTCAATTACAGGTGTGCTAAGATTGTTATATTTAAAAGGTTGCCATTTTTGTTAACCCAATTGAAACTTTTAAAAATCATGTTTAAAATTACTTACAAGACAAGGAACCTTCGAGCTTGTATCTTCTGGGTTGAGTCAATAATTTAGGGTTATTGGGGTTTTAGCAAATAGTTATATTCCTTCTGGTTTGGCCTGCTGTATATAATTATATAGCAGGCGTTCTTATCTTATGTCGCGGTGTTAGGGGATGTGACTTAGCGACAGTTAGGTAGTTTAGTAAGTGAGTTGCATCATGGGAGTTGTAGGGGAAGGAAGTATCTCGGAGTTGTAGATTAAACCTGTGTAATTAGGATTGGTGTTGTTCACGTTTTGTAGGTGTCTAGTGTCTAGTGTCTAGTGTCTAGTCTGCTCTTTCCAATAATAAAACCAGACAGTATCTCTATGACTGTGATATCATGAAAATATCCTCTAATATCTTGCCAACAAATTTTATTATCTTGTCAACATCTTCTAAAATGGCAAGATAATATCTTATAATATCTCGCCAACATCTTATAATATTTCGTCAACATCTTCTAATACCTTGCCAAAACCATTTAATATTTTGTCAACATCTTCTATACCTTGCCGACATCTTCTAATATCTTGCCAACATCTTCTAATCTCTTGCCAACATCTTTCAACAGCTCTTTCCTCGCTACGAGGCAGCCATGACATTGAGGACGAGGTGGAAGAAATCAGACAGGAAATGACGTCATGTGGAACTATTTCTTGTGTACGTCTCTAAAACATTGATGGTTTCTATGGTCACCAGAAAGAAGGGCGTCGACATTTGGCACCTAAACTTAAAAACAGATTTTGTCCACAAATTTTGATGGCATTCTCAATAAATTTTTTTTAGAGGAGTGCAGTTGGGTAGAAAATGTAACTAAATCAACCAGTTCATTAATATGTTTAATATGCACATTGAGTTTAAATTTATTGCAATATCTTTCCCTGTTTAAAAACAAGAATACACGTCTCAGACCCCTGCTAATGAATATTGTAGTAATGAAAAGGTGTGTGCTATACGTGGCCAGGGTCCATAAATCAGGGTCGTCCGAGATATGTGTTGGGTAGCAATGTTCCCTCTGAAATTCGGTGGTTCGTGTGCAACATGAGATATGTGTTGGGTAGCAATGTTCCCTCTGAAATTCGGTGGTTCGTGTGCAACATGAGATATGTGTTGGGTAGCAATGTTCCCTCTGACATTCGGTGGTTCGTGTGCAACATGAGATATGTTTTGGGTATCAATGTTCCCTCTGACATTCGGTGGCCCGTGTGCAACATGACAAAATCATGTTCAAAGTTGCACAGCATCCATTTCTTGATTCTTGTGTAAAATTTTACATACCAAAAACACAGACTTTGTATTATCCGTGTCAAAATGTGCTTAGCGGTAATTCTAAACTGCTGCATGGTGTCAGTCCCATATCTGCGCAGTTGCGCAGCTTAGAGGGGACATTGTTAGGTAGAGGGAAATTGTAAATTGAGATCGAGCATGTTTTTGGTGCTGCCTTTAAGAATTAACACATGTAGGCAGGCACGCAGTAATACATACATACAATACATGCATACAAGATTGCAAAAAACTGTTTTTTCCGACTCAGGAAGTAATCTAGACGACGATTTTGCGCACGATTACAATACTTTCACCGATAATTCGTGTACGAGAAAAGTAAAAAGAAAGCTTTATAAAGCAACCATGGTTTGGTTAGGGTTAGGGTTAAACATGACCTTAACCACTTGGAAAATTAACAAATAGATACGAGCCCTTGATACCCAATCAAAGCACACTATTCTCAAGGTCACAGTCAGCTGTAAGTCTAAGTCAGTCTAAGTCAGTCAGTCTAAGTCAGTCAAACATTCATTCATTCTAAGTCGTTGTTTATGCACACAGCGGGAGTATGAAATTTGGCCCTCGAAAAATGGAGAAAAAAAGTTTCTATTGACTTATCTGACGGTGTTTGTCATCATCGCCCTTCCTTCCATCTGGGGCATAGGCCACGAACAAAGGTTCTACAGGCATCCCGGTCCTGCGCCAATCTTTCTATCTGCCCCCGGCTGTGCCCGATCATTTTGGTGTCTGCCTCCAGTACCCTTCTCCAGGTCACTTTGGGACGACCTCTTTTTCTCTTGCCTTGGAGGTTCCATGTGAGGGCTTGTCTCACAATGCTGGATGTAGGCTTTCTGAGAGTGTGGCCAATCCATCTCCATCTGCGCTGACGTATTAGCTCTTCCACTGGCTCTTGTTGTGTGCGTTGCCAGAGGTCTTCGTTGGTGATGACATTGGGCCAACGGATTCGGAGAATTGTTCGGAGACATGTGTTTATAAAAGCTTGAAGCTTTTTTGAAATGGCTGCTGTTATTCGCCATGTTTCTGCTCCATACAGCAAGACAGGCTTTATTGTGGTGTTAAATATCGGACTTTTTTTTTGGTTTTGTTTGGAATCAAACCGACGCGAGTCGGCGAATAGTTACATTAATTTTAAAGAGATTCTTGAATAGCGCGAGCTTGCTTGTCTTTAACGGTGGAGAATCAATATACATAATTTGCAATCTCTGTCACGTCTCTAGTGTCTGTCCGTGACGCTACTAATTTTAGAAAGTAGCGCACAAAATTACTGCACCAATGCATCAAAAGGTGTGCAAATTAAAGATGCGCTGTAAAAAAATAATATTATATGACGTCATTTTTAGCTCATATTTTAATTTTGGAAAAGGGAACAATGTAAAAAGAGGATTTGATGATGGTTAATTATAAAATCGAAAAACAACCCATATTATAAAATACTTTGTGTACATTTCAGAAATTTTAATATTTCGTATTTATCAAAGAAGGACAAGTTAGTTGGGCTTTTGAAAAAGGTCGGCGCCGTAGGCGCCCTAAAAAAAGTGCATTTTTTCAAAATAAATAGATTTCAGCTGAAAACTTCCGACATTTTTGACGGGTGATACGCTAGTGATATTATAAATTATGAAGGGATCTGACAGAATTGTACAGTATGTACTGAAAGTGGGGTGGGGGGTGTGAAGTGCGATGGGTAGCACCGATTGGGATTTTCTAATGGGCGGTAAGGGAGCTCCAATTTTATCCAGTAACTTTGGCAGATGGGAGTTTGTGTAATCACTGATGTTATCCATTATTGGATTATTCGTCTATTTGTTATCTTGTTAATTTCGGTGTTTTTCTACGCGTCCATCTATAAATGGTGACATCCCGCTCACCCCACCTCCAACAAAATGGTTTATGACAAAATTTAGACAACCATAAAACAAGTTGTCATTAAGTCGTAACACCGCCCAGATGTGTTGGGTCAATCTAGGATTCCTGTAACATACGTGTAAGATATGTATGTATGTATGTATGTATATATGTATGTATGTATGTATGTATGTATGTATGTATGTATGTATGTATGTATGTATGTATGTATGTATGTATGTATGTATGTATGTATGTATGTATGTATGTATGTATGTATGTATGTATGTATGTGTGTGTGTGTGTGTGTGTACGTGTGCGTGTGTGTGTGTGTGTGCGTGTGTGTGTGCGTGCGTGCGTGCGTGCGTGCGTGCGTGCGTGCGGGCGTGCGTGCGTGCGTGCGTGCGCGCGCACGCGTGCGTATAAAAATATTTAAGCCCTCTGTTCGTAGATGAATGCTGCTACTGTATCTGATCAATTGTTCAAGTTAAATGCCCACATCTTTGATGACATACAAGCGATTATCTTATCGTGACCATTCTCCTCAGCTCTCCATGCTGCAGCTGGTACAATCACCCTCCCTGAGGAAACCGATGTTGATTGGTGTTGTCATGCAGCTGTCACAGCAACTGTCAGGCATCAATGGCGTAAGTTTGACTTCATCAACAAAAGGCAACTTCTAAACGGGATCTTTAGACCCGTATCTTTAGACCCGTATCTTTAGACTCGTATCTTTAGACCCGTATCTTTAGACCCGTATCTTTAGACCCGAATCTTTAGACCCGTATCTTTAGACCCGTATCTTTAGACCCGTATCTTTAGACCCGTATCTTTAAACCCGTAACTTTAGACCCGTATCTTTAGACCCGTATCTTTAGACCCGTATCTTTAGACGCGTATCTTTAGTAAAATGAATCTTGGTCGGTGTAAAGTAGATTCTGTCAAAATTAGAAACAGGACTTTTCTATTGGATCACCATTTAGACATCTAGGATGTGTTTCACCATTCAGACATCTAGGATGTGTTTCACAATTCAGACATCTAGGATGTGTTTTTCTCCATTCAGACATCTAGGATGTGTTTCACCATTCAGACATCTAGGATGTGTTTCACCATTCAGACATCTAGGATGTGTTTCACCATTCAGACTTCTAGGATGTGTTTTTCTCCATTCAGACATCTAGGATGTGTTTCACCATTCAGATATCTAGGATGTGTTTCACCATTCAGACATCTAGGATGTGTTTCACCATTCAGACATCTAGGATGTGTTTCACCATTCAGACATCTAGGATGTGTTTCACCATTCAGACATCTAGGATGTGTTTCACCATTCAGACATCTAGGATGTGTTTCACCATTCAGACATCTAGGATGTGTTTCACCATTCAGACATCTAGGATGTGTTTCACCATTCAGACATCTAGGATGTGTTTCACCATTCAGACATCTAGGATGTGTTTCACCATTCAGACATCTAGGATGTGTTTCACCATTCAGACATCTAGGATGTGTTTCACCATTCAGACATCTAGGATGTGTTTCATAATTCAGACATCTAGGATGTGTTTCACAATTCATACATCTAGGATGTGTTTCACCCTTCAGACATCTAGGATGCGTTTCACCATTCAGACATCTAGGATGTGTTTCACCATTCAGACATCTAGGATGTGTTTCACCATTCAGACATCTAGGATGTGTTTCACCATTCAGACATCTAGGATGTGTTTCACCATTCAGACATCTAGGATGTGTTTCACCATTCAGACATCTAGGATGTGTTTCACCATTCAGACATCTAGGATGTGTTTCACCATTCAGACATCTAGGATGTGTTTCACAATTCAGACATCTTAGATGTGTTTCACCATTCAGACATCTAGGATGTGTTTCACCATTCACACATCTAGGATGTGTTTCACCATTCAGACATCTAGAATGTGTTTCACCATTCAGACATCGAGGATGTTTCACCATTCAGACATCTAGGATGTGTTTCACCATTCAGACATCTAGGATGTGTTTCACCATTCAGACATCTAGGATGTGTTTACTACTGAAAAAGTTGGCAGGCTGGCCGCTGAAAAACGTTGTCTTCATAGAAATGGTCTTTTCTGTTTTTCCTTACTTGATTTTCTGTCGGTGTTCAAAAAAAGTCTCGAAATTCGGAAAAAACAATTGGTTTTTATTTCGGAAGCAAATGTTTAGAATAACTATAATATATTCAATAATTGTCTGTTATTTAAAAACACATTCCTTACATAAAATATTTACAGATCCATATTGAAATATTTTTCTGGGATTGGGACCTTTTTTTAAAACGAATTAAGCCACACTCACACTCTTTACAAACACATAAACGCTCACACTTTACAAACACACAACGAGACACAGGTCTTTAATGATCAAACATGACATATAACTATCACAGTTATTTTAATAAATTTGGGTGTGTGTGTGTGCGTATAGCCTTGACCTTGGCAAGCCAGAGCTGTGACTGGAGAAAATCCCGGTTTTCGGTGCCCTCCTGAACCCCCATAACTAGAAATGCAGACATATTTCACGTAACAATATTTTTTCCCCTCCGAAGCGACCGATGTTCTTTCTTATTATGTCCATTTGTAGAAGTTTTGATGTGCAATTAGTTGCGTCTGTTTGTTATTCTTATAACTGCAAGTGAAACATATTAATTATTAACAGTTTTCTCGTTCTGCCAGGTTTGCTTTTACTCAACAAGTCTTTTCGAGGGTGCCGGTTTGTCCCTGTCTACGGCAAAGTACACAACAAGCGCTGTGGGCGGGGTCATGGTCGTCATGACGATGATAACGATACCTTTGATGGACAGATTAGGGAGACGGACTCTACATCTGAGCGGCCTGGGAGGAATGGCTGTCTGCAGTGTCCTGATCACAGTGGCACTAGCATTGAAGGTATGACCTTGAAAATGACTTAAAATTCGAGGACAAATTTGTTATATGACGTCAGTACCTGGCCACGGGGGGGGGTCTACATCGGATGAGCCGGGAGGAGGGGGGGGGGAAGAAGAAGAGCCATTTCCAGTATTAGCTAGGGAAATAAAATATAAGAACTTACCAACAGGGTTTAGACGTTCTGACGAATTATTTTGTGTATACATGTAAATGAAATAAAACCCTAGATCTATATGGAGATTAGTTCCGAGTTGAACTCCAACCATAACTTTGAAATGTTCAACCATCCTCTTCGGCCCCCGGATGGAAGCGTGCAATTAATTACATCACTAAATAAAGTATTCGGTTGTAAGTGGGGGGGGGGTTAGTTTCCATCACTCAGGGTCACTTAGTACAATTATACTCACATCTGATACTGAGTATAACTACAGACGCCGGTGGTACTGTGTGTTTTCATTGATGCTCCTGGTTCTAAACAACATGTTACAGAGACACAGACGACAACGTTTTATTATATATACATGCAGGGAACATTTCATTATATATACATGCAGGGAACATTTCATTATATATACATGCAGGGAACATTTCATTATATATACATGCAGGGAACATTTCATTATATATACATGCAGGGAACATTTCATTATGTATACATGCAGGGAACATTTCATTATATATACATGCAGGGAACATTTCATTATATATACATGCAGGGAACATTTCATTATATATACATGCAGGGAACATTTCATTATATATACATGCAGGGAACATTTCATTATATATACATGCAGGGAACATTTCATTATATATACATGCAGGGAACATTTCATTATATATACATGCAGGGAACATTTCATTATATATACATGCAGGGAACATTTCATTATATATACAGTCAACGTTTTATTAAATATACAGGCAATATTTCATCATGTATACAGGCAAAGTTTTATTATATATACAGGCAACGTACATCATATATACAGGCAACGTTTCATCATATATACAGGTGACGTTTAACGCAGAGTTTCTTTAACGTGAACATCCTGAACAATAATTTTGTTTAGTTTTCATTTTTGGTAAAGCCACTAAAATTTGGAATAAACAATTTTATAAACCTTTTACTCCCACCACAACCTTTTACTCCCACCACAACCTTTTACTCCCACCACAACCTTTTACTCCCACCACAACCTTTTACTCCCACCACAACCTTTTACTCCCACCACAACCTTTTACTCCCACCACAACCTTTTACTCCCACCACAACCTTTTACTCCCACCACAACCTTTTACTCCCACCACAACCTTTTACTCCCACCACAACCTTTTACTCCCACCACAACCTTTTGCTCCCACCACAACCTTTTACTCCCACCACAACCTTTTACTCCCACCACAACCTTTTACTCCCACCACAACCTTTTACTCCCACCACAACCTTTTACTCCCACCACAACCTTTTACTCCCACCACAACCTTTTACTCCCACCACAACCTTTTACTCCCACCACAATTTTTAATGTATACATATTTAACAGTAGTTTCTTGAATATAAACTCTATACAAATTCTTTCATTTTGTCTCTAGGACCAGGTTCCAGGACTTGATGTGACGAGCATTCCTCTCATGCTTCTCTATGTTGTCTTCTTCGCTATTGGACCTGGTGGGTAATGATATAATCATAGGACCTTGTGGGTAATGATATAATCATAGGACCTAGTGGGTAATTAAATAATCGTAGGACCTAGTGGGTATTATAACAATCATAGGACCTTGTGGGTATTATAACAATCACAAGACCTTGTAGGTATTATAACAATCATAGGACCTTGTGGGTATTATAACAATCATAGGACCTAGTGGGTATTATAACAATCATAGGACCTTGTGGGTATTATAACAATCATAGGACCTTGTGGGTATTATAACAATCATAGGACCTTGTGGGTATTATAACAATCATAGGACCTTGTGGGTATTATAACAATCATAGGACATTGTGGGTATTATTACAATCATATGACCTGGTGGGCATCTTCACGACCTTCGCGTTAACTCTACATCAGGACTCTTGAAACTTTCGAACTTTGACCCCTGACTTTGTATCATATATATTATTATTTTACCCCCCCCCCTTTTTTTTTCAGTTCCTCTGAACTTTGTGCCCACGACCCACCTAAACTATGAATCGCTAAAAGTGTTATCTCCGTTGTTATTAGAACTTATGTTACAAATATAGACATTGGAGCTTGCTGCAAAATTGAAGATTTTGTGTCAATGTCTCGATGGATGTGTTTAAACCTCGATGATACAATCAGTTATTTTAAACATTTTAAGCGAATTTAGATTTTACTTCATATTAAACACAAAACCATTTATTTTAGATACAATTATTCATTTACCATATGTCAACCTCGACCCCCCCACACACACACACACGCGCACGCGCACACAGTTTACCAGCAATCCACATATTAGTGCTGGCCAAGCAGACGCTTTGTAACATACTGTTTCCTTTACAGATTCCATTCCCTTCATATGAAACACAAACCATTTATTTAAGAAAAAAAAATACATATAAAATGTTAGCTACCCCCCCCCCATACACACACACAGACGCACACAATTTTCCAAGTAGACTCAGTACACACACACACACACACACACACACACACACACACACACACACACACACACACACACACACACAGACGCACACAATTTTTCAAAACTCGACAAACTGAGATTTCCCAAGTAGACTCTGTACACACACACACACACACACACACACACACACACACACACACACACACACACACACACACACACACACACACACACACACACACACACACACACACACACACACACACACACACACACACATATATATATATTTATTTATTGCAGGTCCCATTCCCTGGCTGATCGTGTCAGAGCTCTTCTCCCAGGATGCCCGGCCGTCAGCCATGTCTCTGTGTGTTCTGGTCAACTGGATGTTCACTTTCATCGTGGGATTTCTCTTCCCAACAATGCAGGTAAATGCTGCAACTGGTTGCCTCATGCTTTATATCAGTGGCGTCACACAAGGGTTGGACTGCTCACATATAAATACAAGAGCGGGTTGCCAGAAGCGTAACTGGGTTTTCCGCGCCCTTGACAGTTGTAATCCTAAAGGTAGGAAAATACTTAATTTGAATAAATTGAAAGATTAGCCCTCGGCGCCTTTGGCTACCCCCCCCCCGCCCCGATGCCACATCGTTGTTACGCCTCTTGGGGTGCCACCTATATCACCACCAAGGCAGACTAGGTAGCCTTGATATAAAGGTTTCATAGGAGGTGTCATTAGATAGTTGCATTATAATGGGATTGTCTCATCAGAATGGCTCTCTTCTATATTAGATTGTTTGAAAAGCAGGTGTGTAACCTGACAGAATAGGTTGTAACCTGACAGAGTAGGTTGTAACCTGACAGAGTAGGTTGTAACCTGACAGAATAGGTTGTAACCTGACAGAGTAGGTTGTAACCTTACAGAATTGGTTGTAACCTCACAGAATAGGTTGTTGTAAGCTGACAGAATAGGTTGTAACCTTACAGAATAGGTTGTAACCTCACAGAATATGTTGTTGTAAGCTGACAGAATAGGTTGTAACCTTACAGAATAGGTTGTAACCTCACAGAATAGGTTGTTGTAAGCTGACAGATTAGGTTGTAACCTGACAGAATAGGTTGTAACGATTTTAAATAACAGAGCAACTTGCAACAAAAACGGGGTGTCAAAAATTTGGATCTTGAATAACAAACATATTCGCTGCAATTATTTACATACAGTTTGACTATCGATTTTAAATGTTAGGGCCAAAATGCATAGTTGTCAAGGACGCCACAATTGGAATTGGCGAAAGTAGTGAAGTAAAACTGAACATGATTAAAATTTAAAAAAAAACAAAAAAAACAAAACAAAAAAAAACACAACACCATCGTAACTCACACTAGAGCTAAACTGGATTTGTCAAGACTTTATCCGACCTATTCCACCATAATAACCTTTGGTTTTTAGGAACTTATGTTTCATACAAACGACTGGCATCAGTTCTAAATATAAACACGGGTGCAGTTTGAGTTACCAGCAGCGGTAATGCAGAGTAATTAAATGCAAAAATAAAACTTTTGGGTGGTGGGCCTTTGGCCTGAATGGAATACTAGAAAAGCCGTATGTGGCTTTAAGATTGGATTCGTTGGTTCGCTGTTCTAAGCCTTTAAAATTGCAGCTTTTATACATATAATGTATTATATTTATATATGCTAGAGCTTAGAGGCACTTTCTTGGGGACCCACCAAAAAATTGAGTGAGCCATAGTCATAGGGGCCGTTCATAAAGTACGTCACGCTGCAGAGGGGGGGGGGAGGGGTGTAAGAAAGTATGACAGTTTGTGACAGGGGGGAGGGGGGTCCGGCCATGTGTGACGTCCCGCTGTTTTATATTAAATTTTGATTATTTTGTTAATAAAAAACAACATTTTTGTTCGAAAGTGTGACGTACTTTAGTCCGAGATGTGTGACAGTTTGTGACAGGGGGGAGGGGGGAGGGAGTTAAAAATTGTCAAAAATAGCGTGACGTACTTTATGGACGGCCCCATATTTGGTACTGACATAGAATATCATAAAGCCCCCATATCTCAAATAGCTTAGGGCCTTATTAAAACAAGTCTAAAGCCAACACTGCAATCGATTATGTCTTTATTTGATTTCAGGCGGGCCTCACAGACTACACATTTCTACCCTTCACCGCCCTGTTGGTGCTGTTTTTTATCTTCACATTTTACAAAGTCCCGGAAACTAAAGGGAAGACATTTGAACAAATCTCGGCGATGTGGCGAGAGGATGCCGACGTTGTAGATAATCTTGCAAACGTCAAATCGGCATCCAAGAACAAAGTCAGTGACCAGCGCGCCACGGTGAAGGGTAAAGGTGAAGGTGAGGTCAAGAACACGACCTACGGGAGCACAAATGCAGCGTTCACCAATGAGGCAGATGAAACGAAAACCGAAGCAACAATGAAGTTTTGAAGTGTTTACAGTGGTTAAGACTAGTTGACTCCCTGATATGAAAATGGAATTGGGAAAGGATCCAAGCCAGACCGCAAGACAAAGGGAGAAAAAAATCTGAAGGAGACTGTCGCACCTGTGATAAGAGTTTCTGCTCTTGTTACTTGGTGACTGCCCCTGTGAGGCAGTGATTGCACTTGTTTTAACTGAACGCTAACTCGGTGATCTTTGAATATCTTATCTTATCTTATCTGTTTACAGACGCTCCTTCTATACAGAAGATTATTGCGTCCTACGCTTATCTATGGTTTGTGTCTAGTCCTGCATTTTTATTAGAGATTTAAACGTTGATAAAGTGTTGGTTTTCCTGGATTCTTCAGGCAACCCATTCCACGCCCGAATTCCGGACGGGAAGAATGAAAATTGGCATGTGTTTGTTCTTGCATACGGAATAAGAAAGGTGTTTTTATCCTTATGTCTATCTGAGGGTTGTATTAAGTTATCTTTGTGTTGTATTTGTAAATTAGATTTAATTGCTTTATGTATGATTACTACTTTGCTCTTGGTTCTTCTATCCTCTAGTGTTTCAAGGTTTAATGATTTAACTAATGGTGTTATTCTTGTCAGTTTTAAATATTCTCCAGTAATGAATCTGGCAGCTCTTTTTTGAATTTGTTCTAGTTTATCAATGTTTTCTTTGGTGGATGGGTCCCATACAGAAGATGCATATTCTAGTACAGGTCTCACCAAAGTGAGGTAGCATTTTAGTTTTATATCTCTATTACATTTGTTAAAGTTTATATACTTAGCTGGTCATTCATAATTTCTCTCTCTCTCTCTCTCTCTCTCTCTCTCTCTCTCTCTCTCTCTCTCTCTCTCTCTCTCTCTCTCTCTCTCTCTCTCTCTCTCTCGCTCTCTCTCTCTCTCTCTTTCTTTTCTCTCTCCTTACTCACCTCTCTCTCTCTCTTTTCTCTCTCCTTATTCACCCCCCCTCTCTCTCTTTTTTCTCTCTCCTTATTCATCTCTCTCTATCTCTTTTCTCTCCTTATTCATCTCTCTCTCTCTCTATCTCTGCAAGGTGTGCTCATTAATTCGCTTGTTTATTGTGTGAATTAATTATGTGTGTGTGTGTTTAAGACAGCAAGCTAAAAAAAATTGTGTGTGTTACAATGAATATGTGTGTTCGCTCCTGTGTGTAAATGTGCTTATGTATGACCTCATATGAACTTGAGAAAGAGGTAACTAGGGACGCTGCCTACTCTCTTGTCCTACATCTAATTAATATTACATCAATGAGACTTTGTTGTTTACGCATGGCTCCATCATAAATGAGAAAACTGTGAAGCTATTGATGATGAACTTATGTAGAATTAGCTTTAATTGTAGATCTCTTTTTATTTGTGGCATCTCTATGTGATTGCTTTAGATGCTAATGTTATCGCTTGTATGTGATATAAAGTAAGCATAGTACTTCCGTCAGGCTTTGGATTATTTGAAACAGTGCAACAACAGAGATGTCAGACACGCAATTTTTTATTTGCTAATAGTCAACAGGGGTTTTCCCTCCTTTGATATAGTCTTTTGGACTTAGTCTTATATCTTCAATTAATAACAAACCTTTTATAGATTATTAATATAACATTTACATGCCCATTATTATGTCAAATAAAGTGTGAATGAACACTTTAAGAAACAACAACATCACTGCCAATATGCTTATAGCTTTTCTAGTGTCAGTATTATCAAAATATGTTAAAAACTAGAAGTTTAATAGCGTTCATGGAAGCAAAACTTTAAAAATTCAATTTTTTAAAAAAGTTACATTTCAAGCTTAAATCATTATAAGTCATTGAGTTTTGTTTGCGGCTAATATTCTAGACTAGGTTGTGCTGCGGCGCCTTGGCGCCTGCTTAGGGCGCCTTCGGCGCCGACATTTTTTAAAAGCTCAACTAACGTAATATTAAACTTCCTGAAATGTACACAGGAGTTGTAGGGCGAATACGGCGCTCACTTTTATTTTTAAAAACTGCACGTCCCGTCTGTCCTGTCCGTGACGCTACTAATTTTAGAAAGCAGCGCACCAAATTACTGCACCAAAAATAACTCTTTGAGTCAGTCAGCACTGTTTACAACACAAATGCTGACGTCAAAGGTTTGTGCGTTGTTTGGTTAATGTTAATCTGAAAACCAAAATGATTATGATTTTTAAGTCTATATTTTCAATTTTAAAAAAAAGCAGAGTGATGTCCCTTGGCGTTAGGCCACAGTCATACATAATTGAGGGTAATAGATATATGATGTGCACTGCCATAAAACATGATTACGTTGATATACTCCTAAAGGAAAGGCAGTTTATTATTTAATATAAAAAAGGAAGTTGCATCATATGATGAATGCTCTATTAAAAAGTCTTTAATTAAAATATTCAAATGCATTTCTTAAAAAAAATGATTAAATTTTAAAAAGATTTTTTTGTCGTTACATGGCTCAATGTCAGAGCTCTTGGCGTAAGAAATGAGTTCACCGTGACTGCAAAACAATGCACAAGTCACATTTTTGTCAAAATCAGTCAAAACTGTAAACTTTTCATATCTGTAAATTTAGGATGAAGTGGGGTGGAAAAAACTATCTACAAAAATCGTAGTGTAATCTTGTTTCCTGGGTTTTCAAGATATACCGTATATACCTATTCGCAAGCCGGCCCTTTTTTTTTGACAAAATCTAGGGGGAAAAGTTGTGGGGTTGGCTTATGAACGAACGGGCTATAGAACGAGTATATACGGTAATTAAAATTACCTCTCACATTTATTTAGAGGAAAAAAGACAAAATCGGTTTCTGACTACGTTAAAGAAGGCTTCCAATCTTGTCTGACGGAATTCTATAAATTTTACTCTGCAGTTCATATTTTACTTTGAAAAGATCTCGACAAAAGATGTGTTTTGTATTGCAAAAGCCAAGACTCGATACATAATAGACACATAATTGAAATAATATTTTAAAAAAACATATTCAAAAGGTGCCTCATTTGTTGTGGTCACACCTGCTCTGTCGCCTTATATTATTACGAGAGCAATGCACGTGCGATGCTACGGGTAGGCACAATGAAAATAACTTTATTTGGATTTGAGTTTCAAATTCCCCTTAATAATGAGTGTAAACGTATCAGGAAATTAGGGTAGTGATAAATCAAACCCCTTCTTTATAAAATTACGATATGTGTGTCAAGAAAATAGAAAGTATGATGAATTTAAATATTACCCATCAATTTTGATATTTCTGCTTTAATAACGCACGCTTTTGTCTATATACTTTACCAGAATAACAAAGGTCCTTAACAGTTACAAAAATCTAATGGGCAAGGCTCAATTTCTTTTTCCATGAATCAAAAAATGAAAAAAATATCTTTGATTCCTTTGGTTCTAGGAAAAAGCTCTTAAAATCACCCACTCCATTTTATAAGCTACGTATGAAATTAGTTAAAGACGAATAGGATATTTTTTTAGCATAGTAGTAAAGCAATAAATTGGCAGATACTTGTTTCACTTAAATAAAGGATTATTTTTCTTTGTATTTATATTCAAGACTTTTTTCATTAGAGCTTTTTTAGCTTATGAAATGACATATAAGTTAGGGCTTAATATATAACATATATTATGTAGGCATTTGATTTTAAAACAGAATAGTTTTTAAAAAATCAGTCTGTATACAAAACTTTATCCTCGTTGTATAATATTGCTCAAATAAAATCAAGTTTTTATGTCACAATATCAGTTGCTGTTAGTGTATTTTTTGCCAGAACAGGGGTAGGCACAATTAAAAACTAACTTTATTTGGTTTAGGGTCTCAAATTTCCCTTAAAAATGAATGTAAATGCATCATGAAATTAGGGTAGTGATAAATCAAACCACTTCTTATAAAATTCAAGATATGTGTGTCGAGAGAATAGAAAGTATGATAAATTTAAATATTAACCATCAATTTTGGTATGTCTGCTTTAATAACGCATGCTTTTCTCTATATAATATACTCCTACAGAATATGAAAGGTACTTAAAAGTAGTTATAAAAATCTAATCGGCAAGGCTCAATTTCTTTTCACATGAATAAAAAAATATATATATTTCCATATGATTCTTTTGGTTGTAGGAAAATGCTCTGGAAAACACCAATTCCATTGTATAGTTTAAGCATGAAATTAGTTTAAGACGAATTGCTTATTATTGGAGCCAGATAATATTTATTTGAATATATATGCTTAGTGGAGGGTGGTAATATGGTTTATGGGTTCCAATTACATATTTTCTTTTCACACGAATATTAACATAAAAACAATGTTTTTTTTTAAAAATTCATAGAGATTGATTTTCTAATAAATTACGTCATTTTGAAAGGACTTCCCACTCTTTTCATCTAGTATTAACAAATCAATAACTTGGCAGATACTTGTTCAACTAAAATAAAGGATTACTTTTCGTTGTATTTGTATTTAAGCCTTTTTTCATTGTAGCTTTTTTTAGCTAATAAAATGACATATTTGGTAATGGTCTTAATATATAACAGATATTGATAGGCATTTAATATTAAATCAGAATAATTTAAAAAGAATTTTTCAAGACAGTGTATACAGCTTGAAAGATAACTGCCATTTAGTAAACCACATGTTCTGCCTTTGAAATCAGTCTTTATACAAAAATTTATCCTCGTTGCATAATATTGCTCAAATAAAATCAAGCTGTTATGTCTAATATCAGTTGCTGTTAGTGTATTTTTTCGCTTGAGCACGCACTTTCTGAAGCTAAAACCTATATATGAGTCGTAATACCCGCGATATGTCTTTACACTAAATATATGTATACCTTAAAGAACCGTACAGTTTATACCCGAAGTGTGTGCCACGCAACTCATTGTTCTAGAAATGTAACTATTTTTTGTAATGAATGTTTTAGTTTTGTTAGCTCTTAAATACCTTTCTTAGTAATGATTTTTTTTAATGGGAAAAGCATATTATTTATGTGAATTTTTATGCTTAAGTAAGGTGTGCAAGGGTTTTATTTGTTTTAAAGAAACATTTTGAATCGCAAGGTCTAGGCTTAAAATTTACCCTGCTGATTTAGTTTAATCTATGCAAAAATGATAAAAACAGTTGCTAAGCTATAGTGTTTATGTCATCCAGGGTTGGGCGATATTATTAACTCTTACCCCACCAATAAATGGTACATTTCAAAAGGTCATAAAGTTGTACTAAATATAAAAATAGCTGTTCCACTTATTACCCACACTCATTCGTCCGTGCATATAACTCCTATATATAATCCATTTTCGTCTATAACAGTACCGATTTTTTTTTCATTCCATCTATTTCCTTGGGGCAGTTTATGGAGCAATCGTTCCAGAAAAAAAAATCGTGTAAACTATTTAAGCACCGAAGGAAAATAAATCTCCTACCTAAGAATCATTGGCATTGCTTTCATCACTAATCACTTGCTTCATGCATTTTTTATTTATAAATATAACTTACCTAGCATGTAACTTAATTTAGGCAAAAAGAATATTAACAGTGGCTAAGCTATAGTGTTTGGTAGCTGGTTTCACTCATGTGATTTCTTTCTCTAATGCATTGAATACATTGTTAGTATTAGATTATTTATAACTTATAACTAACTTTTAAAATGTCAAATACATTAAGTATTTAAATTAAACACATAAAAGATATAAAGAAAAGTGGTAAAATGATTCTGTGTATTTGATAATAAAGAAAATAATAGTATATAAATATTGTTAAACTATTACGCTAAAAAAACAATGACTATGGTTTGTAAACAAAAATGTTAGGTAGATTAACGTTGAACATAAATGTAGACATCTGGAGAAAGGCCAAATCAAATAAATTTTTCGAATGCCTGGATAAAATACATCTCGAAATACATAAAGGAAACCGTGTAAAGATGTAATTTGCAAACATATATTAATTCTGTAATTTTTTTACAAAAAATGTATACGTAGTCTTGTTAGAGGCGCAAAATTACCAGACATAAAAATAAGCCGTTTCATCACATTTAGTTCACAACAAAAACACACACACACACTCACTAATTCAACCACGTGCACACACAAAGATAAACACACACAGAGATGGATAGTACCATTTAAAAAAAAATCAAATTGAAATAACCGCTGCTCTTTTTACTTTGTTTCCATTTTACAAATTAATATGAGCTCGAACAGACTCTAACTAGGACGTCAAAGTCACAATATTTTATGACGAGAAACGCCGTCTTGTTAATCTCGACACCAAAACTTTTATTATTTTACGTCTTAATTTTCAATAATTTATTTTATTTTCGGGAGTTACCCCGCATAGCGAGCACACACACACACACACGTGTCTTCAGACGCGCTTAGGCGCAATATATATAGGGATTTTTTTTTAATAAAGGGAGACAATTTTATATTATTACAATGTTCAAAAAAACTTGATGACCTTTCTTGAAAAGTCGATAATTTTCTCTGCCGTCACGTGACATCGTCTTGGTTTGTTTACAAACCTGATGGACTTCTTTCCCCCCGTGTATATAATCTGCACAAGCCCCGGATCAGGTGTTGGGTTATGTCTCCGTGTTACGCTGCTGGCTCTGATATCTAAGGTAAGTAAGTGGGCGTGTCTCAGCCGTACTTCAAAGCTTTTCTTGAGGCCCGTGTTTTGACACGTGTGTCGTGGTGTGTTAGAAACAATGTCATCGTGTATGTTGATACAAATCGTTCAATTGCCATGATGTGTTTGAGGCTGTTGTTATCTATTTGTTATTAATACGTTATTACACAGCGGGCTGTGGGCGCATTATGTGAGGCAGCAGTGAACACGTTTACGACTTATGTATTTTTTCATGGAAAACAAAATCAGCTGTCAAAGAGAAACTATTCTAAATGGTGCCGTTTTCCCCAACGGTGTGCATTGTGCATGTAGTGTTTACGTTTCATGTAAATTCTCCGACAGGGAAAACTTAATTTTGACGATACCTCACCAGTGATGTCATATACATTTTGACGCCGTCGGGTAAGTTGGTTTCCATTGAATTTCTGCATTTGAATCTTGACCAAAACTGCCTCCCCTCCCCCCCCCCAAAATGGACTTCAAGTCTCCCAGCTATTCTCTGTTGTCAGTCTCTGCCCGTGATCGGTCTCGGCCCTGGATCATCCTTATCTCAGGGGTTTATATTCAGGGTGGGGGAGGCAGTGTCAAAGAGTGAGTGTGAGAAAACCCAAGACATTAAAGAAACAACAAAGAACACGAGAAAATAAACATAAGAACCCGAAGATTAAAAAACAACTTCTCCAGGAAATTGCCTGCCCTCCCCCATCTTCATTCACTACCAACACCTCAGTTGGGGAGCTTAGGCTCGTGTTACCAGGAAACTGATAAGTTCTTGCTGAGTTTTTTGAATCTCTGTGCTTTCCTCCATTTTTATGTTTCCAAGAAAAAACTCCGCCCTTTGTTACACAATACAACACGTTGACATGTTTCATAGAGACAAGCAGCTGGGATTGATTTGGTTTTTTTGTATTTTAGAAGCCACCGCCGTCCTTTAGAAGCCACCGCCGTCCTTTAGAAGCCACCGCCGTCCTTTAGAAGCCACCGCCGTCCTTTAGAAGCCACCGCCGTCCTTTAGAAGCCACCGCCGTCCCTTAGAAGCCACCGCCGTCCTTTAGAAGCCACCGCTGTCCTTTAGAAGCCACCACCGTCCTTTAGAAGCCACCGCCGTCCTGTAGAAGCCACCGCCGTCCTTTAGAAGCCACCGCCGTCCTTTAGAAGCCACCGCCGTCCTTTAGAAGCCACCGCCGTCCTTTAGAAGCCACCGCCGTCCTTTAGAAGCCACCGCCGTCCTTTAGAAGCCACCGCCGTCCTTTAGAAGCCACCACCGTCCTCTAGAAGCCACCAGAGGCGTAACTAGGTTTTTAGCGCCGTTGGCTAATTCATTTTTGGCCCCCTTGATAAATTGACAAGTTTAAGCTTTGCGATTATGTCATTTGTTATAAAATATAATTGAATTTCTCTTATTTTATGTATGACAATAATTACATAATCTGACAGTAACAGTCATACAACGTGAATATAAAAAATGCATAAGACAGGAACAATACTAATTTGAAGTTTATTATTTACTAAATAATACCAAATAAATTGATGGATAAAACGTGATATTGTTGCGTTAATAAAGAATACAGCAAAACTTGAAGTATCATGTATTATAAATAGAAACAATAGTGTCAATGTGTCATAATCATTATCTCATACTCATACATAACGATAGAAACTCACAATTAAAAGTAAATTTAAGTAACACTCCACCAACTACATCTTAGCACTTCCGTTTGCTGGCGTATTTGCGTGTTGCTAATACAGTCAGACCTATCTAAGTAGAACTCAAAAAAAAAGGGGGGGGGGTATTTGACTTACGGAGCTTTTCGAGTTAGGGAAACTGGCGTAATAGGCGCAGATTAGCAAAGACAATGTTGATATTGAGAGGGGTCGGGGGGAGGGAGAGGGAAAGCCATAGAGGCTAGGAGCCTTGACAGGAAAGAGGGGCGGTGATGCTTCATATGAAAGGAGCCAACTTGCTTTGACATACCGACACCAGTCCGTGAGAGGAGACACCTTCCCTCCCCTCCCCCAATTTATTCCCTCGACAGTGGGATTGTAAGAATTTTCTTTTTAAAAAGAGTCACAGCATGCATTTATTTAAATGCCAATGTAAAAATTATAGATTTAGTGGCGCCCTTTTGAGCTGGCGCCCTTGGAAACTGCCCCGATGCCAACCCGTTGTTACGCCAAAAGATTCCACCACCGTCCTTGAGAAGCCACCACCGTCCTTGAGAAGCCACCAACCGTCCTTGAGAAGTCACCACCGTCCTTGGGAAGCCAACACCGTATTTACAAACCGTTTTGTTTACTGATCATGCTGATGGTTCTAATTTTTTTTAAAGAATAAAATTTAGAAGTGTTCCCGTATTAATAAATAATGTCCACTATTTACTTGGTTGCCAGAAGTTTTCCGTTGTACATAAGGCCGCACTCTTGTAATCATAGTTACAGGAAAGTTGACTTGGTTGTTGGTTTTTTTCTTCTTTCATTGTTTGCACCTCCTTATGCCGCCTTGACACTTGAATTTATGTCCGACTGCTTTAGGAAAATAAAAGAACAAACAATTTTTAAAACGCTATCAACGTTCACATAAATTTAAATACATTTTTTTTGTTACAAAATTAAAAGTCTATGAAATATATCTTCAGCGTTATTACAACTGATGGAAACTAGATGATTTAAAGACCAATTTAACTTTCATGATAGGTTTTGATGAAAAAAAATCTATTCAATAATGCCCTAGGTCAGTGGTTCTCAACAGATGTGCCTGATGGTCCGCTAGCAATGCATGAATTATTTTTTAAAAATTAAGAACACGAAAAGATATAAATGTTGTCACATTTTGAATGTATTCATTAATTGTATTCACTCGATGGCGACTAAACACGGGTCAGGAAGGGAGGTTATAGACACGGGTCAGGAAGGGAGGTTATAGACAATAGTCAGGAAGGGAGGTTAAAGACAATGGTCAGGAAGGGAGGTTATAGACAATAGTCAGGAAGGGAGGTTATAGACAATAGTCAGGAAAGGAGGTTATAGACAATGGTCAGGAAGGGAGGTTATAGACAATGGTCAGGAAGGGAGGTTATAGACACGGGTCAATAAGGGAGGTTATAGAAACGGGTCAGAAAGGGAGGTTATAGACACGGGTCAATAAGGGAGGTTAAAGACACATGGCTGGAAGGGGGGTTATAGACACGGGTCAATAAGGGCGGTTATAGACACGGGTCAATAATGGAGGTTATAGACATGGGTCAGTAAGGGAGGTTATAGACATGGGTCAATAAGGGAGGTTATAGACAATAGTCAGGAAGGGAGGTTATAGACACGGGTCAGGGAGAGGTTATAGACACGGGTCAGGAAAGGAGGTTATAGACATGGGTCAGGAAGGGAGGTTATAGACATGAGTCAGGAAGGGAGGTTATAGACACGGGTTAATAAAGGAGGTTATAGACACATGTCAGGAAGGGAGGTTATAGACACGGGTCAATAAGGGAGGTTATAGACACGGGTCAATAAGGGAGGTTATAGATATGGGTCAATAAGGGAGGTTATAGACACGGGTCAATAAGGGAGGTTATAGACATCAGTAAGGAAGGGAGGTTATAGACACGGGTTGATAAGGGAGGTTATAAACACGGGTCAATAAGGGAGGTTATAGACATGGGTCAATAAGGGAGGCTATAGACACATGTCAGGAAGGGAGGTTATAGACACGGGTCAATAAGGGAGGTTATAGACATGGGTCAATAAGGGAGGTTATAGACACGGGTCAATAAGGGAGGTTATGGACACGGGTCAATAAGGGAGGTTAAAGACACATGTCAGGAAGGGAGGTTATAGACACGGGTCAATAAGGGAGGTTATAGAGACGGGTTATAAGAGAGGTTATAGACACGTCAGGAAGGGAGGTTATAGACACGGGTCAATAAGGGAGGTTATAGACACGGGTCAATAAGGGAGGTTTTAGACACGGGTCAATAAGGGAGGTTATAGACACATGTCAGGAAGGGAGGTTATAGACACGGGTCAATAAGGGAGGTTATAGACACGGGTTAATAAGGGAGGTTATAGACACGGGTCAATAAGGGAGGTTATAGACACTGTCAGGAAGGGAGGTTATAGACACGGGTCAATAAGGGAGGTTATAGACACGGATCAATAAGGGAGGTTATAGACACGGGTCAATAAGGGAGGTTATAGACACGGGTCAATAAGGGAGGATATAGACATGGGTCAATAAGGGAGGTTATAGACATGGGTCAATAAGGGAGGTTATAGACACGGGTCAATAAGGGAGGTTATAGACACATGTCAGGAAGGGAGGTTATAGACACGGGTCAATAAGGGAGGTTATAGACACGGGTTATAAGGGAGGTTATAGACACATGTCAGGAAGGGAGGTTATAGACACGGGTCAAGAAGGGAGGTTATAGACACGGGTCCTTAAGGGAGGTTATAGACACGGGTCAATAAGGGAGGTTATAGACACGGGGCATTAAGGGAGGTTATAGACACGGGTCAATAAGGGAGGTTATAGACACGGGTCAGTAAGGGAGGTTATAGACAATAGTCGGGAAGGGAGGTTATAGACACGGGTCAGGAAGGGAGGTTATAGACATAAGTCAGGAAGGGAGGTTATAGACTCGGGTCAATAAGGGAGGTTATAGACACATGTCAGGTAGGGAGGTTATAGACACGGGTCAGGAAGGGAGGTTATAGACACTGGTCAGGAAGGGAGGTTATAGACACGAGTCAGGAAGGGAGGATATAGACAATAGTCAGGAAGGGAGGTTATAGACATGGGTCAGCAAGGGAGGTTATAGACACGGGTCAGGAAGGGAGGTTATAGACACATGTCAGGAAGGGAGGTTATAGACACGGGTAAATAAGGGAGGTTATAGACACATGTCAGGAAGGGAGGTTATAGACACGGGTCAGGAAGGGAGGTTATAGACAATAGTCGGGAAGGTAGGTTATAGACACGGTTCAGGAAGGGAGGTTATAGACATGAGTAAGGAAGTGAGGTAATAGACACGGGTCAGCAAGGGAGGTTATAGACACGGGTCAGGAAGGGAGGTTATAGACACGGGTCAATAAGGTAGGTTATAGACAATAGTCAGGAAGGGAGGTTATAGACACGGGTCAGCAAGGGAGGTTATAGACACGGGTCAGGAAGGGAGGTTATAGACATCAGTAAGGAAGGGAGGTTATAGACACGGGTCAATAAGGGAGGTTATAGACACATGTCAGGAAGGGAGGTTATAGACATAAGTCAGGAAGGGAGGTTATAGACTCGGGTCAATAAGGGAGGTTATAGACACATGTCAGGTAGGGAGGTTATAGACACGGGTCAGGAAGGGAGGTTATAGACAATAGTCAGGAAGGGAGGTTATAGACACGGGTCAGGAAGGGAGGTTATAGACACAGGTCAGGAAGGAAGGGTTATAGACACAGGTCAGGAAGTGTGGTTATAGACACGGGTCAGGAAGGGAGGTTATAGACACGGGTCAATAAGGTAGGTTATAGCCAATAGTTAGGAAGGGAGGTTATAGACACGGGTCAGCAAGGGAGGTTATAGACACGGGTCAGGAAGGGAGGTTATAGACATGAGTAAGGAAGGGAGGTTATAGACACGGGTCAATAAGGGAGGTTAAAGACACATGTCAGGAAGGGAGGTTATAGACACGGGTCAGGAAGGGAGGTTATAGACACGGGTCAGGAAGGGAGGTTATAGACAATAGTAGGGAAGGGAGGTTATAGACACGGGTCAGGAAGGGAGGTTATAGACAATAGTCAGGAAGGGAGGTTATAGACACGGGTCAGGAAGGGAGGTTATAGACACAGGTCAGGAGGGGAGGTTATAGACACAGGTAACGAAGGGAGGTTATAGACACAGGCCAGGAAGGGAGGTTATAGACACAGCTCAGGAAGGGAGGTTATAGACACAGGTCAGGAAGGGAGGTTATAGACATGAGTCAGGAGGGGAGGTTATAGACACGAGTCAGGAAGGGAGGTTATAGACACGGATCAGGAAGGGAGGTTATAGACAATAGTCAGGAAGGGAGGTTATAGACAATATTCAGGAAGGGAGGTTATAGACACGAGTCACCAAGGGAGGTTAAAGACACGGGTCAGGAAGGGAGGTTATAGACAAATAGACAATAGTCAGGAAGGGAGGTTATAGACAGGTCAGGAAGGGAGGTTATAGACACGGGTCAGGAAGGGAGGTTATAGACACGGGTCAGGAAGGGAGGTTATAGACACAGGTCAGGAAGGGAGGTTATAGACACGGGTCAGGAAGGGAGGTTATAGACACGGGTGTGTCAGATGTTTTCCCACATAGCCAAATTTTTTTTTCTTTTTTGAAACTTGTTGATTGTCTGGCAGGATTGAGTTGTTTCTGTACTGAGTACTTGCTGCTATCAGCCGGAACTGTTTAGTTAGTTTCTGTACTGAGTACTTGCTGCTACCAGCCGGAACTGTTTAGTCGCGCGTGTTCTCCAGCCGGAACTGTTTAGTCACGCGTCTTCTCTGTCTGGGGGTGGGGGGTGGGGGTTCAATTTACCAGAGAGGAACTGAGTCCCGCCAACGCTGCGTCCTTGATTCTTTAGAAGACATTTATCAATGTTATCAGCTTGATTAAATTAAATTTGTTCAATGTAATATATGCTTGTATTATGTGTAGTTTTCAGAGAAGTACTTTTATAGCTTTCCAAATGACCCAAATGACCCATAAATATACAAGCATAACTAGATCCCATTTTCGTTCCCATGCAACTCCTCTAATTTGAAAAATAATAATTAATTGTCCATTGAATTCAAACGAGATTAATTTGTTCCATTTGTGGTTTTAAATGCAACTTTTGATATTTCATTCCTCTTCTTCTATACTGTATTTTTAAAAAGGAATCGTACACCTCTTTCTTTTCTTTTCTGTGTTAAAAAAATCTTTACATACTTATTATTTTCTCATGGTGTAGTATGTGTTATCCAATTTAAATTAAATTGATTTACCCGAGTTCATTTATTAGTATTGATGTAGGCATTAGCTGAAACCTCTACTTGTATATTAGTCTATTAATAAAGCTTTAATTTATTGTTTTGATCAAACAAGTCATTTGTGTATTTTGTATTTAAATAATTTGAACAGTTTCTATAAAACAGTCTTATTTGAACTTATCTCGCCTTGTTTCGTCAAACACACATAAATAAGGATATTTCTCGCATGAAATCATTAAAGCTAGTCAAGCCTTGACAATCGTAATTTAACCGTTAGTTTGTGCAAGTGTGGCACGGGCCAGTGCCATAGCTCTAAACAAAGAATTTAATATGTTCCTGTTGTGAGTCGGGCTTCATCTTCGTGCGCATCACGCACGCACGCACTGAAAGGCGCGGAATTGATTACATAATCGTTTGTGTTGCCAGCATTCATCAGATGTATCCATTCGTTGGCAGGCGGATTAACATTTAAAAATTTTATGATGGCAGAGCGATCATTTCAAACATGAAAACAATGGCGCCAAACAGAAGGCTGTGTTGAGAGAGAAAGGTTGCGTGGGGGAGGGTTGGGGGGAGGTGGGTGTCCAGTTTTAAATTAATAATGGGAGAAAATCCCGTTACTATTGTTACTCTAAGACAGTTATTCCTTGGTGTATCCGAGTACTGTATTGTATTTGTGTTGTTCTGTACGCCAACAGGGTTCGTCTGTTATGTGTTTGTCATGTCTTCAAGTGTACTGAACTCTGATGTATTGTGTTTTAATGTCCTCCGTAATATTATAATGCTTCAAATATATTGTTATGTTTTACAAAATTTACTTCTATTATTCTGACTAGAAATGTTTTGTAAAAACATTAGAAACTTGATATTGTCTGTGGTGTTTAAAATTTTATTAAATTAGTCGTGCATTATGTTTTTTATTCTCAAACATTAAAACATTACATATGAAACATTGTTAAAAGTATAAGACGTCTGAAATTCGGAAAATTAGTAACTCGTTTCGAAATGGGACAATAAATAAAAAATTTGGTTTTTCAAGATTCGTAATTTTTTTTAATTAATTAAAAAAAATAATTTTTTTTTAAAATTCAAAAGCCGTATTTAACTCTCTTGATAAAAATAAAAACTATTTTTAACTATAAAGAAATAATTTTTGGGTAGAAACTCATAATGAAATACAAGAATCTTAAATATTAACATATTTTTCTGTCAACACTTAAAAAGAATTTGAGATTTCTTTTAATCAAAGACCTTTTAGAACCGGTGGCTCTGGCAAAGTGGCCAGTTTTTCCATATGGTAATAAATCGTTAAAGTCTAAAGCAGTGGTTCCCAAACTGTTTTGGCCTACCGCCCACTTTCCAGAAAAATATTACTCAGCGCCCCCCCCCCGAATTTTTTTAATTATTATGCTAACACAGGGATGGGCAAACCATGGCCGCGGGTCACACGCGGCCATCCAGAGTATATTATGCGGCCCTTAGGATTGTATACGTGGCGATCTTATGTCATGTTAATCAATGTTTTTGCTTAGAATGTTTTATATATTTTTGAAATTTATTCCGAGCATTTGCTTCGGATCTAGAGATATATAATCGGTTTAATGGCCCCAGAATCATTAGTCATTAATTGGTAACATATCTATTCGAAATTACATTTCAGCTTAACCGGAATTTTTGGCTTTTGATTACGAGTTACATTTCGAACAGTTTGGAAAAATTTTAATTTAAAAGCAAATAACCGTTGATTTAACAATGAGTGCTACCAAAGAGTGTAAGATTGAGTACGAACGTCTTTTTTAAAAGGACGAATTAACTGTTAAATATTGCTTTGGGAGAAAGCAACCTGCTTGTTGTGGGTTAAGTGTGTGAGCGTCTTTAAGGAGTACGACTTAAAAAGATACCACCAAACAAAACATTTGTATTTCGGGCACAATTTAACGAACCAAGAAAAAAGGGAAATGCAAGAAGTTTGTTAATAATTTAAAGAAGCAGCAAAATGTTTTCACCAAACAGTCTTAAATACAAGATGCTGCAACCGAAGCCAGTTTGGAGATATCCTATAAGATCGTAAAACGGAGCAAGGCTTTTTCCGACAGTGAGATGCAGCAATCATTATGTATCCAGAACAGAAAACATAATTTGACACCATTTCTTTATCAAGGGAACTTTAGTCAGGCGTTTAAAAAAAAAGTGACAATTTGATGTACCAACTTCGATATGCAAGCAAATGCTTTTTGTAGTACTCTCGCAGTGGATTCAAGTACCAATGTAGAGAAACAGCACAATTGTTGGTATTTATACGGGGAATTAATCCTCATTTCGAGCTTAGCGAAGAATTACTTAGTGTTGACCCACTCAAAGAAACAACTACAGGCCAGGATTTATTCAATGCTGTTGAGAACTGTGTTAACATAACTGGGTTGGTGTGGAACAAGATGGCAAGTGCAATAACCGATGGAGCGCGAGCTTTAGCTGGAAAAAGTAGTATGAAAAATACAATTAAACAATATCTTCATGACCATAAACTCTTACCTCTCCACTGTGTCAACCATCAGGAAAGTCTTTGTCACTGTAAAGCTCTGTTGAATTTCAAGCAGTTGTCAGTATGATAAGCTTTGTAACAGCCATGGCACTTAACCACGGGCGTTAAAGGCACTGCTTGAAAATTTGAATATATGATATTATCTACCACAACAGTGTCGCTGGCTGAGCCTGGGCAAGTTATTGAGACAAGTATGAGATCTCAAGGCAGAAATAGTTATGTTGCTGGAGATGAAATGTTTTGTTGTGATTTTGTTACTACCAAAGTTAATGAAGATTGGAAGTAAGACTTCGTGGTTTTCATTGACATTATGGAAAAGTTGAATTAACTGAATGTCAAACTTCAGGGTTATAGCTTGTTTGCGCATGAAATTTATTTGTATGTTAAATCATTTCAGGCAAAACTCTTCCAGTTCTCTATGCAAGCAGGTGAAAACAGGTTTTGCAATTTCTCTTTGCTGAAACAAAAAACCGTTTCTGGTAATTCTGGTAAAATGGCTGACAAGTGTAAGGCTAAGTTAGATGCCTTTGCGATGGAATTTGAAAGTAGCTTCCAAGAGTATATGAACCTAGAACCACTCCTCAATATCCTCAGTTCGCAATTTAGTGCAGAAGCTGATAAAGCAAGCCCCAGAGGATATACAGTTAGAAATGCTTAACCTGAAAGCAGATTATGACCTGAAAGAATAGTTAAAGTTAGTTTTTCCGCTAGAGTTTTGTTTTGTGGCTTTTGCTAGGTGTGGCGTTTTCACACATAAAGAACTTAAATGCCACATTTTTTTTTACTATTTGGGTCCAGATGCAATACATCTTTAAGCAAGCGTTTTCTTGTATGAAAAAACATAAGTCTAAGAACAGATCGATGTTGACTGACTGCAATTTGAATGCATTTATGCGAATCATAACCAGTAACTTGGTTCAACAAGTCAAGAATAGTTCAACACAAAAAATTTAAAAATTAAAAAATAATTGAAACATTTGGAATCATATGCATGTTGTAAATGAGAAGATGAACCTGGTATGGTGCTATCAATTTAGTAATCATCGGCTCTATTGTCGTCAGCAGTAATCTTAAGTAACCGCGATTGACTATTTGCACTTTGTTGTTTATGTTTGTTTGTTAGTTAGTTAGTTTGTTTGTTTGTTTGTTGATTAATAAATTAGTTGCCGCACTGAATCTACTTTCCACTAAATGTGATGAAGGAAAGTGTAATTAAGAAAGTTTAAATTACAGCCCATACTCCAAGATTTCCTTTTCCAGCCAGAATTGTTGGTAGCCGCTTTTGATTTTAAATTTCAATTTATCATTTGTATTTACTTTTTGGAATCAGTTTGCAAATATTATCTAATAATAATTTTTGGAAAATTTGTGCTTCCTTTGTGAACCGCACTTATGACAAAAGTAAATCTTAATTTCCTGGCAGAGTTGACTCATCAATTTGAATAGAAAACAGAGATGTTTTTAAATAGCCACACAATGAATCTTCAACACCTTGAACCTTTTCATCAATTCTAATTTGCACTGTATTATTGCTAAACGAGTTTTTTTGTGTGGATGATATCGATGCTTTTTTATTACAGTCCGTATTAATTTACTTATAGCCGCTATATACTGTTCTTCACCAATTGTATGAGGTTTACCCGATTTGGCAGTCAATAATTTAAACGCAATATTGTAAGGAGCTAGCAAGCCTTTGCCATCTTGTGTGGTTGCTGTTGAAATGAGTATTGTCAAAGTCAGTTGTTTGATAAATTTGTATTTTAGTGTTTGAAAATTAGATAAATCCTCATCTCTTTTATCCCCGTTATTTATATTTGAAATGTTCTTGCAGTCTGGAATTGCGCAATGGCACATATAAAAAAACAACTAAATGCAAGGGAGGAAGTATGCGGTACCCAAACCAACGTCCGAAAACATTTTTTAAAGAAAAAATAAACCGTATAAACTGAATACATAAATCCTTTTTTTTTACCACGTTTTGATTAACTCACTTTCGTTCATGTTTTAGTGTCTGTCCACAATTTTTCAAATCTGCCAACGTAAAATTAAACAACTTTTGATGGTCCTAGAGATCTCAAATTTTTTCCACAGATAGATCTTGGATGACAATGCATTGTATTAAAATTTCAGATCGATAGAATGTACCGTTATTAAATTACTGAACTTTTTAGTTTATCTATATATAAGCCTCTGTATTATCCCTCTGCCCTTGTTTACATTACATTCACGTGCCGAGTTCACACCAACCCCGACCACATCAAACATGTTTATCATCAAGGGGAGATCAGTCATTTCCAGTCTGTAAATGTTTGTCGGACAATGCGCATTATATTTGAACATAATCAATACTTCAAAACTCACCATAGCATACACTTAGACTAAAAAGAATAAAATAAATAGAAGTAAAAAAAAAGATTTAAAAAAAAACACATTTTTATAAGCGGACTAAAAAGAAGAAAATAATTTAAAACTGATACGTTCAAGTTCTTTCATTTAATATGACTAAACCGGTGGGCGGGCGCTTATAAAGTTTTACATATGCAGTTCACTCATTCTCTCACTTATAGATCTCCATTTAATTTTTATATCAAACACCCGCCCCACGTTTTTAGTCATATTAAATCAAAGTACTTGAACGTATACGTTTTTAATTATTTTCTTCTTTTTAGTCAGCTTATAAAAACGTGTTTTTTTAAAATCTTTTTTTACTTCTATTTATTTAAAATCTCATCTTGCTTTTATTATCATTTCACCGCCCCCTTACAGTCATTCAATGCCCCCCAAAATGACCCGTGGCCTTCACCGCCCCCCCCCCTGGATCGCTTCAAGCATTTTCTTTTAAAACCTGCTATGTACTTACACACATTTACGAACTTATGAAGCACAATGTGATAATTCTGGGGGGTAAAACAGTGGAAGGCTTGTATACATATGTGTTTGTAATTCTATCATTGTGTTTAAACTCATTCGTACAAACAAATAATAATTTAAAAAAATTAAAAACAAACAAACAAACAAACAAACAAACTACTGATGAGATTGTTCCAGATAATGATGATTAGGGTCGGTAACTCTGACAGCTTTATGGTCACGAATAAATTATGAAAGATGAATTCTGTTGGGATTCCCGGATTGCCTACTTGAATTTTATAGTTTTAAAAAAATGTAGTGTTTTACAGAAGTTTGTAGTCTACAGGCGGGTTGTTAGTGTATAGTGTATAAACTTTAAAAAAATTACAGACCACATAATTGTTGCGGTTTACATTTTATTTGTTACATATTTCAAGAAGGTTTCTCTTTTAGCATGTGAACGGGAAAAAGCGAGGTTAGGCAAATTTGGTGAAAGTGGAGATTGGAGATTACATCTGGAATAGGTTGTTAGGAGTGGGGGATGAGACAGTGGCTCAAATACCTGCAGGAAGACAGCTGGCCGTATGGGACAATGCTTTTTAATCATGGGGAAGGAGGCCGACGAGGGGTCAAGGAGGGAAAAGGTGATGCCCTTAAGCGTGCTGTTCTTTCTGGCTCTACAATGGTCAAAAATATGCATAAATAAGTAAATATATACTTTGTTTATTGTATTTTATGTGCGATCCGAAGAAACGTCAATGTAATTTAAAACTGAAAGTAACTTTTGGTTTCTCAAAATATTATTGCATTTTTAGAACTAACATTGCGTTCGTGTTATGGATAAAAAAAATAAACACACATAAAAAGTAAAAAAAAATGGCTATAATTAATAAATATTTTGTTTATTAATAATTGAAAATAAAAATTATAATACATGTCAATAAATTAAACCATTTATTTCCCTCTGTTTGTCTTTTTTTCCCCCTCTTAAAAATCATGTCTTGAAATTTGTTACCTGTCGAAGGTGCTAGTGATACAAAAGTTAATGCCAGTATTGTGTGAGTTGATAGGGTGACCTGTGACCTGTGCTCAAGGTCGCTGTCGTTGTTCTAGAACGAGGGCAACAATGAGCCAGCGGTTCTCAACAAATGAGACCAAGCGTGTTATCAACACTAACCTATATACTGTATACTGTATGTTGTATACTGTATGTTGTATGTTGTATACTGTATGTTGTATACTATATGTTGTATACTGTATGTTGTATACTGTATGTTGTATGTTGTATACTGTATGTTGTATGTTGTATACTGTATGTTGTATGTTGTATACTGTATGTTGTATGTTGTATACTGTATGTTGTATGTTGTATACTGTATGTTGTATACTATATGTTGTATACTGTATGTTGTATACTGTATGTTGTATACTGAATGTTGTATACTGTATGTTGTATGTTGTATACTGTATGTTGTATACTGTATGTTATATACTGTATGTTGTATACTGTATGTTGTATACTGTATGCTGTATATTGTATGTTGTATACTGTATGTTGTATATTGTATGTTATATACTGTATGTTGTATACTGTATGTTGTATGTTGTATACTGTATGTTGTATACTGTATGTTATATACTGTATGTTGTATACTGTATGTTGTATGTTGTATGTTGTATACTGTATGTTGTATACTGTATGTTGTACTCTGTATGTTGTATACTGTATGCTGTATACTGTATGTTGTATACTGTATGTTGTATGTTGTATGTTGTATACTGTATGTTGTATACTGTATGTTGTACTCTGTATGTTGTATACTGTATGTTGTATACTGTATGTTGTACTCTGTATGTTGTATACTGTATGTTGTATACTGTATGTTGTATACTGTATGTTGTATACTGTATGTTGTATACTGTATGTTGTATACTGTATGGTGTATACTGTATGTTGTATACTGTATGTTGTATACTGTATGTTGTATATTGTATGTTGTATACTGTATGTTGTATACTGTATGTTGTATACTGTATGTTGTATACTGTATGTTGTATACTGTATGTTGTATACTGTATGGTGTATACTGTATGTTGTATACTGTATGTTGTATGTTGTATACTGTATGTTGTATATTGTATGTTGTATACTGTATGTTGTATACTGTATGTTGTATACTGTATGCTGTATATTGTATGTTGTATACTGTATGCTGTATACTGTATGCTGTATACTGTATGCTGTATACTGTCTGTTGGAGTAGGAAACATATCACACTACGACTAGCGAATAGAGGTAGTACACAATGTAAACTTTATTTAGCTTCCATTTAATATGATCTGAGATGATTTCTTTACCAATCTATATTTAGATCGTTGGCAGATTCTGGCCTGCTCTGCGTCTTAAGTGATCGTTTATAAAAGTTCTAATCCATGTATTGCAGGGGGATCTGGGGAGAAGTGTGTTGTTTTTTTCGTGGCTTGAAAAATCGCCGTTAAATTTTGATATTGTTTATTAAAAACAATACATTTATATAATATAGAAGCTTTAAAACTTTTTCCGACAATGATCATTTCCCTCACTGGAGTATATCAGACTAAATCTGACAATGCCTTTCTGAACTTTCAGAAATAGAACACACCACCTGAGATGGTAAAGTAATCAGATCTATACAACCATCTTTATAATGCCAGAGTTCAACTCATAATTGCATATCCCCCCCCCCGGGCCCTGTCCCAGTTAACCGTATCTGCATCACGAGCGTTTATAGGGTGGGTGGGGGATCAATGACAAAGCCTCGTTTTCATCATAGCAAGGCTTTCAGACGCAAACACTCAAAAGGAGGCTGTACAAAATAAACGTACGAGTGTAAATCTTGAAAGAGAATCGATGGTTGAAATGCATTTTTAAAAAAAAAGTAAATTGTAACGTAAGTTACCGTTACGCCTTGGTGTAGTGCAGACGAACAGGGCAAGTTACTGAATATTGATCAAATAATTGGTAAAAAGACAACGCCGCCTGTACCAGTAGATTCATTGTTTTTTTTTAACATAGAAGCAATTATTACGAACCAAAATAGAGTTCGTGGTATTTTTAATTCCCTTATATTAACTTCATCGTCGTGTCGTTCTCTCTTTCTGTCTTGTCTCTCTTTCTGTCGTGGTCCAGCGAAAAAACAAAAGTAAAAAATGACCCAATTCCTGTGATTCTATCGAGCTGAAGTTTTGCACATAGACTTGTGTCACCTAACAATGCATTGTACCAAAATTTCAGATCGATCGAATGTACCGTAATTAAATTAATGAATTTTTAGTTTATCTCTTTGTATCTCTATAGTTGGCCTCCACGGGTCACTAGAGGTTCACTCCAGCCCTCGATGACCACATCCCCGTGTTTTACAGCATGGGTAGTTCAGTCAAGTTTAGTCTGTAAATGTTTATGCTAGTGTGTCGCTAGTGTGTCGCGTGGTGCGTATTATTATATTGAACATAATCTATAATTTTGTTATGTCCCATATATAAGGGATTTATAGCCAAAAACTTAGTTTTTACCTATTGTTTTTTTTTAATTTAGAAACTCATTTTGCGCAGATAGAGCGTGGACGAAAGTAAGGTGGAGTACTGATGACGAGGAGTACTGATGACGTGGAGTACTGATGACGAGGAGTACTGATGACGTGGAGTACTGATGACGAGGAGTACTGATGACGTGGAGTACTGATGACCTTGAGTACTGATGACGTTGAGTACTGATGACGAGGAGTACTGATGACGTGGAGTACTGATGACGAGGAGTACTGATGACGAGGAGTACTGATGACGTGGAGTACTGATGACGTTGAGTACTGATGACGTTGAGTACTGATGACCTTGAGTACTGATGACGTTGAGTACTGATGACGTGGAGTACTGATGACGTTGAGTACTGATGACGTAGAGTACTGATGACGTAGAGTACTGATGACGTGGAGTACTGATGACGTGGAGTACTGATGACGATCTTAACTGTTCTCTAGAATATGTTGTTTAGCCTCAAACTTATTAACAAAATATTATCTTTGTACGTTTCACTTTTAAAGCGCGTTTGCTTTTTCTTGTGCAAAATTTCTTCTGTGCAGTTCCTGATAGCATTGCAATAGTATGTATGTATGGCATCTGTGCGTCTACGAAAGACGATAGATTTATCTTTATTATCTGCAGCTCTTGGTGTGGCTGATGAGACCAATCCTTGAGTGGCAGTCTCTTCTGCATGACACACACACGAATGCAGTGGGGCAGTGCTGCCTGGCTTTCCTCTTCGCTCTTTTTAAAGCCATTATATTAATTTCGAAATTCTGTCTCTCTGTCGTCATCTCATCATCTCTCTCTGATGTTCGCGGGAGGGCGGAAAAACAAAAGTAAAAATTGACACACTTCCCGTGATACCATCGAGCTGAAAATTGACACATAGACTCGTGCCACCTAACAATGCATCGTATCAAAATCAGATCGATCGAACGTACCGTAATTAAATTAATGCATTTTAGTTTATCTCTATATAACATAAGTAATTCAAATTCACAGTTTGATATTGTTTTTCTTTCACGTGCCAGTTGAGTTCACGTATTAAAGCCACCCGTCGATGTCCACACACCCTCCCGTCCCTTCCCCCGGTTTTAAAGCCAGGGGATATCACTCGATGTCAGTCTGTAAGTGTTTGTCGCATTTGAATATAATCAATACTTTTAGTTATGTCTCACATTTTCACAAATGGACGGAATGCACTGAAGCATGAGGTGGTGCTTCAGATATGTGGGAAAAGATTGAATTGGGATCGGACACCAACGTACTTGGGAATCAAACTGGACCAGAAGGTCCAGCTACATAACCATGTGCGTGAATTGTGTGCCAAAGCCACAGCTAAACTGTCCCTGGTGAAGAAACTGGCCAGCACTAGTTGGGGTGCAGATGCAAGACTACTGAGAGCTCTCTATCTCGGTAGTGTGAGGGGTGCTATTGATTACAGCCTCCCGGTCCAGGCCTTTGCGAGCCGTACGGCCCTAGAGGGTCTGGACCGCATACAAAACCAAGCTCTACGGTTTGTATGCGGGGCGTTGCGTACGACACCCACAGCTGCTGTAGAAATTATGTCTAACGTAGAACCCCTGGCGATAAGGCGAGAAAAGGCAATCATGACTACGGTGGAACGATACCGTAGGTTGGAGCATGACGAACCCTGCTTTCAATTACAAGACCGATGGGTAAAGAGGACCCGACTGAAAAGACCATCCTTCATGGATACGGTCTACGAACTAGAAGACTCAGTCCCCATACCCAAGCACAGGGAACGCATGCGACTGGTCCCTGCTCGAGGACCACATGAAAGCTCAGACTTGCCTGAACTACGTTTGACACTGGCAAATACAGCGGTGACGAAAGCCAGTCCCGTCGAGCTCCAGCGAGACGAGACTCTGAAGACGATCGAAGCTTATGGCGACAGTGTGGTAAAAGTCTTTACGGACGGCTCGCGTTTCAAGGATGGCAGAAGTGGATACGGAGTGCTAATTCAATACCCTCAACCTGGACCTGACAGTATCGAACTGTCAGGGCCGTGCGGATCCGCATACAGTAGTCACGACGCCGAACTGGAGGCGATCTGCAAGGGTTTGAAGGAAGTGCGCCGACGTCTAGCAAGAAGAAAGGTTTTCCCGACCGTCGTAGTTTTCACCGACTCACGGTTTTCGCTCGAGACCGTGGGTCGATCCTCTCTGGAGACGAAAACGGTCAGTGTCATTTTGGAAACAGTAGGTGAAATCCTAGCACGAGGCGGAAAAGTAGTCCTTCAGTACATCACTGGGCACAGTGGCGAGCCTCATTCAGACAGGGTCGATGAGTTAGCGAGAGAAGGTTCAGCTCAGCCCCAACCCGATCGCCCGATGACCCAGCTGGGGGTCAGATCGTGGCTTAAGGACCATTTCCGAGAGAAATGGCTTCAGGGCTGGGCTTCTGGATGCACGGCCAGAAAAGTATTCCAGTACATGCCGCGACCGAGCAAAAGCGATTCCTGGTGGAAAATTGGACGTAGCAATCAGACGCTCATAACTAGAATGAGAACTGAGCATTGTCCCACACGAAGCTACCTGTACAAGTTTAACACCAGAAGGGAACTGGCCTGTCGGCTGTGTGGCCACCCAGAAGAGACGGTGGCCCACGTACTCGAAGAGTGCCCCGGGCTGTGCGGGGATTTGGAAGATGAAGTAACGGTACCTGCAGAGGGTTACCTCTACGGCGATGCCCGCTTGATGAGGCTCGCTTGCGATAAAATGAACCGGGTCTTAAGAGCCTAACGGCTCGACCCAAAAGAGAATGAACATTCACGAGTTATGTCTCATATATAAGGGATTTATAGTCAAAAACTTTGTTTTTACGGGGTTGTTTAAATCCCTCATATTATCTTCACCTCTGTCTCTGTCTCTGTCTCTGTCTCTCTCTCTCTCTCTCTCTCTCTCTCTCTCTCTCTCTCTCTCTCTCTCTCTCTCTCTCTCTGTCTTGTTCGGGCAGGCAGAAAAAAAAAGTAAAAAATGTCCCACTTCCCGTGCTGCTATCGAGCTCAAAATTTGCACATAGACTCGTGTCACCTAACAATGCATCGTATTAAAATTTCAGATCGATCAAATGTACCGTATTTAAATGAATACATTTTTAGTTTATCTCTATATAACTATAAGTAATTCAATTTCAAATTTTCTTATTGTTTGGCATCCCGTGCCACTTGAGTCATTCACGCATTCCATCGGTGACCACATCCCCCCCTCCCGGGGTTTTACAGCCAAGGGGACTTAACCAGTTTCAGTCTGTAAATGTTTGTCGCGTTGAGTTCTGTCTCATATATATTATATTAACTTCACCGCCAACTCTCTCTGTCTTAGGCGGGCGGAAAAACAAAATTAAAAAATGACACACTTTGTTCTTTACAGGGTTGTTTATTCAATTGCTTCTGCCCTAGTTTGCTCATCTGCTCCTAGTAATCCTTCTTTCACTATAGCCCGCCACGTGGACCTATCCTCTCCCATGTTTTCCCAGTTTTGTATATCAATGTTGGCTACTTTCATGTCTCTCCTGCATATGTCAGTGTATCTGAGACATGGCCGACCAACCGACCTTTTCCCTATCGCCAGCTCGCTGTATAGCACATCCTTGGGTATGCGACAAGTTTGCATCCTCTTGACGTGTCCAAGCCAATGGAGCCGTCTTTGGCCTGATATGGCTGGAATGCTACTCATGCTTGCTTGAGCCAGGACGTCTGTGATGGGGACTTCCTCTTGCCATTTAGTGTCTAGGATGCGGCGCAGGCATCTGAGGTGGAAGCTATTCCAGCTCCAAATGGGTACCTAACACTAGTTAGGCTGCTGGGTAATGCGGGGAACCCACAAAGCCGTGGCCTGTGAACGCTGCATCACTTGTCAACAGATCATCTGCCATGGTCTGTGGACGCAATTATCTTCTGCATAGAAGGAGCCTCTGTATAGATAATATAAGATAAGAAATTCAGCCTTGCAATAGTAATCAGCTTACAAAACGATCATGTACTCGTATGTGAAAAGGTTTTAACAAATCCTTTTATTTTTCCTTCTCCATTCATTTTAAACACTACTTTCTCTTATCAATATTTCATGATAATATCATTTTGGTCTTTTTTATCACTCTTTAGGCGCAGTAACATGTTAGGATACTTTTTCTATAGCATTAATTTCCAGCAAATAATTTCGAGCTAAAGCAGAAAAATATCTGATGAGTGAATAAACTAATAATCATCTGTATAGAAGGGACGTCTGTAATTAACCATCTCTACTTATCTATCAAAACTAAAATAAGAATTTCTGATTCCAACGTGAAAGTGGTCACTTGGTATGAGTCAGAAACATGGCAAACTATAGAAAATACCACTATCAGAATGCAGTCCTATTCCTATATAAATATATGTCTGAGACATTTATTTAAATTAAAATGGTGCAACAGGATTGAGAACACCAAGAAAATGGAGATGGTAAGGACTCACCATAAGGAAAGACAACTCTATAGCTCGACTATCACTAGAATGATACCTGCGAGGCCAGTGGCGTAGCTAGGAATTTGTAGGGATTTTAGGGCCTGGGGGCTTGGCCTCTATTGGGGGGGGCAACATACATGGCGGTTGCGTAATATTTACTGTTTAAAAAAATCGGACACTTATTTGCGGGCCCCTCTCAAGTGGGGGCCCGGGGGACTTTCGAATTTCGACCCCCTCCCCTAGCTACGCCACTGTGCGGGGCAAATGGTAAAGAAGAAGACCCAAGTAGACATGGAGACTTAATATGTTGGAAAGATTTGGTAACACTGGCAAGAGACCTTGTGCAAATAGGAAGTCTTTGACTGAGGCCATATGTTCCACAAGAAATTAAAAAGGGAAAATGATGATGATGAATCCACGATGACAGCAAATAATCGCCATTTAACATATAATCTTTACAACCATAGTTTGGTGAGCTGGCGCACAACTTCATTAGAAAGTGGAAACCAAAAAAATGATCCGAAATTGACTTCAGAATTGGTTTGTTCTAGAGCAGAGGTTTGGTTGTGGTTGGGGTGGAGTACAGATGTCCCCCAGGCGCATAGGTACAGAGGCGTCAAATTTATGGCTTATAGCGTCATATGACACCATGAAAAGGGAGTTGATTTATTTAAAAGCCAGGGAAGGTTTTATTTTGATGACACTTTTTCTCCCCCCCCTCTCCACCCGAAGAATTTACTTTAAATTGAATCCACAGCGGGGAGCCTCTGTATGGGGGGGGGGAGGAATTATTTTTTTATAGCACCGGCTGTTTGACTGTGTGGTAGTCTGGCCTCTTTAAGTGTGAGTTTGTAGGCGCGATGCTCTGTTCTCGGCTAGCCTCTTAAAGTGTGAGTTTGTAGGCGCGATGCTCTGTTCTCAGCTAGCCTCTTAAAGTGTGAGTTTGTAGGCGCGATGCTCTGTTCTCGGCTAGCCTCTTAAAGTGTGAGTTTGTAGGCGCGATGCTCTGTTCTTGGCTAGCCTCTTAAAGTGTGAGTTTGTAGGCGCGATGCTCTGTTCTTGGCTAGCCTCTTAAAGTGTGAGTTTGTAGGCGCGATGCTCTGTTCTTGGCTAGCCTCTTAAAGTGTGAGTTTGTAGGCGCGATGCTCTGTTCTTGGCTAGCCTCTTAAAGTGTGAGTTTGTAGGCGCGATGCTCTGTTCTCGGCTAGCCTCTTAAAGTGTGAGTTTGTAGGCGCGATGCTCTGTTCTCGGCTAGCCTCTAATAGTGTGAGTTTGTAGGCACGATGCTCTGTTCTCAGCTAGCCTCTTAAAGTGTGAGTTTGTAGGCGCGATGCTCTGTTCTCAGGTGAGTTACCAGACTCTGGTGTTGGTGACTCATTTCTCATAACTAATCTGTTCGGCATTGTTTGGGGTATGTTAGCGTGTACACTTCTGGCCTCTGGCGTCTTACTAAATTTAAACTGAAAGAAATTTAATATAGTACATTACATAGACAAGGTGGCTAAAAAAAAGTATTGTATAATTTCAAATAATATTTTTTTTGTAACTGTTTTCTACGTCTACAAAACATCAAGTAAATTGTTAACAAATGTTAATTTACATAAAATCAGAATTCAAATTCAATGTGTCCTCCTCGGTTCTCAACAGTTTTTTCTAAACGTCTTCGCCACTGGTCAATGTTCTTGTTTATAAACCGCTGAGACAAATGTTGCCACTCTTCAACAATGGCCAATTTCAGTTGTTCTATTGTTGCAAATTTACGACGAAAGTAGACTTTTTGTTGAACGGCACCCCAAATAGCATACTCTACCGGGTTGAGATCCGGGCTATTTGGTGGCCACATGTCTGGTTCAATGAAGGTGAAATTCTCCCGACGAAGATAGTTTATTGCGTTTCTTGCCGTGTGTGAAGGAGATCCGTCTTGTTGCAGTGTCCAGTTGTGATGATTACGTCTTGCTCGAATATCCGGAAGCAATCGATTAAGGCTTGTTTTACTCCATCCTTTATTTGGAAACTAAGTAATCATTCGCCTAGCTCCCCATTGTTTTTCAATTCGCAAATTTTTAATCAGGATACGATCTTCTGCTGTTATTTTTGTCATTATAAAAAAATATATATTACATAAAATGTAAAGATGCTGACTGGAAGTTAACGAATAATGACGTCATGCGTTGAGTTAGTAAGTAAGAATAATTTTACGGTTTGAAAACCGCTCAAAACATAATTTTATATATGTTGCACAAGATTGCTCTAGGCGGTCCAACTTTTTTTGGGCCACCCTGTATATATATTATATGTGTTTGTGTGTGTGTGATTACATATTAAAAATTAATAAAATTGCAAACTTTGCTACTTTCATAAATTTGACAGTTCTAGGCATGTTGTTTCAGACTTTCAGAACATTATTTTCAACCCATATCTGAGGTTCTGGCGGTACATTTTACAGGTCACGTTTAATTAGGCGTGACATCAACTAATACTATTTTAAAACTTTCTTCCATATTAGCATTCGCTTTAGTGCTTACTCTTTTACCATATTTCGACTTATTGGAAAATCCTTTATCCTCTGAATTCTTTTCAAACAACTAAGTTGCCAACTGCAACCGCGATTCTTCACTTCAATCTTCATCACTGAAGGGCTTGGCATGCCTATCAGAGGCGTCACTAGAGTTGGTGCCACCCAGTGCGGTAGCTCATGGCGTCACCCCTCACTACCTATCCCATAGACCTTCTCCGAGTCTGTCCGTGCCAAATAACGGGATCATATATAATTTTATGTTTTGGTGTCACCCCTTAGGATTGTGTCACCCGGTGCAGTCCGCACCACCCGCACACCCCTAATGACTTCTCTGCCTATATGATTAATTACTGGAAATTTCTGGAAAGTTTTTTTCAGAACATAAAGACGATTAGAAAATGTTTTAAAAGTTTCCAAAGTTGAAGAGTTTGGCTAAAAATCATAACGACGTGCAACAGATATAAATATTTTAAAAATCCATTGAAAAGGAAATAAGAAATACAGTCTGTTAACACAAAATCAGTTATAGATTATTTATTTAAATGTTCATTCCTTTTATGAAGATATTTGAACCTCACCACCACGAATCTAAATGTGTTTCTTTGTTCATGTATATTGTGATCCGCGAAGCCAATCCATTTTTTTTTGTGTGTGTTAAAATTGAACATGTAATTCTTTTTTTTATCCGCGAAGTATCCCCTTTTGTTCCGCGAAGTAATTAATTTTATCCGCGAAGCTTCTTCTGGATATTGTTGAAGTAAAAAAAAATCTTGATCACCACATACAGCGCCGGATTTAGACTTGATAAGGCCCTACAAAAAGTAATGGGGGTGAGACTGCAATCAGGCTTTTAAATAGGTAAATTTATAATATAAAAACAGGGTATTGGTAGGCCTGACAAGACGTGACACAACAGCGAACGTTTCGGCAAAGAGCCTTCCTTAACAAACAAATAGTACACAAATGAAACGAATAAAACGAAATAATAATGTAAAAAACACTTAGCTGCTGTGAAATCCAAGCAGTCCAATCTAATACTGATACATCACTCAAACATATATAATGATACAAATACTTTTCGTGTTTTTTTTAGCTACAAGAACAAACGCATAAAAATATCCCTTCTTCCCGTCTGACATTCGTACGTGGAATGGGTTGCCTGAAAAAACCAGAACAGCAAACACATTATCAAAATTTAAAACTTATGAAAATACAGGACCAGAAGAAAAAAAATAGGATACGCGTAGGACGCATACATAAGAAGATTCCTTGTTCAATTTTATGTGTTCACCCTGCCACCAATAACATACAAAACCAGAAATGTAAACATGTCATTGAAAAAGATGTTAAGATTTACTTTAATATAACTTTTTTAAAAAAAATCTTGTTTATTTTCTTTAGTAAATATGAAAAATTTAGATTTCAGTTTTTTTTCTTCAAGATTTATGATTAAGAGTCTTGACGTGCCAAGTATATTCGCCTCGCGTGTCACTTTGGGCACGCGTGCCATAGTTTCGTCATCCCTGTTGTATACCATTAAATCAAATTACATGAGTTAAACATTCTTTCAGATCACAGGAGTTTAGCCTTGTTTATCATATCGCAAGGTGTTTTTAAATATTATATCACATCAAAGGGGGTTAGACCATTATGTAACACTGAAAAGATTTAAACATCACAAGGTTTAAAAAAAGGTTTAAGACCATTGTACCACATATCAATCTTTTAGGACATTGTATCACATATCAATCTTTTAGGACATTGCATCACATATCAATCTTTTAGGACATTGTATCACATATCAATCTTTTAGCACATTGCATCACATATCAATCTTTCAGGACATTGTATCACATATCAATCTTGTAGGACATTGTATCACGTATCAATCTTGTAGGACATTGTATCACATATCAATCTTTTAGGACATTGTAACACGTTTCAATCTTTTAGGACATTGTATCACATATCAATCATTTAGGAAATTGTATCACATATCAATCTTTTAGGACATTGTATCATATATAAATATTATAGGACATTATATCACATACCAATCTTTTAGGACATTGTATCACATATCAATTTTTTAGGACATTGTATCACATATCAATCTTTTAGGACTTCGTATCACATACAAATGTTTTAGACCATTTTATCACATTACAAAAGACTGGGCTTTCTGTTCTCTCAACATTTTGTAAGATTAAAAAATGAGCCAAAGTTGTATTTTTTCACAGGGATTGTTGGATTGCTGAATTAAAACTTATGAGACGTGGAGATGAGGGAGAGAAATTGATTAGCATGAACTTTGGCAGTTACAGCGCGTGGCTCATTTAAGCTCAAATGAATAAAAAAATAAATAAAATAAAACAAAACAATAATCAGAGGGATGAGTGTCAGGAACGTAATTCATCGCTGAAATCGCGCAAACCCACTTGACTAAACAAACTCACCACCAGTTGCCAGTTAACCTCACCGTTGATTGCCGGTAAACCTTTTCCCTTTTTCAACTCGGCTAACAGTCATGTGACAGTCATGTGACAGTAATGTGACAGTCACGTGACCGTCATGTCTTTTCCTCAGTGTCGCCAGAAGTCAGATCCGCCTCTGCCGATCATCAGCATGACCTGGGCGCAGGTGGCCGCGCAGACGCTCCTGCAGGGCATCCACGGGCGCCTCAAGAGTGGCCAGTTCTGTGACGTCATGATATATGTTGATGACGTGGAGTTCCCGTGCCACCGCGTCATTCTGTGTGCGTACTCGGATTACTTCCAGGCTATGTTCACCAGCGGCATGCAGGAGGCCATCACCCAGAGCGTCAAACTCAATGACGTGTCACACCAGGTAAATTAGTGTAGTGCTACCACTGGTCAAACTCAATGACGTGTCACACCAGGTAAATTAGTGTTGTTACCATTGGTCAAACTCAATGACGTGTCACACCAGGTAAATTAGTGTTGTGTTACCATTGGTCAAACTCAATGACGTGTCACACCAGGTAAATTAGTGTTGTGTTACCATTGGTCAAAATCAATGACATGTAACACCGGGTAAATTAGTATTGTGTTACCACTGGTCAAACTCAATGACGTGTCACACAAGGTAAATTAGTGTTGTGTTACCATTGGTCAAAATCAATGACGTGTAACACCGGGTAAATTTGTATTGTGTTACCACTAGTCAAACTCAATGACGTGTCACACCAGGTAAATTAGAGTAATGTTACCATTGGTCAAACTCAATAACATGTCACACCAGGTAAATTAAAGTAATGTTACCATTGGTCAAACTCAATGACGTGTCACACCAGGTAAATTAGAGTAATGTTACCATTGGTCAAACTCAATGACGTGTCACATCAGAAAAATTAGAGTAATGTTACCATTGGTCAAACTCAATGACGTGTCACACCAGGTAAATTAGAGTAATGTTACCATTGGTCAAACTCAATAACATGTCACACCAGGTAAATTAGTGTAGTGTTACCACTGGTCAAACTCAATGACGTGTCACACCAGGTAAATTAGAGTAATGTTACCATTGGTCAAACTCAATTACGTGTCACACCAGGTAAATTAGAGTAATGTTACCATTGGTCAAACTCAATGACGTGTCACACCAGGTAAATTAGAGTAATGTTACCATTGGTCAAACTCAATGACGTTTCTCACCAAGTAAATTAGAGTAATGTTACCATTGGTCAAACTCAATGACGTGTCACACCAGGTAAATTAGTGTAGTGTTACCACTGGTCAAACTCAATGTCGTGTCACACCAGGTAAATTAGTGTAATGTTACCACTGGTCAAACGCAATTATTTGACTTATCGGGTAAATTAGAGTAGTGTTACCACTGGTCAAACGCAATGACTTGACTTATCTGGTAAATTAGAGTAGTGTTACCACTGGTCAAACGCAATGACGTGTCTATCTGGTAAATTAGAGTAGTGTTACCACTGGTCAAACGCAATGACTTGTCAGACCAGGTAAATTAGTTTAGTGTTACCACTGGTCAAACGCAATGATGCGACTTATCGGGTAAATTAGTGTAGTGTTACCACTGGTCAAACGCAATGACGTGACTTATCGGGTAAATTAGTGTAGTGTTACCACTGGTCAAACGCAATGACGTTACTTATCAGGTAAATTAGAGTAATGTTACCACTGGTCAAACTCAATGACTTGTCAGACCAGGTAAATTAGAGTAATGTTACCATTGGTAAATGTCTCTGATATTTCCAACCAGGTAAATTAAAATTAATTTTACCACAAGTTTAACTCAATTATATTGCTTTGATAAATACCCATACCTAAAGAGATCAGTACAGATGTAGAAAAATGTATACAGAGCGGTTTCGTGGTATAAATCCTTAATCCGTTCCAGACCCTTGGATGTGTACCAAACTGGATATATACCAAAAGTATATTTTACAAAAGAAATAGAGGGAAAATGATGAATCCGTTCTCATTAAAAAATATCATACTATTTACATTCATTGACGTGGTTTTATAAAATAAATAATACTGCTTAATACTAAAGTACATAAATAATGTTAAAAAACCCGTTAAAAAGTTTTGGACTATAAATCCTTTATATACGAGACATAACTAAAAGGATGTCCATTATAATACGCCGCGCAAGACAATCCAAAAATACAAAATTTTAGTTATGTCTTGTAAAACATGTTTAATATAACGCGCACCGATCGGCAATATTTTTTTTTAAAAAGTATCGCAAATATAATACGCACCTTACCGCGCGGCAGGAAACGTTGTTCAATATAATACGTACCACGACACTCTAGCACAAACAAAGCACTGGATGACCCCCCCCCCAACCTTGCTCGAGACCCAGAAAGCAATCTATCTTCTCTCCAGTGGCAAAGCACCTGGTTCTGACGCCATACCAGATGAGGTCTACAAGGAGGGGGGAACAGCCCTGTCTGAAATGCTCCACCAGCTGTTTCTCTTAATATGGCAGCAAGAGGCGATCCCGCAGGACTTCAAAGATGCCACCATCATACATCTATATAAGCGAAAAGGAAGTAGACAGGCTTGTGACAACCACAGAGGCATATCCCTGCTTTTTATCGCAGGAAAGATCCTTGCCAGAATCCTGCTCAACCGCCTCACAGTCCACCTTGACCAAGGACTCTTGCCTGAAAGTCAGTGTAGAAAAGAGCGAGGAACCATCGACATGGTGTTCGCTGCCAGGCAGCTGCAAGAGAAATGTCAGGAGCAGAACTTCGACCTGTTCTCCATCTATGTCGACCTGACCAAGGCTTTTGACACTTTTGGCAGAAAGGGTCTGTGGAAGATCATGGCCAAGTACGGTAGCCCAAGGAAATTCATCGTCTTGGTGCAACAATTCCATGAGGGCATGCAGGCTAGAGTCCAGGACAGCGGGGAGTTTTCTGATCCTTTCCAAGTCACAAACGGGGTCAAGCAGGGCTGCGTCCTGGCACCAACACTGTTTAGCCTCAAGTTTTCCTTCAGAGGCCTTCAGAGACGAGAATGTTGGTGTCAACCTGAAGTACCGCACAGATGGCAAACTGTTCAACCTTCGGAGGCTCAAGGCAAAAACCAAGGTTATGACAGAAATCATCAGAGACCTGCTGCTTGCTGATGACTGTGCCCTCAACACTGTCTCAGAAGCCGACATGCAACGCAGTGTAAACCTGTTCTCCAGGGCCTGCACAAACTTTGGTATGACAATCAACACTAAGAAGACTGAGGTCCTCCATTAGCCCGCACCTGGAAGGCCCTACGTAGAGCCCAACATCACTGTCAACAGCCAGAGACTCAACACAGTGCACCGGTTCACATACCTAGGCAGTACACTGTCTCAAAATGTCACCATCGAGGACGAAGTGAACGTCAGAATTGCCAGAGCCAGCTCCACTTTCGGCAGGTTGTACCCTAATGTCTGGAACAGAAGAGGCATTACCATCCAGACCAAGCTGAAAGTGTACAGGGCAATGGTGCTCCCCACACTGCTATATGCTTGTGAAAATTGGACTGTATATCAGCGCCATGCAATAAAGCTTAACAACTTTCATACAACAAGCCTCAGGAAGATTCGATGGCATAAAGTGGCAGAACAAAATTCCAGACACAGTGGTACTGACCAAGGCAGGTCTCCACAGCATCTTCACCCTCTTGATGCAGACCCAGCTTCGCTGGTCAGAGCACATTGTCCGAATGCCAGACGAGAGACTGCCAAAGAGAATCTTCTATGGTGAGCTCCAGTATGGCCAGCGGTCCCACGGTGGGCAAAAGAAAAGCTTCAAAGACACACTGAAAGCCTCAATGAAAGCGTTTGCCATCAATCCAGACACATGGGAACGAGCTGCAATGGACCGATCCACCTGGCGCTCTTCCATCCACGAAGGTGCCAAGGCATGCGAGGCAAACCGGATCACCGCCGCAGAAAAGAAGAGGCAAGCCCGAAAGGCCCATGCTGTCAACCCTCCTAGAGATGTCCCACTCGTCCCCTGTCCCTTCTGTTCCCGAACCTTTCGTGCAAGAATCGGCCTCATCAGCCATCTGCGCATGCACAGACAACACTCGGATGACCAGAGGGGTCCTCGTCGTATCGACGGACAAACATACATACAACACAAAAATTAACATGTTACATATAGATAAATAAAGATAATCTAAAAATTAATTAATTTAATTACAGTACATTCGATCGATCTGAAATTTTGATACATCATTTTTATCATCGGCGCGAGTCTGCCTGCAAAGTTTCAGCTCACCAGCATACAGGAAAGTGGGTTAAAAATCGATCCAAAGTTTTTTGACACGCAAGCAAGCAGACACCACGAATTAATATAACGGAGTTAAAAAGAAAGATTTTTTTTCTGTTTTCCTTCTATCAAATCAATTTTTCAACATGCTCTAATTAAATGTCTAACCAATTTCTTTTTTTCTCTCCAAAATTTGCCCATTCAAAAAAGTCTTTGTTTTCCCACAATCATAGAAGTCCAAATTTACGAGAACACAAAATCACGCGACAATTTACGATAATTACGCGAACCGTTCAAAGTATGGTAGCAACTGCCATACTAACACACTTAAGTATCGCGTGGTGTGCTGTCATTCCTATGTCTATACAAATGACGTCACGCAACTTGGGGGGGGGGTTGGGGCGAATCACACATTTGTGAAGAGGGCGAGGGGGTGTTTAAGAGGTGTGACGTCAAATAAAAAACTCGCAACTTTAAATAAAGTTCCACTTAAATATTTGATTGCTTACAATTTATATAATGACGTTTTAAATGGCTTCACGCGTTTTATGATATTAGCGTGCAGCCTCACACTAAATACATACTTAAATGACCACAAAGTGATTTGAAACATGCTACTTTTCAAATAGAAAATACGGCTTTTATGGGGGGAAAAGCTTTGTGGCGTCATATTGGAGGGGGTCTAACTTTTTGTGAGGACGCGTTACGAAAAAGGGGGGGGGGTCCAAAATCGGACAAATTTGTGTGACGTCATATATGGACGGCCCCCAACTACGTTAAATGATTGAATTAATGTTTTACTGTATTCCATCCATGCTAGACCAGTATGCTCGTTGCGCTTTGATGTTGAAATATTCCATCAAATAAAAAAAGTCTTCAAATTGTTCATAAATTGATCTCTGTTTTCCCATTATGTCAACATTTTCGGAAGACTGTTAAAAAATATTTTCCATTCCCTAAAATGTTTACGTTATGTAATCTCATGTTCAGACATTCTCCTCCATCCTGGAAGCCATCTACAATGGGAAAGACATTCTGGATGAGAGGAACGTCATTGAGGTGTGGCGAGTTGCGTCCATGTTACAAATCGTGTGCCTCAGGCAGTACTGTGAGGATTTCCTGGCAGACCACATCTCTAATGAAAATTGCTTGACCATCTGGAGGGAGGCCAGGCTCAGTAGCTGTAAGGTTGGTCACAATGATTGATGTTTGTTACAAGTTGATTCCAACTGACAGATTTGGTTTAACAAACCCATAAATACAATTTTAAAAAGTAAGCTATCTAGTCTGAGATTCAATGATTCAAAGGGACTAAATGAGCTCTTTCCTAGAAGAAACAGAAGAAGAGGAATCCAATCAAAAGTTAAATTTGAAAACTGGATTGCCAGATAAAAAGGACTGGATTCTTTTGGCAGTAACTTATGCTACTTCACACATATTTTTTGTGTAGTTTAAAATTATTCTTCAAATTACATGTCTAGGTTTTGTTGTGGGAGAAGGGAATGAAAGTGTACAGGTAATGGCAACAAAATAGTTTTGTTACTAAGTCTTACGTCTTAATTATATGTAATAATAAATTTTTGTTAAATTTTTTAATCAATGTACGCCCAGTTTGTCATTGTATCTCTACCACTATATAGTTTTCATTTCATCAAAAAGTGTTTTCATGCAAAAAAGTAAATATTTCTTCATTAATAAATCTGTTGTGAAAATAAAATTATTGTTTTTCTATTTATTTCCTAAGAATTATTATTAAAAATATCTCAAATCTTTGATTAGGTCCTGGCAAATGAGGCTTGGAACTTTGTGCATAGAGAATTTCCCTCCATTAAAAGTACAGAAGACTTTCTGGCATGTGACTTAGATGACATTTGCCTTATGGTGGCAAGTGAGGACCTCAATGTTCCTAATGAAGAGGATGTAAGACATTTTATTCAGTGTAGGTCAGGGATGTAAAGCAATAGCATTTAGTATATTTAAAGGAAGTAAGCCATTACATTTTGTAGATTAAAGAATGTAGGTCAGGGATGTAAAGCAATAGCATTTAGTATATTTAAAGGAAGTAAGCCATTACATTTTGTATAATTAAAGAATGTAGGTCAGGGATGTAAAGCAATAGCATTTAGTATATTTAAAGGATGTAAGCCATTACATTTTGTATAATTAAAGAATGTAGGTCAGGGATGTAAAGCAATAGTATTTAGTATATTTAAAGGAAGTAAGCCATTACATTTTGTATAATTAAAGAATGTAGGTCAGGGAAGTAAAGCAATAGCATTTAGTATATTTAAAGGAGGTAAGCCATTACATTTTGTATAATTAAAGAATGTAGGTCAGGGATGTAAAGCAATAGCGTTTAGTATATTTGAAGGAAGTAAGTCATTACATTTTGTATAATTAAAGAATGTAGGTCAGGGATGTAAAGCAATAGCATTTAGTATATTTAAATGAAGTAAGCCATTACATTTTGTATAATTAAAGAATGTAGGTCAGGGATGTAAAGCAATAGCATTTAGTATATTTAAGGGAAGTAAGCCATTACATTTTGTATAATTAAAGAATGTAGGTCAGGGATGTAAAGCAATAGCGTTTTGTATATTTAAAGGAAGTAAGCCATTACATTTTGTATAATTAAAGAATGTAAGATATTCCATTTATGTAGTTCAATGGTGTCAAACATTTCATTCCATTTATACTTTATTTCCTATGCACTATTGATCCTTTCAAAAAATGCAAAAGTTAAATTACCTAAAATATGTTTCTATTTGTCCTTTTCAAATAGATTTCTAGGAGATTTAAAAAAAGAAAGTTTTAAATTTTTATCTGAATAAAACAACAGGCAAATATTTATTCTGTATCAAGAAGATGCATTTTACATTAAAAATTGTTCCTCTTTGCTTAACATTGTTCAACAAATATTTGGTATGGATGTTTACCCACCCAAACAGTAGAAATAAATATTATAAAAAGGAATCATTGATCAATATACCATTCATGCCCAAGCCATATGGCAATTACTTACTGTAATCATATTTATCTAATCAGAGACTAATCATCAGACCATTCGGACATGAATTACCTTATCTTGGCACATATGTTGTGTATACTTACAAAATTTCAACTTATTTTTTTTAGCCTAAAAATTAATATTGTATTATCTATTTTGAAGCCAGTCTTAAAATAAATATCTATTATATAATATTATATTCTATATGTTTCACATATTTTCTATTGGAAAATATTTTTGAATGGAAGGAATGACCAATTTTAGTTATATATTTGTAGGTCGTAGATGCCATTTTATTGTGGGTAGGGCATGATGAGGCCAGACGCAAACATCTACCACGTCTGTTTGCACTCTCTCGTCTCAACTTGGTTTCAGAGGACTTCATTCTGAGGAGACTTCTCACTGAACAAATGGTCTTAGAAAATCAGGAGGTGCACAAATAAGAAGAATTAAGAATAATACATTTTAAAGCTATTTATGAAAGCAAGTTTCTAGTTTGAAATTTGTTGTTTTATTTACAATCTAAGTATTTGGATGATATGTTGTATCAGGCTAAAGACTTTAAATTACTTAATTTTGCACAACATACATTTAATGTAGATAACATTTAAAAAAATAATTTACACCTTCCTCCTTGACCTTTTGAGGTGAGGGTCATTCATACATGGTAGTCATGGCAAGGTTTAGTGTAAATATAAAATATAACAAAATTTTATAAAATACACTACATGTGTACTTCATTACTTTCTCACCAATTTTTTAGATTTTAACTCTACAAAATATTGCTTTATTTACCAGCTGATATAAAGAAACAATGAAATTTTTAAGCATTTACAATGTTTTTTTTAAAATTTGAATCTAAGTTAATTATTGAAAAAATATTTTGAATCATGACAAAGCCCAGCGATCAATATTTCTAAAAATTTGAGTACAAACAGATTTATTGAATGTGTTGCTCTATATCAGCTCATCATCTGCACTTGAAATATTAAAAATTTCTCTAAGTTGGAGCACTGCATTTCAGTTTAAGGCATGAGAGATACAAAAAGTGTAATAGAAAACCTGAAGAAAATGGTAAAAAAAAATTAGTTTGCTAAGATCTCCCAATTTTTTGGTATATATCTTTATTTATCATATCTTTAACTGACCATGAATCTCAATTTATTTTATGATGTAATTTATTTGTCATGCAGGTTCTAGAAATGGTACGTCGTAGCCTTGAATACCATATTATCTTAGCAAGGCGTCATGATGAATGCTCCCCAAATGCTATGTATCGTAGAGCCAGTGCATATGACAATGTTATGCTTGTGCTAGGAGAAGGAAAAGATAATTTTTATGGCTATGTGTAGGTTGTTTTTTTTAAATTGAGATTTAAATTTATTATATATGAGATCTTCAAAGATAAAATGAAATATTTTAGAATCTTTTCTAAATCAAAGACACGTTTAACAGTATGATTAATTATTAATAGACCTTTGTTATTACGTTGTGCTTTAAATATATGAATATAATTGTGCTTAACCAAACTAAAGCAAACTTTGATATCATTTAGATTTAAAACAGAGGAGTGGTTTCAGCTACCACCATTACCTGAAGACATGGGACTAGGGAGTTCTGCCTGCAGTTATGGAGATGATATCTTTGTGGCTGGTGGTAAAAATACTATGACAGCCTTATTTCAGGTTAATGCTGATGGGGTACTGTTTAGTCTGGGGACAGAATGCGGATGATAATGGTATTAGTGGGGAAGTATGAATGTTTAAGAAGTGTTGTAGTTTGGGCAGGAACAGTAAAATCTATATTCAGATGAAGAGTTTGAGTTGACTCTGAGTATAATTTCCTAAATACCTCATAAGACTTTGTGAGAATCACTAAAAGTGCTTGCTACCAGGGAATTCATTTTGAAAATTAATCTTATATCTATAATTAAAACCCCATTTTATACATATTTACACATCAGCCTAATCTTAATTCTTTTATGTTTTTTAAATTGATGTAATACCTGTACAAAAACGAAAAACAACTTTTGGTCTTTTAGATTATCCCCTTGAGAAATAGGAATTATTGAGCTCTTAAAAGAAAGAAGAAAATTAAATGACAAGGTAATAAGTTGGAAATATCAGAGTGTAATTAATACAAAAATTGTTGATGATAAAAAATTATCATGTTCATTGTTAAAATAAAGCAGGTGTTAGTGACAAACAAGTAGCTCATTCATTTATGATTCAAAAATGATTTATGGCAAAACAATTGTATAGTCATATACTCATATTAGATTTATTCACAGTACCCTAGTTGTCACTGACATGATTAAAACTTAAACATATATTTCACTTATTAAATTTGAGTTTTGACATAACTGTTAAATTAAAACTACATATACATGTTATGTAAATATTTACACTAATTATTCCATTGACAAGAATTTGAATGTCTCTCACTGCTCATGGGTTTTACTTTTTCACCATCTTTAGTTTGAAACACGAAAAAATTCATGGGTAAAACTGTCTACTATGAATGTTGGAAGGAGGAATCATGTCATTGTAGCAGTTGGAAATTGTCTTTATGTCTTAGGAGGTCTCAACAATGAGGTATGGCCTAATAGCAAAGGCTAAAGTAAAAAAATTACAATTTAGATTTCTAATAGAGGCAGTAGCTACTGAGAAATATTTAGGCCATTAGCTCCGTGAGTCATCATTAGAATATTCAATTGCTGAATAGTTTTTAATTTTTTTAATAAACATTTTGAGGTTGAATTTCACTAAGCACATTTTCAATGCGCTGAAATATAATTCTCACTGAGGAATAAAGCTTTCAATACAGCGCATTAATTATGCATAAATGTTTAAAATGAAGGAAATTTTGTGTATAAATAATTCAAGACCTATTGTTGACTTATTTTGCTGACACCGAGGAAGGGTAAATATTAATTATGTTTTAACATTTATTTATCTTATCTGTTATTGGTGAACTTTGCTGAATTTATTTCAGAATGATCATTGTTATTATATTTATTTAATTATGAAAATAATTTTCAAAAACAATATATTAAAGCTTTATTAATAGACTATTAATAAAGCTTTAATTTGTTGTTTTCATCATGCAATTCGTTTGGGTATCTTGTATGTTATTTAAAATTTTTATCGCACCCCTATTCTATATGATATATTTTAGATCATCTATACATTTATTCTGAAGTAAGCGATCATAAAAATTTACTATGATTAATTCAGGTCACAACTTTGAACAGTGTGGAATGTTATGACATAAATAAAGCTGTGTGGAGTGATGTTGGGTTTCTGCACACAGCTGTGAGATCAAGTGGATCAGCTGTTGTTGGTGAGAGCTCTGGAATATAAGTTTTGTGTTCTATATGAATATAAACAGCTGTGTGCCTGATACATGTAATGATAATATCGAATGTAAAAGAGAATAAAAAATGCAGAGGAATTAAACCTCAATCTTTCAAGGATAATTTTCAAATCAATTAAAAAAATTTCTGTGCTTCATATTTCTTTGTTTTAATTAACCCCTAACAATAAAAAAAGGAAATAAAAATAACGCAGAGGCTAGATCTTACTAGAAATTAGAAGAGTGACTTTGCTAACATTGTAAGATTGATGGATTACATGTAAACAGTCAGTCTTTAATATTAATTAAGTAAATTTAAACTACTTCAGGCAAAAAGATTATCATCTGTGGGGGAAAAGAAAATGACACCATCACCTCAAAGATAGTACAGTGTTTTAATACAGTGACAAACACATCATACGTACTGGGAGAGATGCCTTCAGAAACATGTTTACCACGGACAATAATTGACATAGGGAAAATCTACTTAATCACTCAGGTGAATTTATAGCATTTAAAAAAAAGGGGGAGGGGTATTTATTTTCTTAAATCAAAAGCAAGTTGATATTTAATTCTCTCACCATCTTAAGCTCTGTTGAAATAAACTAAAAAGAAATATCTGTTCAGCTGAGCTCTGGATGTAATGTAGGTAGGATAGCGGGTGCTTTCTAAATTTCTTTTCTTGTTGACTGATTGTCAAGATGCATTTCAGAGCTATATAGCCATACATTTAATTGAAACACACTGCACATTTCAGAATTTTGAATTTCTGATTGTGGGTGAAAGAACTTTAGAATAGAATGAATAGTTCAGCATCTCAAAATCTGGAATTGTAGGATTTTAAATCATTTGATGACAATTTCTTACCGATAATGTTGAGCGCAATGCTACACTAATATATAACAGACTGATAATGTTGAGCTTTGATAAATTATTGTTCGGAATAATATATTTGTTTCCCAGGAGGGGAGTGTCTGGAAGATGAAGCTAAATGACAGGAGTTCTACTATTCACATCAAGTCACAGCTTTGGGACTTTGCCCGCTACTGGCATGGGGCATTGCTCCACGATGGCATTGTTTACATTATTGCTGGCGAGACACCAGACAACTCTGATTTGCCGGTATTTAAAACTGTTAGATAAAGAATTATTTTGTGTAACTAGTATCAACATTATTAATGAAATAAAAAAAATCTTCAATAGAATTTTTAAAATCCTTTAATAAATTAATTTTCATATAAAATTAAAATAAAGAAGACACATTTTTTAATCTTTAGGATATTTGGTCAATTGAACTCCAGGGAGTTTTTCAGTCTGTAAGAAACTTGAGACCTGCCAATATAACCAGATGCATGGCTTGTTTACGCACAACTATGGAGAAAAATATGCTGAAAGATTCATTGGCCATGGATGTAAGCAGAGTCTAACTTGAGAAAACTTATATTCCCTTTTTAACAAGATTTATATCACTTTATTTTTTTTAAAACTGTTTGATGTTCATTTTGAATGTCTTAATATTTTCTACATTTATAATCTGCTTTTGGGCACAATCTAAATGGAGTCAATTACAAACTTATAGACCAGAGTTCAATTCCCAGCAAAAGCACTGGCCAATTAAAAATTACAAGGAACTAATTTTATTGAAGTTAAATAAAACTGGATTGCAAATCATAGTAAAGAAATTTTCCCTTGCAAGATCTTCTTATTGAATATTTTATTCACTCTCATAGCCTTCAGATAAGCACTGTGTTTTGAGATCTATGGAAATATCAAGTGAAACTAGTAACTAAATTTAATTTAGATATTGTTTAGATTCCATTTTGCTAACTAAATAAGTGTCTTCAAGAATGTATATTGGAACATAATCTCAAGTGTTCATCAGCATTCTGTCATAGTGCAAAGAATTGTGGACAGCACAAGCAGAGACTTAACAACTTCAGCATATGTTTATGTGGGGCACTTGATTGCAGGACAAAAGTGTCAAACTGTTTTAAATCTAGATCATTCCAAATGTTCAGCTCTTAATGAGATGTGCCTTGTTTGTTAAGGCAATGTTAGATGTCAATATGTCTAAAATAAAGGGGGCCTGCAGAGTAGACAAACTCAATTATGACATCTCACATGTACTTTATTGAGGAAATGTGGGAGATGCCATTAAAATTGCAAAAGAGAGACATCGACAGCCATCATGAAGCTGTAAAGAGCAGTCAAGTGGGTAGCAAACAGGCAGATTTGTGATACAAATTTTTTTGAACAAACAGAGCATCATGGAAAGCCAAAGTAAACAAGAAGTGAACATTTGTTCAATTGACTATATCACTATTTCTAGATGGTCTTGAACTTGAACTATCCCATAACCCGTCGGGTCGTTGAGGCACCATCGTGAACTGCTCACTATCTCATGCCATTTGTCCCGGTCCTGTGCTGCCTTTTGAGAGTCGCTGAATGACAGGCCGGTCTACATAAGTCATTTAAGCAAGTTTTATAAGCCACTCCATCGTATCATGAAGGTGAAAAGCCATGTCAGTAATGATCAAGTTAAAGTTACTTTTGGCCTCGTGTCTTAAAATGGACTAGCTTAACCTTGTGTATATGTTTTTGGTATATGATAAAAATCACATTCAGTACAAATGTTAACTTTTTCTTTAAATGGTAGGCAAACTTTATCTTTGTAAAGGACTACAAATTCCCGTTATTAGTATCGGTTTCCTGTGTTAACTATCCATTGTGGACCAAATAATCTCATCTGATTTTAATTTTTTTTAGATTGGATTCATGTTTATTACTGTACATCATTTTACATTTGTGCTTATCTAATGTGGATGAGTTTAACTTTTGCTGTGAACATGATATTGTAATTAACTCAACATTTTGTTAATGTCAATTACAATCTGTTAAAAACCACTGTTTATAAGTACATGTATCATTCATCTTTGTGTCAACCAGATGAATCACATTCATACTTACCTGTTAAAAATCTTGTCTTTTTCAGTACATGTAAATAAATGTAAAATCAACTTGATTAATTAAGCTCATCTCATTATTCAGCGATGCTTGAATTTTATTTAATTATTTCTAGAGGTTTCAAACAAGCTGTAGGATGTTTTTGTATTTTTCTTAATTACATATATCCCAAAGAAAACTATGTTATCAAATTACTTATGTCTAAAACAGTGATTCCCAAATCTTGTCTACACTTCATACCGCCATAAATACTAGATTGCAGACTTCTAAAAAAGGAATGATGCATTTTGAAAATTAGGACTTTTAAATTTATTTATTGAATTGCAAAGAAATATTCAGAAAACAAACCTGACTCATTAAATGAAGGAGAATTTTTTTTAAATGTTAAAAAATATATGAATATTTATATTATCATTGAAAAACTTTGTTCTTATGAACACTTATCCTTGACTGTGAAACCTTAGGCTAGACTCTAGACTATACCTTAATATTGCCTAAAACAATAATTCATTTTAGGGGCCGTAATAAATGATGTCACGCACCTAGAGGGTGGGGTGGGTCCACACATTTGTGACAATGTGTATGTTTGAGAAATGTGATTTCACATCAAAACTCGCAACTTTAAATAAAAGTTCCACTTAAAAATAAATATTTGATTCCTTAGATTATATTTTATGATGTTTTACATGGCTTCACGTGTTACCTTATTAGAGTGCAACCTTACACTAAATACATACTTAAATGACAAAAAAAGTTCTTTGAAACATGCTATTTTTCAAATAGAAATTACAGCTTTGAGAGGGGGGGGGGAAAGCTTTATGATTTCATTATTTTAGGGGGGTCAAAGTTTTTGTGACCAAACGTGGCAAAGAGGGAGGGGGAGTGAAAAACGGCCAAAATGGTGTGATGTCATTTCTGGACAGCCCCTTTAAGCAAAAAAAAGACTACATTTATCTTGTGGGAAAACCACTATGAGAAAAATAATGTAAAGGCATTGCCTGCTAATTAGCTAAGTTCATACTGAGATCCCTGAAAATATGATACCATTTCAGGTTTTACTAAAACTCCTTTCGTTTGTTTAGATAAAAATAAATTAAAACTTAATTCCAAACTACATGTATATGATATGCAAGAACAAAAATTAAAACAAAGTTTTCTTCAAATATGTATTTATTCAAATCCATAAAAAATATATGGTAAAGAGTATTTAATTTGTATATAACTGTAAATGCATAAACAATTCACATGCAAAGTAAACTAATATATTCAAAATTAAAGTGGAACATGTATGTAAACATACATATTTAGACCCGTAATAAAATATTTGACTGCTGTAATGCAAGATTATGAACACCAATGTATAAAGGCCTCAATGGTTTATTAAATAGGCAAAATCTTTGATTTTATTGAAAAGTCAATTGCTTAAAAATGGAAGAGCATTAAAAAAAACAACAACTCATTACAACCTTAAGTACCTGAGATATTTAGTTTTTGAGTTGGTGTGGAACAACAAAAACATTTCATTAAAGACAAATTTTAAATATGGATTTTATCAACATAGCTTCAGAAAAAATGTTTTGCAAATTAAAAAAAAAGTGTAGATATGACAACACATTAGCTTTAATCATCCTCCTCATCATCATTTGATTGGTCAAGCCCACGTGCATGCAACATAGGAACCCATGAATAACTTGCATTTGTGCGCAAAGTGATTTCAATCTTGCCACTCAAACACTGAAATAGAAAACAACCAAAAAAGGAAAAGAAAAAAAAGAACAAAGCAAAATTGAATATATTTAATATTTTTGGTTATATTTAATATTTTTGTTTTTTTTAAATATTTTTTTTTATATTTAATAATAAAACTGACAGCCAGATGGGAGGATAAGGTAATAATTTTAAAAAGCTGTTTCATGTGTCGAATTAATTTCAAAATGCATTTTAAAAGATCTATTTAAGTTACATTTTAATTTAGAGGTGAAGAAAATGGAACTCAAAATTCTTCTACATTTGCTATATACATTTTTTTCATACCTCCCATGAGGAACTGTGGAGAATTATATCTGAGGGCAACTTCTTGATAGTACGTCTCCAAAGTTGATCAACATCATCTACTTTTAAGTAGACTTTGATATCAAAACCACATCTATAATGACAATAAACGATGAACTCATTAATGACTTCCATACCTTCAAATTCAAAGTTCTTGGTGTGCATGGTCTTTGAAAGATTACTTTATAGATCATGTGAGCTACACATAACTTTCTCAATAGAAAAATATTTGTTATTAAGCTTAGGGGCCGTCCATAATGTACGTCACGATCCGGAGGGGGGGGGAGGGGGTGTAAGAAAGTGGGGGGGAAGGGCAGGCCATGTGTGAATCACATGTGTTTTAGATAAAAGTTGAATTATTTGTTAATTTTAAAAAAAATTTGTTCGAAAGTGTGACATACCGTGGGGGGGAGGGGGGTCCCGAGATTTGTGACAGGGGGAGGAGGGTAACAATGTAAAAATTGTCTAAAATAGCGTGACCTACTTTATGGACGGCCCATTACACTGAACACAAGAAATATAAAGAACAACTTACTCCCTGATCCATGTAAAATGCACTCTTCCATTGTTTGCACCAGGTTGTAAGTTAGGAACATATATGATCACCTTTATCAAGCCTATTTCCAACTCAGTTGTACAAACTTGTAAAATAAATTATTACAAAGACAGTTTAGCTATGATCTCATTTAAAATAATTTTTTAACATGTTTGGTAAAATTAATAATTGTTGAATGGAGTCAGAAGAATGACACAAAAAAATAATAAATCTGAGTCTGTTCTATCAAAGGTGTCACCCAGTGCGGTAAGTCATGGTGTCACCCAGTGCGGTAGGTCATGGTGTCACCCAGTGCGTTAGGTCATGGTGTCACCCAGTGCGGTAAGTCATGGTGTCACCCAGTGCTGTAGGTCATGGTGTCACCCCCTCACAACTTACCCCATAGACCTCATCCAGTCTGCCAGTGCCAAATAATGGGAACGTACAAATTTGACCCCTTGGAATGGTGGCCTCACCTGGGGTTCGGTCTCCACCCCAGGTGAGTCCTCTGTATTTTATGACTATTGCAAAATTACAATTTTATTTTGCATTGGGGAACGGGGTAGGGACCGGTAGGGTTGAGCATAGACATAGACCTACAGTAACTAGGGGGAGGGACCGGTAGGGTTGAGCATAGACATAGACCTACAGTAACTAGGGGGAGGGACCGGTAGGGTTGAGCATAGACATAGACCTACAGTAACTAGGGGGAGGGACCGGTAGGGTTGAGCATAGACATAGACCTACAGTAACTAGGGGGAGGGACCGGTAGGGTTGAGCATAGACATAGACCTACAGTAACTAGGGGGAGGGACCGGTAGGGTTGAGCATAGACATAGACCTACAGTAACTAGGGGGAGGGACCGGTAGGGTTGAGCATAGACATAGACCTACAGTAACTAAGGGGGAGGGACCGGTAGGGTTGAGCATAGACATAGACCTACAGTAACTAGGGGGAGGGACCGGTAGGGTTGAGCATAGACATAGACCTACAGTAACTAGGGGGAGGGACCGGTAGGGTTGAGCATAGACATAGACCTACAGTAACTCGGGGGGAAGTAGGCCACAAATAATTGCTTAACTTAAATTTGAATATATAATATAGTATATTCTTAATTGAGAAAAATTTTTTTTATTGATATTAATGAATAATCAATTATTTGTGAGTGCCCTTGCCTTATACTACATAATATACTGTACAATATCATATCTACGACTATGAATTATAACAATTTACACTCATATTTGCCTAAGACTTACTATGATTTATGGTAATAAGTAATAACAGAGAGCCTAATAACTATACTGGGTCAACTGATAATTCTTTGAGACCCTGGACCCTTGCCTTAATTTTTTAACAACTCAATTACAATCCCCCCAAAAGACCCATTACTAATTACAATATAAATACGCAATATCTCAAGGACATACTTTTCATTAGACGACAACTATTACTATTGATTCCATATACGATCTGCTTATGACGTTGTCTATTGTTAATCATTAATAATCAATGTCTTGGCCTTGGCGACGAAATCCTAACGATATGTTTACGTATACGTTCATCCAAACCATGAAAGTTAACTTACCTCTTGGGATTCTATTTTCGCTTCTAAAAGCAACATCCTTTGCTGCAATTGATCCACTCAAAGGATTCGACGTGGTCTCAACTCCCATTTCAATGTTAAAAATAACAATCTCCGTTTGTCGGTGTCAGTACTGTCACTGGCCAGAAAAGTAACTACAGCTTGACCAGGGCGGACGATCACTTCGTTAGTCCGTGCACGGGCACGGAGTAAAAAAAATCGAGGGGCGCTTTGAAGGAACGTTCCGAAAATTTAATTTTCAAAGTCCCATAAATGAGCCTATCAATCCTTTTCAATAGCATATTGTATATAAGTATCCTTTTTAAATAATATACAAATCATAAATATTATATCATAAAGAAAATTTTCGATTTTAACTCGGTGTAACCGTCAAGATTAATAAACCCCTTATCAGAATATAGTTTATATACCCCACCTCTCCCACCCCGCCCGGCCAAACTGTAACCCTTTGACAACATGATATGTAGTAATATATGGATGCATGACTTTTTAGAAATTCTATTGGTGTTTTAGCTTTGTCAGAGAAGTTAAACTTATTTATTACTTTGGAAAGACACTTTATTTAAAATAAAATAATAATAAATACTTTATCATTACCATCTCTGATAATACTGTCAATTTTTATTTAAAATAAAATAATAATAAATACTTTATCATTACCATCTCTGATAGTACTGTCAATTTTTATTTAAAGTTAGACTCTACAAATGTAGAAGGAATCCGAGTTATTTATTATTCTTCTAAAATTGACGCAATAAAGCACTACATGAATTTATTATTTTAAAAAATATTCAAGCGCAATAAGGTTCTATATTTGTTGCTTTTCAAACGCTTTTGAACATTCACGATTCCTTGACCTCACTTATTAATCGAATCATTATTTTGAGTTTGTCAGTAAAGATTTTTATAAAAATTACTTGATTAAATAATACATGGATGTTTTGTTTTTGTTGTTGGCTTTTTTACCACATACATTTTACATGTTACTGGCGACAACGACATATCCCAATCAATATCATCATTTTGCTTTAAAAAACATATGGTGCATCCCCCCCTTTAAAAAAAATCTCCCTAAATATATGGGGCCGTCCATAAATAACGTCACGCGATTTTTGCCGATTTTTGACTCCCCCCCCCTCGTCACGCGTCGTCACGAAAATTTAGACCCCCCCCCTCTAAAAATATGTCCCAAATCTTTGACCCACCCCCCCCCCTTAAAAAACCCAAACAAAAAAAAACACTTTATTTTCTATTTGAAAATAAGTATGTTTCAAATCACTTTTATTGTCATTTAAGAATTTATTATTTATTTAGTGAAGATCTACATTGTGATATCGCAACCCGCGTGAAGCATTTTTAAAAAAACGTTTAACCGGCCTTCAGAAAACGAACTGTGTTAACATCCTTAGATTATATTTTATTTTAATGCATACAAATTAAACATTGACTATTAATCATCCCGGTTAACGTCTTTGTTTAGAAAAAAAAATAATTTTAAAATAACATTTTTAAAATAACATTTTTAAAATGCATTTTTTAAAAATCCCTCAATTGACTGACGGGCATCCCGTAAGAAAGAGGTCGGCGAACAGAGGTAAATAACCTCAACTGGGGTCAAAAAGGGAATTCTTAGGGGTAATGCAGACTCATTTGGGACATATAACACCCACTACAATCCGCTAGATATATTAAAATACGTCATGTGTACGTGTACGCTTGGAACATATGCCCATTATTGAACCGGTTCCTTCCAGAAAATGCATTTAAAAAAAAATAAAATTGACAACTATTTAGATTTCTTACCTACGCACTATATGAAGACACCTAAATCTACCCTACTTTCATTTATATTGACACGAGTGACAATAATCTTAATCCACATGACTCGTCTGTATCACGTATCCTTTCTGTGATATTTAAAATTAATGCCTTAAAAACAGAGCTAAGAAGAAAAGTTGTTTTGTGCTCCTCTCGAATTGCGATATCAAGAATTTGATGCATTCAAAAAAGTTAATGAATACTTGAATAATTTTAAATTGGCTCATTTACCATTATAGAAGACTAGAATGGCCCGGGGCGTTTGACCAAAAACTAATCGAACAATTATATCAAACTTAAAACGTTTTTAATTCTATCAAATAGATTCCCTCCCCCGTCCCGTTTTAAAGAAAAAGGATATTCCGTGTCGTTTTGACTAAAAATATCTACACATAATCTTATTCAGATCAGTGCTGTTAACTCCTGGGAAATTTCCCAAATAGTGGGAATTTTTTGGGGGGAAAAATTAGGCAAATTTAAAGAAATGGGAATTTATGAGGATTTTGCCTTAAATATGGGAATATTTGAGATTGTTTCGCCAACAGAATTTAATGCATGTGGGAATTTTTAGCCTAATTTGGGAATTTGTTTACTCCTGCCTGGGAAAATTTGGCACCTTAAGTTAACAGCACTGATTCAGATCATTTTTAGACACTTGTCATGCTTGTATAACTCACCAGTACCATTTCGGGGTGGGGGGGGGGCTAACGACGCTCCCCCAAATCCCCGAGTTATGTGAACAGGACCTAGAGTCGGTAACGCACACATAAACTTGTATATTATGGGGTAACGGGCAAAAAAGTTTTACGACTCATGCCATGAGAGAACCAAACGGAGCTGCGGTTACATCACAAATGCTTTGATGTCATCATCAAACGACGCAGTGTAACAATTTCATATGTTATATTGTGGATTCTCAAACTTAAGGATTATAATTATATTTAATTTTCGTGTCTTGACAACCAGCGTCTGATGGCCTACCGACCGGCACATTGAGAAGCACTGATTATTTTTAAAAAATGAGAAAAAAAGTCATGAAATAAATTGTAAGCGACCAAATATTTCAGTGGAAGTTTTATTTAAAGTTACCCTTTTGATGTGACGTAACATTTCTTCAAACCCCCTCCCTCCCCCTCGTCACGCATCGTCACAAAAGTGTGACCCCCCCCCCTTTTTTTTAGGTGCGTGACGTCATTTATGGACATCCCCTATGCGGATCTGCGTAATACTGTATTTAAAAGAGTAGTGCCAGACTTAATGTGTTGGAAAAAGTGGTTGACTTCCCCAATGTTGATTGTCGTATTTCCGAACCTTTATCTGTAGCGCGGTTTGCCTTCAGTGACGCGGCGTCTTAGCTCATTCAAAAGAAATCTCTGTTTTTGAAACGCCAGTCTATCCATTTATATAATTCGCCAGAAATTAGGACAAGCACAAGACGCGAGCAAATGAGCATGACGAATGACCCTCGCAAACTGGCGAATGGCGGAAACCTTGTTTGATTAGCCGAACTTGACATAGTTGTTGAATTGTATTTCGCGAGATAAGAACTCATTTTGATTACCATAAAATAACCTCCAAAATGACCATAGCTACATTTTGTCAACCATGGAAGACCAACTGTATGATCAGTTTTTACGATTCTACTCTACAACGAAACTTAAGTATCCTCAGTGGATATTTGACTTATTTCCAGAGCAGTGGCATAGCTAGGGGTTTGTAGGGATTTTGGGGCCTGTGGGAATGGCCTCTTTGGGGGTGGGGGCCTGCATTCATGGCGGTGGTGTAATATTTAATGTAAAAAAATTTTGGACACTCCTTTGGGCCCCCCCCCTCAACTGGGGGGTGGGGGCAGGGGGACTTAAGAATTTAGACCCCCTCCCCTAGCTAAGCCACTGCTCCAGAGAAACGTTAAAATGCCAAGTCACAAAATAGACAAACAGCCAAAAAAGGGATTCCTTATCATGGAGAAAAAGAGGTTCTCATTAAAAGTCACATGCCAAATATCCTGAAGGCGTTTCATGACTTCCCAAATTATGGTGGCCATTTGGACAGAGATAAGACATGAACCAAATCTCTGAACGTTATTATTGGAAGAGAATGAAGTTCGTCAACATGTAAAAAATGTTTTGTCATACAGCCAAAAACCAGCAAGAAGTAGAAGACCCCACCACTGAATAATTGAACAATATACCAATAACTATAAAAATGTGGAGCTAAATCGGTATATCGTTGTTATGTAAAAGTCGGTGATTCGATGGATTGGTTGACCTATCCCGCAAGCTTTGATCTGCATTCAAAGCAGATCATTGAGTTTACCTTAAAAACCAGAAAGGTCATTTTGATGTTGTCATTAGTGTATACATTTTATAGCAAGTAATTAAATGTTCTAAAACTGGTGGCTTTAGGACTTGCTTATATCATATGTATGAATTAAAAGACGTTAGTTCTGTTATTTTGGCAAATTGAAATGATTTAGAAACTCTTTAAACTGATGGGGTTCATCGGATATAATCAGCCAGGAACTTTGTGATGAAATAGGGGCCGTCCATAAATGACGTCACGCACCTAGGGGGTCCACACATTTGTGACGATGTGTGACGAGGGGGAGGGGGTCGCACCTTTATTAAAAGTCACATTGAAATATTTGATTTATTACAATTTTTTAATGACGTTTTACATGGCTTCGTGCGCGTATTACGATATTAGAGTGCAACCTTACACTAAATAAATACTTAAATGACAAAAAAGTGATTTGAAAATGATATTCTTCAATTAGAAAATACGTTTTTTTGGGGGGGTGGGTTGGATAAAGCCTAGTGACGTCATCATATTGGAGGGGGTCGAAGTTTTTGTGACGATGCGTGACGAGGGGGGAGGGGGAGTGAAAAATCGGTCCAAATCGCGTGACGTCATTTATGGACGGCCCAAATCAGTAGTGTGCTCTCTACTGGAAAAAAAAATAGAACTTTAGGAAACTTTGAAATTCATAACAAAAATGAATTATGCTGCAAACTTGAGCATTGCTCTAAGAATTTTACTAACTATTTTACATCGTTCCCATTTCCAAAATTAAAATATAAGCTCACACAATGACGTCAAGTAATATTTTACTGCGAGAAAAACCACACCCTTTGTTAATCTCGAAACCAAAATGATTATGATTTTACGTCTATATTTTCATTTTAAAAAAATATGCTGATTATGTCCCTTAGCAGAATGAGTGACCTGAGCTTTTATATTATACGAGCAACCAAGCTCGTCCAAGGACGTTCCGCCACCGTTCGGTGGCATGTTGTAACTCCCCTTCAACAGCCGTCTCGACCGGCATACATGTGCATCACGTCAAAAATACCATTCATTATAGTTAAAATAAATAACTCGTAAAAACAGAGCTTTTGACTATAAATCCCAACGCGCATAACTCAAAATAAAGTCTTGAAAGAAATACTGCACCAAAAATAACTCGTTTTAAACGTCCGCGTAAATGTGTTCAATATGATTGGCAGTAGGAGTCATATGTGTTTGAGGGACCAATCGCTATCGATGACCGCACGGAACATAGCCTTTTATTATATAGGATTGCGTTTATACTTATTTGGAATTTGATATTGAAAAAAAAATATACAAAGTCAACTTATCACTTTAAAAAAGCCAGATTATTTATTAATAAACGGAATTGAGAATGACTTTGAAGCTCTAAGAACTAACGAAATCTTTTCAAATGTCGCCAAAATTTACTAAACGAAAATCGAACCAGATAGAAAAAAGAAAGCAAAACGAGAAAAATTGCCAGGAGAGCATGGCGAAGATGAAGGACATAACTTGGACAAAATTTCTTGTTTTCCAATCATTGATTCATTAAAATGCAGTTACAAGACTTAATTCTCTAAAAAATAAAGCAGAAAATTGAAATGTTTTAAGCACAAATGTATATCTTGAATTGTCTTGTTTGTTTCAATTCAGTTTCAACACATTTTGCTCGAAATATTTCTTGCACTGTGTGCATACATTTATTTCAGTACATGAATTTGATTTTTTGATCAGGGGATAAACATAGATTTCATAAATAATAAAAGAGGAGGCATCAAATATTTGGGATCTTACTTACAGTTGTGCATGAAGGCATGAGGTATACAACAGATGATTATGTATAACAAAACTTTAATTTTTGTCCAACAGACTCCATAATTTGAAAGAAACAAGAGATCAATACTGTGAAATAGTTTTATTCATTGAAATAGATTTAAAATTTTAATTAAATCCATGTGAAGACACAGCACTTCATATGCTGGTATTCTATTAAGCCAAGTTGAAGGTACTGTCAGAAGAAAAAAAACAACATTTAAACTAAATTTATTTAATTACATAAATTTTATATTGTTTAACATGCACCCCCCCCCCAAAAAAAAATAAATAAAAAAAATAAACAATAAATTACAACAATAACAAACAAACAACATTACTTCCAATCTAAACAACACTTAAAGATCATCAGAATTAGATATGTCAATTTAACAATATTAACACTTTGTTTTTTACAATTTCAGTTCAACCCCTGTTCTAATTTGTGACGTTTTAGTTTGGCATATTACTCAGATTAATTCCTATTGAGCACATATTGTAAAGAATACAAATCACATTCATATAATTTGCATTAATAAACCGTATTAACTAAAGAGAAAGTTTTATACCTTGGAGACTAGAATTAACAGCCTGAAATTTCACTATGGGCAATCCCTGCATTCTCTGCACACATCACAGAGTGTTGCATTTCTCAAGACTAGAGACTCATAAAACACAGTAACTTGGTTTCCTATGAACATAAGATACGAGGTGAAGAAATATTTAAATTTTTAAAAAAAGATCCTATATCTTTTTAATCTAGTTGATTTAGACTGGTAAGAATACTTCAGATTGAACTATGTCACTCTTTCACATAATAATGAACTGTAGTTTAAAAGCATTTAACTGTTTTTAATACACAAGGTAAATGATTTTAATTTTTATTGGGTAGATTTATGGGTAAATCATATTGTATCGTTAAATGTATTAATATTGACATATTGTTTTTTTATTGTTAAGGAGGAGATCAAATGTTCAAGCATCTTTAATAAATACTTACGAGGGTCATAGTAATCATAAACTCTGACAGCCGCTGGCTGGGTCTTGACAACAAGATCAACTCTAGTAATTCTGATGTTTATGCAGGTGCTGGTTAATTCAATCTTTGAAATAGTTTATTAAATGAAAGAAGGCTGAATTATAGTTCATTTAAAAAGTAGTTTATTAACAAAAATTAATAGGATTGCAATGAGTTTTATGTTAAAAGAAACAATAATTCTATAGATTATTGTTATTCAGAAGAAAATTAAAAAAATATAAACTTTTCATCCGACTTTAAATCAGTAATACTATACCCATAAATATGACTATATTAAAATGCATTCATAAAAGAGAGACAGTATACTAGTAAAACATTGACAGTTATTAGTTTGAGATTATCTTCTAATAAGCTTTTAAATATTCTTTGATTAATTTACCTGGTCAAAGTAAAGGATAATTTTCTTGTTTTGAGTTTCTACACGTTTTATGATTTTTGTTTGAGAAATACTTTGAATGTCAGCCACAAATCCTGAAGGGATGCCAATTTCTTGGACAGCCATTCCACTGCTAGTTCCTTGGCCTAACCATCTGTTTGAAATAATGTGAATTTGTGAAATGACAGTGAACATCAATATTCAATGTTCAAACATTTTTAGTTGACAATTTAACTATACTTTGTTTTCACTTTAAATATTTTTTTAACAACTTAAAGATATATTTTTTTAAAAACATAACGAGAAAAGTATTTTTGAGATAATCTGTTGGAGAACTAAAATATCTCCAATAAAAAAATTGATGTTTTCTTCTGTGGACCACCTTAACAAATACACATAACTTTAATTTTAACTAAGGTAATTTGCACATTTTTAATTTGAGTTGAGAGAGTAAATTAATTATGCTTGAGATAGATGATCAGGGGCCTGAAGTCATAAATACAATATTTCAAAGGAATCAGAAAAAAAAATCAGAAATCTCCTTTTTATTTTGTTAAAGGCTTCTCAATTTACACTATCCTAAAACTTAAATTTCAAGGAGTTTGATGGTCTGATTCAATCAATTTCTTAACTTATATTGACTTTTCTCTTTTTCTTATCATAATAGATTTTGATTCTAAAATACCTGATACTTCTCTTTCAATTTAATTGTATTTGTATACTTATTGTATTGTTATTTTAGTTGACTGTTCACTTCCCTTTCTATAAAATTAGCAATAATTTTATTGCATCTAAAATTAATTATTTATGTTATTTATAAATTGACTTAACTTCTAGCCTCCCTTTATTTGTTTAATAGTAAATATTATACATATAACTTTTATTTATTTGCATACATTATTAAACATCACCTTGTGCAAGTTTTCAAAGACAGAAAATTAATTTCCTCCTCCACAATCAGGATTGACAGTTCAAATGTTGATGCCTCAATTTCAGTCTCAACATTGAAGAAAACTGATAGCTGCAAAAAATAGATTTACAACCACTGACAACATGAGTATTTTACTTTCATTTTTTTCAAATGTGTAAAGATATATTTATATTAGCTATATATATTTATATTATATATTTATTATTCCAACATCATTTTATTATTCCTTCCCAAATTTTAATATACTATTTTACCATATTTAAATTACAATGAACAGTACTCAAGGCTTAGTTATAATGTATTCATTAAAATTTTATTTTATCTTACATGAAAATAACAGAGCTGTATTCTCAGGAGTACAAACCTGAACAAGAGCAATACCTGATCCACTTGCATCAATTTTGACCTTGGATGGGACATTTGATGTCTGTCACCCAAACAGAGGAAAATCAAAAGAGTTTTTTCAGTATATCAACACAATCAAGACAGAAGATACAATATAAAGTCAAATAAATTTAAGTCAATTACTGCTTCATTACCAAAAGGAAAATGATAAAACAGAAATCTTCATAATAAATTCAAATTGAAGAGGAATAAAACCTTGACTGACCTCTCTGGACTGCAAAAGGAGAGAGTTTGTGTTGTCTATTTGGAATGTGTAGGAGGTTGAGGCATTCAGCTGTGTAGTCACTTGGACATTAAAATTATTTATATAAGCCAACTTGGCAAACTCTGATAAAGCTTGCAAAGCTACCACTGTGTCCTGAAAATATTCTTATTGTATTTATTACTATTATTTGAATTTATGTATGAATTAATATATATTTAGGGAGAGTTAAGTTAAAAACAAGAAAATTTGACCCATTGAAATATTCCTTTAACAAAACAAATAAATAAATACATAAGCTTGTTATAATAAATATTATATCCACCAATAAATTCAAGGTCTGCTTTGAATAGGAAAAATTATAATGACAGGTAGTTTCTGTATTAATACAAAATTTAAAGTTGTAAAAATTTTTTATCATAATGTAGATATTGCATTAAAAAGAATAGAATTATCAAAAGTCTTCTTAGAACTATTTGTCAGTAATTAAAACCAATTTTATTGAACTGTCTTTAATTTTTTTTTGTCTATCATCTTAATCCATCACCCATATATTTATACTTCACGGAAAAAGGCCTTCTGTGTAAAAGTTTTCACACAGCTGGTTTAGAATATTTATCCCTCTTTATTCTTATAGCTAGCTGGTTTGCTGATTGATTTAGTGGCTAAAACAGTTTTCAACTTATTCAGGATAATGCCAGGGAAAAAGTACATCATTAAATTACTTGTGACACATTTTCACACCTGTAATTAGTCTTTAAATCATTAAACATTCATTATTTGAATGAAAAAATGATCTAAGTGACCCAAAAGTCACAGAAACAATGAGATGTGTCCCGGGGAGTCACTCAATCACTGCTTGTAATTGAACTTTGTGTACATACCTATATTACCACTAGCCTATATTACCACTAGCCTATATTACCACTAGCCTATATTACCACTAGCCTATATTACCACTAGCCTATATTACCACTAGCCTATATTACCACTAGCCTATATTACCACTAGCCTATATTACCACTAGCCTATATTACCACTAGCCTATATTACCACTAGCCTATATTACCACTAGCCTATATTACCACTAGCCTATATTACCACTAGCCTATATTACCACTAGCCTATATTACCACTAGCCTATATTTTTTACAAAGAGTTTACCTGAGTAGATACAAAGCCCCCGTTAGAGTTTCTCTGATCAATGATCCAGTTCAAAACTGCCTTGCCAGATAAAATATCTCCCCTAGCAGCATAGGTGAGCAGGACATAGGCTGTCATCTCAATATCCACAGATTTTGCCACTTTGGGTTTATTCCAGTTGTTTGGTGCTGTTTTAATTTGTTCATCTCGTTGCCAGAACTTTTTCCCATCTTTAAGTAAAATTAAAATAGGTATGTTTAGAACTAGAAGTAAATAGTTTTGCAAACTAATTAATTCATATCATAATATAAAGCTTCATAAATTTTCTGCTAACAAAGTGTGAAATATGGAGCTAAAATAAGATAATTTTAAAGAAAAATACCAAGTGTTCTATTATAGTACACAATCTTTGTAAATGTGTTCAAGTAGTTAGAGTTTTTTTTATTGACCTTTAATTGTTGCTTTCTGTTGTAATTTATTTAACACAGTTTGAGTCCGTGTGCTTCCAGCTAATTGGAAAGCATAAGCTGCCATACACAGAAGGTAAATGTCATCCGTCTTGACAACTTCCCTCTCTGCATAGTCCAAGGCTCTTTGACTTGCAAGCAAAACTGAATCCACTGTATTCTATTGCAGGGAATGAAACTCATTAAAATTGTTCAGCAAGTAATCATGTTAAATGTATGTACGGCTTTAGAAAAAACAGATCATGTGAAACACAATTAATAGGTTTAATAGATGAACTATCAAAAGGCTTGGACAAAAATGATCAAATAGATACAATATTACTAGACTTCTCAAAAGCATTTGACAAAGTTCACCACCTTAGTTTACTTAAAAAACTTAACTACTTTGGAATCTCAGGTTCCTTACATCACTGGATCCAAGACTTCCTTTTGGGCAGGGAGCAAACTGTAATAATTAATGGATCTAAATCTGCACCAATAAAGGTTAACTCAGGAGTTCCACAAGGAACTGTGCTAGGTCCCTTACTCTTTTTAATTTATATAAATGATTTACCCAACAACATCTCAACAGGTACAAAAGTTAGGCTATTTGCTGATGATTGTATAATCTATAGAACAATTAAATCAGAACAAGATAGCAAATTTTACAAAAAGACTTAGATGAATTGATAAAATGGGAAACTAACTGGAGTATGTCTTTCCACCCAGAAAAGTGTCAACTGTTAAGAGTAACAAAGAAAAAGAAACAAATAAATTCAAAATATTACATTCATGGAAAAGAACTGACCCAAACCAAAGATGCAAAATACTTAGGAGTCTTAATAAATGAGAAACTATCATGGAATCCCCATGTCAATGAAGTTATTAAAAAATCAAACAAAACCTTAGGCTTTATAAAAAGGAACTTTAACAAATGTAATAGAGATATAAAACTAAAATGCTACCTCACTTTGGTGAGACCTGTACTAGAATATGCATCTTCTGTATGGGACCCATCCACCAAAGAAAACATTGATAAACTAGAACAAATTCAAAAAAGAGCTGCCAGATTCATTACTGGAGAATATTCAAAACTGACAAGAATAACACCATTAGTTAAATCATTAAACCTTGAAACACTAGAGGATAGAAGAACCAAGAGCAAAGTAGTAATCATACATAAAGCAATTAATTCTAATTTAGAAATACAACACAAAGATAACTTAATACAACCCTCAGATAGACATAAGGATAAAAACACCTTTCTTATTCCGTATGCAAGAACAAACACATACAAGTTTTCCTTCTTCCCGTCCGGAATTCGGGCGTGGAATGGGTTGCCTGAAGAATCCAGGAAAACCAACACTTTATCAACATTTAAATCTCTAATAAAAAATGCAGGACTAAACACAAACCATAGATAAGCGTAGGACGCAATAATCTTCTGTATAGAAGGAGCGTCTGTAAACAGATAAGATAAGATAAGATACTGGAAATCAAAGTCAGTCTTTTGTTAATTTAATGAAATAATAAAGTGATACCCACCTAAATGAGAGAACTAAGAGAAATCAGCTCTAAATTAATTGTAACAACATTTGATGAAAAGTAAATAAAAGGACATAATTTATCTCATGAATTAAATTCCAAGTGTCAAGTTAAACAGAAATCACTAAATTACACCTATCTCAACTACGAGTATCTCTTGTTATTACTTTTTTGTGTGTGGATCAATTCAAATTCAAACATTATCATTCTGATAATTGATTGGTTTTTTTGTATTAAAAATGATTACTTTGTTTCAAAGAGAAATGTTTTTCCCAAAATAATCAGTAGTGTTTTTTCTCTTTTTAATATTTAATATAGTAAAATCATCATTATAGTCATAGCTTTCGACATATTTTTACTTACTTTTGGGTATGGTAAATCTTTGTTCTCCAGTAAAGAGATAAGAACAAACAATGTCAGTCCTCATCATGAATCACTTTCACTCTAAATGATAAAGTAGTGAATAATATTGCAAGCACATTTAACACTGAAACTTTTGACAATGGTGAAAATAAAATTCTATTCTTTTTGTTTAAATAAATAGTTTAAGTATCCAATAGGCTTAGGCTGAATCTTATTTTACCACCTCATAACCTAAAATTTTTACATAATTTTTAAAAATAAATATTTACCTGCATCTTTTTATCAATGACATGACCAGGTTCAGGAAAACTGCCATTACTATACTGCTTGTTAATTATCCAATCAGTACAAAAATGTAAGGTTTGGCCTGATGTAGAACTTTAGTAACAAAAGCGGTCAACCTGAAAATTTAAAAAGAAAAGATATTAAAATTGAATCATTAGAAAATGTAAAATAAATGATGTTAGATAATGATTTTAAAGTACATTGAATAAATGCAGACATTTGATAACTTTTAACTGTTAATTACTAAAAATTAAATAATCTAATATATTGAGAACTTAAATATTGTTATTGCACCCAGCCTTGCGAGTCTGCAATAACCATCTTTAAGCAATCTGACATGCGAGCTTGTGACAGACACAAAAATTAAGGAATAAACCAGGAAGCCTTTGAAAATGAAACATAAAGTATAATTTGTAGAAATTTAAGGCTTATCTACATAAACTATGAACACATGCTCACAATGTCTGTTGCACTTTGAAAGTATTTTATTTTCCAATAATAAAAGAGCATAACTTATTTTCACTGTCTCAATATATATGATTATATGAACTTTCTGGCTACACAAATAGGAATACCATGTTTTAGTACTGTTGTGATAGTGTCTTGACTCACCACATACTTCCAGATGTGTCAGTCATGCCAAAAGCACTAAAGGAACCATCAGTGTGTTTGTAAGTCAGCTCTCTTTGATAACCTGTGGATGAAAAATACTTCTATGTGAATAGAGTACAGAGAGGTCATTTGTACATTTAAGTCAAGTAAATGTCTTAACCAGCTATACTTTTTATTGGCAACTCAATAAACCCATCTTTCATTACTGGTAGTATTGAGAATATGAATGAATCAGGAAAACACTACACAAAGATCCTACACTTGTAACTAATATTTAAATGGACAGCTTGCACTGGGTGAGGTATTTTCATTATGCAACATTAATAACATGTTAGAATATAGAACTAGAAGTGCTAGAATTAATGCATTATCATTCTGACCAGTAGTCATTGGAATATGTGCCATTTGTCCATAAGCAATTGTGAGAATTTAAACATTATCTGATCCTTGTTGGTGTTTAGGTAAGGCATTTGTCTTGCCTCAAAAATTGACAGTAGTACAAAATATGTATTCAATCAGTTATAGTTATTGGTGTTGTGGGTTCAATATACTGCTCAATGAAAAACCAGTCAACCAGGTTTAGCCTTGTAATGTAGCAACTGACCAGCTTTAGCCTTGTAATGTAGCAACTGACCAGCTTTAGCCTTGTAATGTAGCAACTGACCAGCTTTAGCCTTGTAATGTAGCAACTGACCAGCTTTAGCCTTGTAATGTAGCAACTGACCAGGTTTAGCCTTGTAATGTAGCAACTGACCAGGTTTAGCCTTGTAATGTAGCAACTGACCAGGTTTAGCCTTGTAATGTAGCAACTGACCAGGTTTAGCCTTGTAATGTAGCAACTGACCAGGTTTAGCCTTGTAATGTAGCAACTGACCAGGTTTAGCCTTGTAATGTAGCAACTGACCAGGTTTAGCCTTGTAATGTAGCAACTGACCAGGTTTAGCCTTGTAATGTAGCAACTGACCAGGTTTAGCCTTGTAATGTAGCAACTGACCAGCTTTAGCCTTGTAATGTAGCAACTGACCAGGTTTAACCTTGTAATGCAGCAACTGACCAGGTTTAGCCTTGTAATGTAGCAACTGACCAGGTTTAGCCTTGTAATGTAGCAACTTATGAAACCAGGTTTAGCCTTGTAATGTAGCAACTGACCAGGTTTAGCCTTGTAATGTAGCAACTGACCAGCTTTAGCCTTGTAATGTAGCAACTGACCAGGTTTAACCTTGTAATGTAGCAACTGACCAGGTTTAGCCTTGTAATGTAGCAACTTATGAAACCAGGTTTAGCCTTGTAATGTAGCAACTGACCAGGTTTAGCCTTGTAATGTAGCAACTGACCAGGTTTAGCCTTGTAATGTAGCAACTGACCAGCTTTAGCCTTGTAATGTAGCAACTGACCAGGTTTAGCCTTGTAATGCAGCAACTGACCAGGTTTAGCCTTGTAATGTACCAACTGACCAGGTTTAGCCTTGTAATGCAGCAACTGACCAGGTTTAGCCTTGTAATGTAGCAACTGACCAGGTTTAGCCTTGTAATGTAGCAACTGACCAGGTTTAGCCTTGTAATGTAGCAACTGACCAGGTTTAGCCTTGTAATGTAGCAACTGACCAGGTTTAGCCTTGTAATGTAGCAACTGATGGAACAGAGACGTATCTCACTTTCCAGAGACCACTTTTTGTTTTTATTAAAATAGGTTCTTATCTGTTACAGATGCTCCTTCTATACAGAAGATTATTGCGTCCTTTCAAGGTTCTTTCAAGGATATAATATTTTTTACAATTTGTATAAAAATAGTTTTTAATCATTTGAGGTTTCATTAGGATTCTTTGTTTCACTCACGACAATCCAAGATTATAGAAAAAGCTAAACTTTAAAAGTGACAAATATCAGGGAGATCGGAATAATGGTTCCGTAGAAATGGAAAGTATCAAAACACTTTTCTTTTTCCATTACAAGAACAAATGCATACAAATATTCCTCCTTTATGTATGAAATTCGGGCTTATACTTCCCACCAGAGTCAGGTCAGCAAAAAAAATCCATCAGATTTATTGGATCCTTGCAACTTTTGATGAGTCATATCCCACCCCTTCTCGCTGCCATTACAAAATTTTTTCATTGTATAACAAAAATTAAATGCTTATATTTGTTACTTTCTGCATTCTGCCTTAATGGATATTACATCACTGCTAAGTGTTTTAATTAAGTTTTATATTGGTCTCACCCTTATTTATCGGCTCATAAAGATATTTACCTTCATTTTCATTGTTTTGTTGTGTCCTTTGTTTCAAAAGTTTTATCCTACTCTTTTAAGCATAAAAATTTCAGTGCATTGGCACTGAAGACTTGAAATTTTCTTCTAGAAGTCAAAACTGTTTGAAACAATGAGCAACTAACCACTCTCCATAAAGGATATTGCTTTAGTCTTTATGTCACCAGAAAGTTTATCCACAGTTTTCAAGTATTTTGTTATGTAGACGTTGGGGGCCAAATTGATCATGGTTTGCTCTCCACATCCTGTGGGCAATGCTATTAGTTTGTCTATGCAAGAAATGGTTGGGCCCATTATGTCACCTAAGAAATGATATTTAAAAAAAAATTAAAACAAGCTTGCAAATTGTGATCCTTCTTTAAAAGATTAATTTTGACTTTTTGGCAACACTTGATAATTGTAACATTTTTTCTGACCACATGGATTTGATATGAAATGAAGGCATGTATTTGACTCAAGGCTTTAGTGAAAAAATTAGTTTTAAAATAGGGGTGTACTGTATTTCTGCCCAGGAAAATCCGGAATCAGGCTATTTTTACAAATCTAGCTCCGGCCTGCTTTCACTACATAAATCTGGCCAAATCCGGCTCCGGCTGGATTGTAAAAAATTGAATCCGGTACAGCCTTATCCTATATAATAAAAGGCAATTTTCTATCGCCTTTTTTGATAGCAGTTGGTCTCTCAAACTCATACATACTCCTACAGCCAATCACTGGCAGAGAAAAATTAATTCTCATTTACATATTGAACGATGTTCAAAAAGAGTTATTTTTGGTGCAGTTTTTTCCAAGAGTTTTTTTTGAGTGGTGCGCGTTGGGATTTTTAGTCAAAAACTTTGTTTTTACGGGTTATTTATTATATCTCTGGACAGACCGTGGTGTGGGGGGGGGGAAGTAGGCTTTCTGGACAAACGGGGGTGGGTAATGTTGTTATAACTATAATTTATAGTATTTTTGACATGATACACATGTAATATAATAAAGTATGAAGAAAAAATTCAACCACAAATTTGAAGTTTTATATAAGTTGAATAAAAAGTCCATTTTCTTATCAATAATAAATATAAGATGACAAGATTTATATGAAGAAAAATCAAATAACAGTAGATGGAAATGAAAGCAGCATATAAACTGTCCCAACAATATTCTTCAATAAATAACAAAATTATTGTATGAGCTTGATTTTAAACTTTGGTAATATTAAAATCAAAACAAGATGCTTTTCATACCCAAATATGTTATTAATGGAATAGATATGGGAATAAAAAATTAAATGTGATTGATGTTGAAAATAGATTTAAATGTGTTAAGTATGTATTGATTGGATTTTTTATTTATTATTTAAAATAAATTATATTATCTAGATAAGGAGTGGCAATATGAAAAATGTGTGCTCTTAGCTGAGGCAAACACTCTTTTATTCATTATTGACATTTAGGGATGGATTTTTGTTGCTCTGAACTCTTTAAAACCTAATCAGGTAGCTTAAAATTTGCTTTCAAAATGTAGAACTTGTCACCTATGGTTAACTGCCCTCTCCTGGCCTCCGCTTCCTATACAAGCCACTGCAATCAAAGAAACTAAATTATTCAGTAACACTTATTTTGTGATACCCACCCAGTGCAGAGATTCTGAATAACTCTGAGCCTTGTACAATATTTTTAGGTAGTGGAAGATCAAATGTTTCAGAGAAGGAAGATTTTCTATTGCTGAGGTCAATGAAGACTGGGATGTTGTATTCCTTAGGAACACCTTCAGCCTATGTTATTAAAAGCAGGCATATAAAGGTCATACAGATTTTCAAAAAACGCAATTGTAAATTGGAATGCAATAGTGTGGAACAATATTCGATCAATACTATGTGAAAAATCCAAAAAGAAGATTACATTTAAAAATATTTGGAGAGTGTTAGAAGGCATATCAGGAAAGAATGGTCTTAAATATGGTACTGTTGGTGTGTACTCCATTATCTTATTTCATAATTACATGTATGACATATTTTTTAAAATTTTATGAAAGTCTTTGACCTAAAAACTGCTTCTACTCCTCCAACTACTCCAAAAATAAAATATCTTTCACTCCACACTTTCAGCTGATCTTTAACCATCCTGAACTAAGTAAAATTATGTACCTCTTTTACTTATTTCATCAATAAAATATTAAATTGACACAGACCGTTATAAACAACATGTTATTATTAGTAATTATTTGTAACTAAAGCAATTGAAAAGAATGTTATTTAATGTCCCATCAACTGACCTCAACCAAAAGTTGTCGTCTGATGGCATCAGCAGCTTGACTAGACTGAGCCCTGACCTCAATATCAATCTTACCAAGTTTAGTAGGTACTATAGGAAAGTACACAGATTGAGCCTTTCCAGCCTTGACCTTAAATACAAACAACAATTATGAAATATTACTTAATGGTTTCTGATTCAAATTGTATTTATTTTAAAAAATTGTGTGTTTGGATATAATTTTCCTACTCCCAAAAATCTTAGAGATTAACTATGTCAAGGCTTTCTAAATTGAGCCTAGAGGTACCCTCATTGGGCTCAACAGGAAATAAAAAAATACCTTTTAGTTCTTAAGAACTTGGATGCTTATAACACCTCCTCCACCCTCTTAGATATCAATCATAAATAGGCTCAGTGAATCATAATGTTTAGGAATAACTAGACAAGGTGAAAGTTGATATTTAGAAAATTTCTGTTCTGACTTTGAAGTTTTCCTGTAAGAGATTTCACTAGCATCATTCAGGAAATATTTCCTTATTAAATAGGAATTTAGAAATGTAAAGAGTGATTAATATAATTACAAAAATGTCTTGAGCACTTCCAACTTTCTTGACATCTTCAGCTTTACCAGAAACGTCTACAAAGTTAAAGCTGTCTGAATTGACAAGGGTTACATGAACCTGCAGTTATAAAAACAGACAAATCAGTATTTGAATTATTGGTCTTTACTTTCAGATAAATGTGTAACCAAGGCTCACATATATAAAAACAGACAAATCAGTATTGGAATTATTTGTCTTTACTTTCAGATAAATGTGTAACCAAGGCTCACATATGTACAAACACAAAAACTCATGCAGTGTAAGAAAACAGAGATAGAGAGTCCTAAAGAAATATTGAAACTGTAGAAATGAGTAAATCCTAGAGAAAATTGGGTTAAATAATGAACCAAAAAGTAAGCAAACAATCAATTTTATTTTAAGTGTTTTAAATAAAGTTGTATAATATACAATTGATTGTTATTATTTCTTATACAAATAAATACTCATGGGACATATAGAAAGAAGCCTGACAATTTGTGACATATTAGAACTTGGGCACCTTGTTCCCACACAAACTGAACAAAATCTCACATGTGTTATAGTTATTTGTAGTTACTTTTAAATGACAAAACCCACACAAAAAATAGAGTTTGTATTCTCACTATACACACAAATGTAAGGGGTATTCTAATTCTCAAAGTAACATCTCATTTTAAAAAACCTGATTATCAAAGCAGTAATTGTTCTTGTAGATTTGACTTACGTTCATATCTTCAGTCATGTAGTTGAAGACATTGACCTGCAGGGCCAGCTGCTCACCTCGGGTCACAGAGTAAGGAAGGTTCAGATTTACAAAGAATGGGCGGAACACTGTCAGCTGTTAGGATTAGTTGAATGCACATTTATCCTTTTTTTGTGTTGAGAAATTTGAGAGCATGGATTATCTGATGTGAGAAGTAAACACAAGAAAAGAAAGGTTGAGGAAAAATGAAAAGGTACACAGTGAAATAACAAAAATGGCAGGAAAAAGTTGTGTCCTGAGAGAAAAATTAAAACGAAAATGTTTCTCTCTGCATAATGCTCTTAAATACTTAAATAATTATTAAAGGATTTTAATTTAATTATTATTGAATTATTAAGTTATTTTCTGACATTTTAAAGTCTTAGAAATCATTTATATATTTTTATATTTTCTACTTTTTTTTTGTATTTGAAGTCAAATATTCAATTTATAGATTTATGTAAAATTATTTCCCTTTTTAAACCACAAATGCTTATAAATCCCCATTCCAATGATATTATTTATGAGAAGAATAAAAAATTAGATCTGAGCACCACACTTATCCTTTTGCACTTCAAGATGAACTATTTGTATGCAAATCTGAATGGTACAATCCAAATATAAAGTAACAGCCAGTAACACATCACACAAGATGTAAAAAGAAAAGAGACAAACTCTTTAAATAGAGCCTAATGTATTCTTCAAAGAGAAACACAATACGACTCCTTTTTTTAAAACTTCTGTTCTCATGCTGGTATTCATTGCTTGTTTATACACTCTACATTTCTTTAATAGTATTGTAATCTAACTGACTTAACAACCAGGTTATTTGACTTACATGACCTTGATTAGGTGCAATCCCAAGGCCACTCATTGTGTTGACAGCTAATGCACTAATAACCCATGATGTAATAGTGTCAGGCACAGTTGCAGACATCGAGGCTGATCCACTGGCGCTGTGTGAGGAAAATATCAAGGTATTTATTCTTGTCATGATGTAATGTTATAAAAATAATTGACTAAGCAATTTTTGTATTTTAAAAAGGGCTATAACGGATTCAAAATTTTAAAATCCGGCCATAGCTGGATATGTAAAAATGGCCGCATTCCAGATTTTACAGTGCCATATACAGTAGAAGTCCATTAGTCCGGCATCCAACAGTCCGGAATGCCCGATAGTCCAGCATCGCTTCGGAAAATTGTAAAAATTTTGGTTTTCTCCAAAAGTGTGTCTTTAAAGCAAATAAAAAACGCTCTAGAGCTATTTGGAAGTTTTCAGGATAGTTCGGGATCATCCGGAAGCACTCGGTATTGTTCGGAAACAATTAGCGGCCGGCTAGTCTCAGCTGTCACAACAAATACAGGTGCAGTGCAGCACAGTTAATCAATCACGAAGCGTCTTCGCCATTTTTTTGTGCGTTGTTGTTTTGTGTCCTTTCACATCGCTGTAAACTGTGTCTCAGTACTCTCTACTGTTCTACAGTACATTCTCGACGAGAATGAGCCTGTTGAACAAGAACTAACCGATGAGGACATTATCAACAGTGTAGTAAACCCCCAGCCTACTCAAAATCTTGAAGAAAGTGACACAGATGCCGAAACGGAAGAAAAGGAAAAAATCAGCTGAGCAGAAGCTGCAGAATCACTAAATAAGTGTATCTCTTTTGCTGAGGCTAGTACTAGCTACAGGGCTTCAGAAATTATTGATTTCCATATCATTAGAAATAAATTTTATACTTAACGCCAAAAGTCATGAAAAAAAAAGACATTCGTGACTTTTTAAAATCTAAGTGAAATATGTTTTACGTTACGTGTACATACATTATATGAAATGTAAAATAAACGTTGTTGTATTTGCATACTGTATTAGTAGTTTAATTATTAACCTAATTGTTCTTATAATTACGATTTATGTATGTATGTAGTTAAAAAAACAAAGTACATTTGTTTTACGGCAAAGCCTACACTAAAAAGTAGGGGCACCGCCCGATAGACCGGAATTTTCGGTAGTCCGGCACCGAGCCATCCCGAACGTGCCGGATTATCGGACTTCTACTGTATATACTAGCACACAAGGCATACTAGGGCATGTAGCACACAAGGCATACTAGGGCATCTAGCACACAAGGCATACTAGGGCATCTAGCACACAAGGCATACTAGGGCATCTAGCACACAAGGCATACTAGGGCATCTAGCCCACAAGGCATACTAGGACATGTAGCACACAAGGCATACTAGGGCATCTAGCACACAAGGCATACTAGGGCATCTAGCACACAAGGCATACTAGGACATGTAGCACACAATGCATACTAGGGCATCTAGCACACAAGGCATACTAGGGCATCTAGCACACAAGGCATACTAGGGCATCTGGCACACAAGGCATACTAGGACATCTAACACACAAGGCATACTAGGTGCATCTAGCACACAACCCAGCTGCCTTTATTTACTCAACTTATGTCAAGGTAATCATAAATATGTTGACTCATAGACCCCCCTTATGACCTGGGAACTAGCCTTATAGAACCTTGAACCTAAGATTCATCTGATTGCTAGCTGAACAAGCTGCCACTCGGCCACCACACCCCTGATACTAAAAAATATAATAGAACTAGAAAATATCAATTTATTTTAGAGTGTTTATGTCTCAACTTATTTTTAATTCTTTTCTTTTAATAAGCTTACATTTTAAGTACAACATCCTACTACTGTTACTGTTACATAATTTTTTAAAAAGCAAATACCCTATCGACAACTCTTTCCATAACCAGGCCTCAGGAAATTCTATTCGAACTCTTGGTATTTCCACAAGTGTTGTTTGAGCTGGTTGGATGACATTTGATAGGTCACTAAATTCCCTAAATGGGCTATTTACAAATGAGAGTTCCGGTTGTGAGTCAAATAATGGTACGAAAGGTCCAGGTAACCAATCTTCGTCATCTTCAACTAGAATAGTTAGAGCAATATAATTTATAAAGATTATGATATACTGTACATTAATTTTTGAAAATGTACAACCTATCAACAAATGGTTCCATTTCAAAGCCTCTTGAATATCAAGTTTAACTTTTGGTACTCTCATGGATAGTACTCTAGGCCAGAGACATGCACCTCTAATTTTTCAAATGAACATAAAATTAAAGCATCTTACTAATAATCTTTAACTAGACGATTTCAGTAATTATTGATTTAGTAATAAAGCTATAGAAATAATTATCTGGCACTATAAATTTAAGGCCCCAAAAAAAGGGTTTGGGGGTTTGTAAATTATGTAAAAAGAATTACACAACATTTTTACATTAAGGAATAAATAAATAAATGATTTCAAACAATAGTCTGAGAGGAGCTGAAAGTTTGTAACTAACTTTTAATTTGTTTTTTTCCTTTGAAAATCACATTGAGCATTATATAATATTTTTGAGGTTATTGGTCAAAATCTTGTAATTTAACTTTGAAAATTTTAAATGCAAGCCACTTAATGTCTTTTGAAGAATTAAGATGCAAATATCAAAGGAATTTCTCCTTAGTGAGTTAATATTAAAATTTGGCATGGACACTGTGATGGAAAAGGTACTTACAAAAAGGGTTGATATATTTATAAACCATAGCATCAGTCAAGACAAGAACACCAGCATTCTGAAAAATTATTTGAGAAGCATTTCTTCTTTATTGTCTTAAAACTTCATCTTATTCTGTTGCATTTGATTTTTTTATGCCAAAGTTAATATAATTCAGCAATTAATTTTTTACAAGTTGTTAAACTTTGTTTTCTTTTTTTTTAATTTGCAAACTATTTTGTTGTATCCAAATAAAATTGTATAAGATATAAATAATGTGTTAACTTAATAGAACTGCATTCATCCGAGGACTTAGTAATTACGTATTGACCCTAAAAACCCTTACCCAAACTGGCCATCAAAATAAGATGCCTTTTTAAGTAATTATTTAAATATCATGAATTTATTTCAGAAAATATAGACTAAATAGAGTTTTACCTGAAAGGTGTTCCAGGCATCATTTCCACTCGAGTAGACTGGGTACTGCCACCACCACCTCTTGTTATCATTAGCATTGTTGTTTGAGTTAGATTCATATCCTAAAACTTGAGAATTCACCTGAGAAATGATTACAAGAAACTTTAAGTTATCAGATCATAATTCTTTTAGAAGAATTTTAAAGTTATCATAAAATTTTACTTAATGTGATAAATGGAATATTAGAACAAACTGTTTCCCCACACATAAAAAGAAAACTATATAAATTTATTTAACCCTTTACACCCTTAAATGAGTTTTAATTGTTTGTGCATGAAATGTTTCAGGAATATTTTCAACACCCTGTTTTTTGACTCAACTTATTTTATGTAAAAGATATTGTAGGATGCTTGGTTAAAATCATTTGTGATCAAATAGAGGGAAAGATAAAACAAAATTTTACATCATCCGCAGTAACATCATTTCCTGCCTTAAGCAACAGGACACTTTGGTCAATGGCTAGAATGTGGGCAGTAGATTCTGGGTCAGCCTTGACATTAACATTTATAATTTCCCCTGGTTCAGCTTCCAATCTATCTAAAATGATTGAGACCTAGGGAAAAAGATGCATTCTATATGCTATTAATCTATTACAGGAACTGATAAATAAAATATCAAAAGTAAAAGTAAAGTTCCCCTTTCAGACCATGCTGCAAGTGAAGCAGCATTCGCAAGTTTTTATAGCCACAGCATATGAGGGGATTGTGGGGGTAGCATAATGCTCAGCTGCCTTTACTTCCCCAACTTATTCAAAGCTGGGTGGACTCAGGGACGCCCTAAGCAATGAAAACAAGACCCAGCCTTCACCGAGACTCGAACCCGTGACTCTTGTTACGCCAACTGAGCGCGCTGCCACTCAACCACAGCGTTCCCTAAAAAAAATCTAGTTGTTAAGTAAAAAAAATTCTATAAAAATTTTTTAAATTTTCTTTTATTTTAATTTTATCTTTAGCATGTAATGCAAACTAAAGCATTGGTTTTGACCATGAAAATTAGAACATTTTGGTTTAATTATAGGCTAATTATAATAATTTGATTAAAATGTAAGAAATTAATAATAATTTTTTTTACAAACTGCATTATATTTATTTGTTCTTATTCACTTATTGCATAAAATTAATTTTCTAAACCATAATTTAAAAATTAACATCCAATATTATGGATAACATTCAGTTTGCATTATCATTTAATTTTAATAATTAACAATAAATTAACATTATTAATTTATTATGAATTTAAATGTCACGATTTATAATTCACGTTCTGTAATCTGTACTACTCACGTAGTCCATATTGGATGGGAAATTACTTACTCTTTTGCTTAGGATTGAGAATGTTTAATTTGATCGATACATTATAATTAACTTAATTTCTTTGACATTTATTTATTTTTATTGTTTACTTTTTAAACAAAAATGTACTAATCTCCAAATTTTATTGAAATCAACGACACAATCAAGTGTTGTAATTGGGTACTGGGTAGTGTTCTCCCTTGGCTAAAGCAAGTAGTTAAAACAATTTCTTGTAACTTTCACGATATTTGAAAAGCTATAAAATATATTTTAAATGTACACATGCCTTGTTATTAAACAGTCCGTTGATGTTAAAACTGATACTGTCAGTAATTATTTCACCATCTTCACCAACACCATATAAGATGATCCTTGATGACGGAGCCATGCTGGGATCAGATGAAACAGCAAACTTGTTAACTAGCTGGTTGTTCGTGGTGATGCTTCCAACTTTGACAATGGAACCTCTAGATAAAATCTGTATTTAAAATAAATCAATTTAATTCGGGTCATAAAATTCGATAACCAGAAAAAACTAACAGAAAACAGTTCAAACGAAACACATGTGTAATCGGTTTAAAATTTAAGGAGTGAGTTTACAGTTTAAATTGTTTTGAGATTCACCAAATGAACAACGGAAAGTAATAATAGTTAAGATATACCTGATAAACAAGCTTAGAAAGGTTTTTAGTACTCTTCACTTCAAAGTTAATCTCATCGCCAGCCTGAATTAAATTTCAAATAAAGATAGAAATTACTTATGATTATATTAAGTGCTCAATAAATATTTTTTTCAAAAAATCATTGAGGACCACAAATTAATGAGCTATTAACATCATTTACCAAGTCCCTCAAGGTATTGCATTGTTTTGGGTGGGCAGTAGAGTGTACAATGTTAAGTAATAAAACAACCCCGTAAAAACAAAAGTTTTTGACTATAAATCCCTTATATATGAGACATAACTAAAAGTATTGATTATGTTCAAACGCGACAAATATTTTACAGACTGAATCTGTCTTAACTCCCCTTTGCTTTTAACACGGGGGGTGGGTGGGAGAGGCGAAAGGTCTTGTCACCGATCGCTGGACCGAGCTCAGCGTGACACGCAAAATGTAAACAAAAGCACGCCGGTACACCTGGTTAAAACACGAGATGTGTTCACCTGTGGCTGGGGTGAAGTCAAGTGACCCGTAAAATGTAAACGATAGCGACCGCTACATATAGTTTATATAGATAAACTAAAAATGCATTAATTTAATAACTGTACGTTCGATCGATCAGAAATTTTGATACGATGCATTGTTAGGTGACACGTGTCCGTGTGCCAAATTTCAGCTTGATGCCTTCACGGGAAGTGGGTCATTTTTTACTTTTGTTTTTCCGCGGTGCCCGCCCAAGGCAGAGAGACAGAGACGGCGGGGAAGTTAATATAAGGGATTTAATAAAACAAACCCTTAAAAACAAAGTTTTTGACTATAAATCCTTTATATATGAGACATAACTAACAGTATTGATTATTTTCAAACGCGACAAACATTTACAGACTGAATCCGTCTTAACTCAACTTTGCTTCATAACCCTGAGGGGGGGGGGAGAGGGGAAAAGTCTGGTCACCGATCGCTGGACCGAGCTCAGCGTGAAACGTAAAATGTAAACAAAAGCACCCCGGTACATCGCGTCAACGCGCGAACTGAGCTTTGACGTGAAAAATAAAACCATAACAAACCGTGACATTGAATTACATACCTCGTATAGAGATAAACTAAAAATGCATTAATTTAATTAAGGTGCGTTCGATGGATCTGAAATTTTGATACGATGCATTGTTAGGTGACACGGGTCCGTGTGCCAAATTTCAGCTAGATGGCTTCATGCGAAGTGGGTCATTTTTTACTTTTGTTTTTCCGCGCGCCCAAGACAGAGAGAGAGAGACAGAGATCACGACAGACAGAGAGAGACGGCGGTGAAGTTAATATAAGGGATTTAAAAATCACATTACTTCATTGTTGTTTAAACGTCTAAAAAGAAAGTTCTTGCAAGTATATAAATATAATTTAGACATTTTAAGGCGAATTAAAATAACTTAATAAAATTGCGTAATTCAAGCCTTTCCATTTGGATATAATTTAGGGCGTTAGCAATAACAAGACTGAGTCGTCCTTTATAAAAGCAGAGTCGGGGTAGAAAGGGAGGAAGATTACTATTGATATGTAAATGATAAGGGAAGATACAAAATTAAAGCATTTAAAAAAAATTAACAAAATAGATTCGAACAACTTTTTTTTTAAAACAAAAAATGTTTGAAATAAATGTTTTATTTCACAAACTCGATAACACATTTCAATTTCATAAAACGATTTAAAGTAAAAAATATATATTAGGTAGCCCGTTGCTATGTAAGTGTATGTGGGAGAGAGTCGGAAGAAATACTATAGGTCTGGCGGCCTGCCTAACCAAGTGAGCAGAAGTCAAAGAATGCAGCTGGTGTAAGCAAATTATCAATTTTGACTTATAAAGCTCTTGTCCACTTGTGCATTTAATAACCATATATAGGGTGAATGAGATTACATAGTTTTCGATAAATTAAAAAAAGAAAGGTAACAAAGTAGGTTTGGAGACAAGGACATAAAGAAGGGAGAATTGGACAACCATGGAGTAATTATATAATTGGGGGGGGGGTAAAGGTCCGAATAAGTCAAACTGTAATTTTAAATGAATTAGTTTATTTAGTATAAAAATCCCAACAGTTTTATTAACATTTAAATTACTCAAATTTTCTCTAAACAAAAACAAATCTCTTGTCTTTGCTGTCTCGGAGAAGACGGTCGAGCAACTGTTGACCAAATGCCCCACGTTTGTCGGGGATTTGGACGGGTCAGTTCCAAAAACTGTGGAAAATTATCTTTAAGGCGATGCCAGCTTGATGAGGCTTGCCAGTAAAACAATGAGCCGGTTCATAAGAACGTAGAGATCGACCCCAAAAGATACAAAGCTATATCAAATTCTGTCTCTTAAGATTTCAAACTCCAATATGATCGCGTTGCATCATGGGGTCCTATTCGTGATGTAATTCCTTTCCCGGATATAATCCCTACATCGATGGGATCACATATTTCAGTATTATCCTACTGCATAATAGATGTCATTCTTGGTCTAATCCCTTTTCCGAAGACGATCCCATACTTCAATGAGATAACAAACCCCCGTATGATCCCGTTGCATAATGGGCTTCTATTCTGGGTTCAATTCCTTTCCTTAATAAATCTATTCATATTTGATGGTATCACGTAATCTAGTATGTTCCTGGTGAAAAATGGGATCTTCTTTTTGGTCGAAACCCTTTTTAATAATATATATTTTTAAAAATAAATCACATACGCCAGTATAATCCCATTGCAAAATAATATCCCGATTTTCGTCAAACCCCTTTCCCCAATCGGATCCCATACTTCGGTTGTATTATATACCACAGTATGTATGATCCCATTGCATAATGGGATCCCGTTCCCTGTGAGATCGCATTCTGGTTTCTCTCACTTTTTCCTTTCCGTTTCAGATCGTATTTTAAAGGAATATACCAAATATTGATAGGTACTACATTTCATTAACATACAAAGTAAAGTTAACTGTTACATCTGTATCTTCATTTGTGTTACGATAAATAGCTTCCACTATATTTTTTTGCGAATTTTCAATTTTTAAATTATTACTACCCCTCCCCCCTCTCTCTGCACGCACGCACACGCACGCACTTAGGGCCTACATAAGTTTTTAATGACTTATTCTTTGGCGTAACTACTTTTCAAATAAAGGTATATATTTTTGCAAATAAATACAAAAGCTGTAACCATTATTCAATTAAGTTTAAAAAGAGGCCCCGGCGGGGACCATTCCGTTCCGTGAGGTTTCCCAAACTGAAAATCTTAAAGACTTTAAATTGTGTCCCATTTCTATCTGTTCTAAATTATGGCGACCTAACTGAAAATAAAATCACAGACGTTTTTAGAATATTTCAGATCATACACGAAACAAGTGAATAATAAAAGTATATTAAATTCAAAGTCTGACACATATTTGGGCTAAAACTCGTAAACGTTTGCCATTAAAATAGGCTAAGAATTAACGGTGATCTTGCAAAAATAAAACAGAACTTCTATAATAATTTAGACTTCGTATCGTGTGAGATTTGCCAAACCTAAAATCAATCATAAAAACAATTGGAAAAGGCTTTAAATATTGTCCCATTTATATCTATTATAAATTACGGGGATTTACCTGAAAATCAAAATCAGTTCAAAAATGGAGTTCTTGCAAAAAAAAATTAATGTAAATAATTTTCTAGAACATCCCAGAATAAAGTCGATACTATGATTACTTTTATAATAATTTACCAATAAAAACCGGTTAGCACCATAAGGCGATGGCTATGAACTTTTGACTTGAGTTTAACATGTGTAACCCAATATTGTTGTTTAAAGCTATTGTATGGTATTTTTATTTTACAAAGTTTTTTTTAAGGGAAATAAAATAGGGCTCTCTGCCACAAAAGGAATACATTTAGGAGTTAAGTTCCGTATACTATTTTAATATGAGCCAAAAAGGTACGGTGTACCAAGTTTTGTCTATATCTACCCATCCAGCCGGTAGAAAATGTTTAAAATGATATTTATAGAACTACATAAGATAAAAGGCCATTTAGGACACCCAGGGCCCTTACCAGTTCAAGGCGTAAAGTTTAAAAAAAACCTTTAGATTTTAATCTGGATCATAATGGATATATGCGTTCATATTTGTCAAGATAGTGTCAAATCGAATTGGGAATTATGTCTTGATACTCTTAAACGTTTGCGAAAAAAGGATATGGGGCATTGGGGGATCAATGGCTTATAATATGTTAATATTGGACATTACGCTCTTAAGTACCAAGTTTTGTCAAGATCGATTCATTTACCCAGTTCGATAGCTTATGCTTAAAATAATTTTATATACCTCAAATAGTTAGAGGCGTCACTAGGGTGGGTGTCACTCGGGGCGGTAACTCATTTTGTCACCCCCTCAGGACTTACCCCGTCCTTAAATGACGTCACGTGATGTTGGCCAATTTTTACCCCCCCCCTCGTCATACTTCGTCACAAAATGTAGACCCCCCTCCAACAAAAGCCGTATTTCTAATTGAAAATTATCATCCTGGAAATTATGTTTGTCATTTAAATATGTATTTAGTGTAAGTCTGCACTCTAATATCGTAACACATGTGAAGCCATTGAAAACGTTATTTAAAAAATTGTAAGCAATCAAATATTTAATTGGAACTTTTATTTAAATTTGCGCGTTTTTGATGTAACATCACATTTTTAAACACCCCTCCCTCTCGTCACACATCGCCACAAATGCGTGACCCTCCACCCCCTAGGTCCGTGATGTCATCTATGGACGGCCCCTAACACATACTGACAGACCACAAACCACTTGTGGCATTCAACAAGAAGAAAATAAGCAACAACAAAATAAATCGATGAGCTATGCTATTAGCCGACTAAAAATTTTACATTAAACATGTTAAAGGAAAAGAAAATGTGATTGCAGACATATTAAGTAGAATGACAATAAATACAGACATTCTGTAACTTCAGACTTCAGAGACTGTTTTATTATTCGTATTATTATTTGCAGAACAAAGGACAAGAAGCAATGTGTGAATTCCATTGGATAATATGCTTA